>NIVC01000647.1:0-340000 GCA_002269645.1 Macrostomum lignano
ATAGCCAACACTCACGATGCAGGAATAAATGGATTGCTAATCTAGCCAGCATCACTGATGAAGGAATAGAATGGATTGCTAATCTAGCCAACATCACTCATGGGATGAAGGAATATAATGGATTGCTAATCTAGCCAGCATCACTGATGAAGAAATAGAATGGATTGCTAATCTAGCCAATTATCAAGCGCACTGAGTAACCCGGATGAAAAGCTGCTGCAGTCCTTAGCTGATCAATAATCTGCAGGGAATTACAAGCTGATGCCATCATCCTTAAGCCACGGATGGGGTAAAAAGTAGAAAAGTACACAGTAGTAGAAGCTTCAAACTTTGGGAGGGGAACCCAGATCGTTAACCTATTAGTCAAGGCATTTGGCTTTGACATTTGAAATCCAGCAGCACGTAGTAAACGGCGAATCAGGGCTGCGCTCACTCGCAAATGATCCATCAATCATGGATGGCCAATCTAGCTGGTTCGAGTTTAAAAGACAACTATTTAGAATAATATTAGATATATAAACGGTTTAACAGAGGCGCAAAATACATTTTAATTTCCACTACCAGCAGTTGGTATCGTGTGTGGTCCAGCAGAGTATAGAAAAAGCCTTGGGAAGATGGGAAAAGACGAGAGAGAGAGAGAGAGGAGAGAGTCGAATGGGGGAGAGAGGCAGTAGGGGATTCCCTGATCGGACCAAAGGAAGGGGGGCGAAGCGTGCAGCGAGAAGTGGATCGCGCTCGGACGGGGGAGCCCGGGCAAGAGAAGAGCCAGAGAGAGAGAGAGAGAGAGAGAGAGAGAGAGAGAGAGAGAGAGACGAGAGAGCGCGAGAAAGATAGCAAAATGGCTTAGTTGCCAGGGTTTTTCGAAACGAATGACGGAGTTTATCCAGCCTGGCGCATTGCCCAGTTCTGAATTGCCCTGAAAGTGGGGGAGGGAGCTGGGGGAGCTAAAAGAGGGGCAGGGCAGGGCCGGTGCTGCACTCGAGTGTCTCTGCAGCTTGGCTGCAAAGAATGCCGCATAATTCAAGCTATACGGTGGTGCTGCACCATGCCTAACCGAATCCAGAGAGAGAGTGTGTGTGTGCGTGGCCAGCCCACCGCATCGCCTGCATGGGAGAGTCTAAAAAAGCGCAACACCCACCCCGCCTCTGAGCCATCGAAATGGGATGTCACCCTGCTAACGGGGGACGATTTATGCTAGAGAGGTTTTGGGTTTTGTATGGGGCGCGACCCGCCTACCAGGAGTTTATGCGCGTTTCGGTTGAAACCGAAGCGCGGTCACTGCATGAGTTCGGCCATGTATTTTTCATAGGCCGGCAGAATGGGATGGGGAGGGAGGGTTGCTTGATTTCCCAGCAACTGCAGGCTGCTGCAGTGTAGCAACAAATTTATGGCAGCATACCGAGCCGCTGAGTCAATTAACCACAACAGCATGCATGAGTTCTTAGAGCAAAAACGCATCAAAGTATCTTATAGTATTTTCTGCCTGCCTCTAATGTTTTACTCTATTTACATGAAAATCATATAGAAAACTGGACGAAAATGCATCAGTAGCGACAGCTTAAATACAAAAACAGCGAAAAAACTACAACTGGTTCTTAATTGAAGAATCTTTTTGTAAGGAAGCTCAGAATTGTTATGCTGAAAATGACGATTTACATTTTTTGCAGCTCATGTATACTCAGCAACATCGAAAAGTCGCCATCACAGAACATTCCGTCTGTGGTCGCCACTTTTAAGAGAGCAAGTAAAGTCTCAATCTCAGTGACGCAACTCAGCTACGCAGACTTGAGTTGAGGAATGAAGTGGGGAGCGGTGTGCGAGGGTTGGGCGGATTAAAGCTATTAAAGATATTTCAGAATAGTTTATGAGAAAGCGCTCACTGGCTCATAGAGTGGCGAATTTTTAATGTTGCTGAGTATATACTCCGAAATATACATTTATCTTGCTTCAAAAATCTGACATACTCGCACCTGTATAATAAACAAAATCGATTGCTTTCAAATCTGCTTTGAGCAAAATAATTTGCAGCGAGGCCATTTGTCGTTGTGGGAACCGAGACATTTAAACAAAATGATAAACATTCTTTGTCTGAGACACCCGTTTCCACTTTTCAGTCCCCATCTTCTAGAAAACTTTAGATTTAGTTTAAATTTTGCAAACGAAAATAGCCTCGCATGATGAGAATAATTTGCAGATACCAGTAAAAGCAAAACGCTAATGTATAATGTACAGCATCTGAATGAATACTTAAAGCAGGAGCTGAAGGACGGATTTGTTATATCATAATTTCCGGTTCAATAAGCAAACGGCCGCGCTACTGTCATGGTGCAGTCTCGGTTGTCCAAGCTGATCCACCCTAACAGAGCATTTCGTCAAGATGTGCCTGATAACTTCATCGGTCTTCACATGGCGCTTATCGTAGCGCTTGAGCATCTCCTTGAGCATCTGCCTGGCCTCAGTTGTACTATCTGTAATCAACGCTACCGCGTGAAGCTCTTCAAAGTCGGCACTCCGCCAATCGCCGCGGACATCATCCAGAAAGGCTTTGGTAGCAGATCCAGCTTGATCAGGGCTATCAGAGAAACTCATTCGCAGAAGATACAGCAAAACAACAAAGTTCAAGTAGACTCTCCTCTCGTGAAACGGCAACACGCTGGGGAAGCACGCCCGGCAGACCAGGTTGATCGACTGATCTCGATCTGGAGCGAACCGGATGCAGTCCACTGTTCCGTGGCCCATGCGACAGCAGATTCGCCACAGAGTGTCGTGGCCAGTCAGCTGACTCCAGATCGCCTCTTGGTTTTAGTTTTACTCAGTCCTTCCTTGATAGTCAAGTTTCGCAGAACGCGGCTGCTTTGATTGTCCAACAAAACCTTCCGTGCTGCTTCCTCATCGCCCAGTCTCATTAAGGCTAAGACTCTAAGGCAAATCTTGGCCGTATTAGCAAAGCTTGGAATCTTGTCTAGTTCGAGCATAAAATTCTGGGAAAGAGGCCTGTCTAACTTAATTAGCTCCATCAAGATCCGCTTGATTCGAATGTAAGCATTATGGTAGGCATCAGTCGATTCCTGGTCGCAAATTAACGAGAAGCCGAACGGGAACAACGCAAACGGGTGCACTGATAAATATCCAGGATCTTCCAGCGGCTTCAGTTGATCTCGGAATTCAGTTATGTATCTGTCAATATTTCCAATCACATGGTTAATGTGCTCCACAATCTTGCATTTTGGGTAATGATCCTTTTTAAAAAACAAAATGGTATCTTTTAGGAAGAAATGCGGCATGCAGTACTCTTCAATGTTGGACTTTTCTGTCATATAGTTTCGCAGCATGTGTAGAGCTGTAATCAATAGGGTTCGAAAATTCTCCGTCTTCCAAGCTTCTTTCGGCGTCTTCTTCAACATAAACAGCTGTATGGACTTGGCGTGGTAAGACTTTAAACCGAAACTTTCGTGTTCTGCAGTGCGAATACCGAGCACTTTCTTGACAATGTACTTGAGAATAATATAGAACTGACCCTGCTCAGTGGTCAGTGAGCGGAGAACAATCCTCTCCAGAATTGATGTGCTCACTCTCAATTGAGTTCCTTCCTTGTTCGGCGTTCCCGCGCGGATCAGATGGCAAGGATACTTTGGTGACTTTACTGCGTTACAGAGCTTCTGAAGCACTTCATCTGGAAAGTGTTCCTTGTCTTCTACCGAAGCAAGCATGCTGATTTCCGGATAGCCACACGCTGCATATGAGTAAACAATATCCATGCTGGGTGTCACATGCGATGCCTGGGTTGTCATCGCTGGCTGCGACACTACAATTATTAACAAGAGGCACGGGAGTCTGTAGATGCCAATTATATTTCAAAGATTCAAATAGCAACAGCCATGCCAAACTTACCAACAGAGCGTTTAATTCTAATGTGCCCATTCTTGTAGATGTATTTCATGCCCTCGTCAATAGCGCACTGGCAAGCACCTTGGATGTGATAGCTCTGTCCCAGCATTATCTCGGTGAAGTCTATGTCCGACTCTCTGCTGACCGAGCCATCCACTGAGCTCAGATTGCAGCCCCAGCCGTCGCCGAAGCTGCCCAGGATGAAAATGGTTCTAGAATCCTTCTCCAGGTTATTTCCTTCTTCTTTTGGAAGAAAGACCTATAGACGCCCTGCACTACGTCGGCGGCAGCGGTTTGCACTCGCGATCGTTCCCTGGTGAAGCCTGCTTCAGACATCCTTTTGCTCAGCTCGTTCATATCGACAGGCTGCCTGAAAAACAAAAATTGTAGACATTTCCGCTTAACTTAAAAATACGAGTAAACGCATTCACATGAGCATCAAGCTACAATCAATAGTAAGAAGCTTACAAAGAGCTACAGGCGGGTTTTTGTTCAGAACGCAAAGACGCTTCTGGATGAAGCAAATCGGCCAGCTCTTCGTTACCAAGGCTTTTGCAAATCTCAATGGCATGACGCCTCTGCTGCTCAGACACTCGGTCCCAAAGCAGGCGAGCGGTGGAACGGCGGTCGTAGGCGCAGCTCTGCGCCAGAGGGCACACTGTTGAACTGTCGGATTCATCGATATCCGGATTGTCACCCGAGCTCAGCAACAGCTTCACTACCGAATCGTGTCCGTTGCATGCAGCCAGCGATAGAGCTGTTTGTCCATCAGTACAGCGAGCCTCAATATTGGCTTGATAGTCGATGAGGATCTTCACAATATCAACAAAGCCGCCTTCGGCAGCCGCCATGAGAGGTGTGTGACCGTCATCTCTGGCCAGCTCCGAGTCTGCACCAAGCCCGATTAGGAGTTCAACAATTTGCCGAAAGTTTGACTGGCACGCCACCCACAGGCAGGATTCTCCGTTGCTTCTGGTCGCGTTGTAATTGCAGCGAGAGTCAATCAGCAGTTTCACAATTTCGTAGAATCCGTAAGAAGTGGCCGTCCACAGGGCCGTCACGCCCCGAGAATCGGGAATCTCGGGATCGGCTCCCCCGTCGAGCAGAGTCTGAATGACTTCAATGTGCCCGTTGGCCGCTGCAATCCACAGTCCCGTCACATTGCCGTTTCGCAACTGAGCGTCGAGGTTAGCCTTCTTCTCGATGAGAACTCTGAGACAGTCTAAACAGACGTTCCTAGACGCGAACCAAACTGCAGTCTCGCCGTTTTTATTTTCGTAGTTGGGATCTACTCCGGTGTCGATCAAGTCGCGTAGCCGTCTCGACAGGTTTTCTTTCGCACATTTCAGCAGCTCTTCGCCAGAGTCTGCCGATGCCATTCAGGCAGATCTGAGTGGCATTGCTGCTGCAGAGGAGTGGCTTCTTCAGTTCTTTTGCTTAGTACCTTTTAATTGGCACCGGTATGAATTGGTTGAAACGAGTGTTTATAAGCGGCTACGAGCTATGTGCTTGTGTTTATGATATAATAGCTGAATATAGAGTAGCTTACTATAAATGAATGAGCATCGCAGCTATATAAACAGAACAATTAAACTGTACAGTGTACCGTGCAAAATGTACAGCGCTGCCTTGTACGGGCGCACTGTTACGGAGAAAGCCTAAAAAAAGGTACTTCATGCCCGCATACGCTCGTGCTCATGCACGAGTACACTTAGCCTGACAAATTCAAAAAGGAACATAAGTTCCTCTCTACCAATCTACTATGGATGACTCACACTCACCGGCCAACCATTCTCTGTCTGTGTCTGGCTGCTGAAATGCGCGCTCACCTACTTACTTACTTACTTACTTACTTACTTACTTACTTACTTACTTACTTACTTACTTACTTACTTACTTACTTACTTACTTACTTACTTACTTACTTACTTACTTACTTACTTACTTACTTACTTACTTACTTACTTACTTACTTACTTACTTACTTACTTACTTACTTACTTACTTACTTACTTACTTACTTACTTACTTACTTACTTACTTACTTACTTACTTACTTACTTACTTACTTACTTACTTACTTACTTACTTACTTACTTACTTACTTACTTACTTACTTACTTACTTACTTACTTACTTACTTACTTACTTACTTACTTACTTACTTACTTACTTACTTACTTACTTACTTACTTACTTACTTACTTACTTACTTACTTACTTACTTACTTACTTACTTACTTACTTACTTACTTACTTACTTACTTACTTACTTACTTACTTACTTACTTACTTACTTACTTACTTACTTACTTACTTACTTACTTACTTACTTACTTACTTACTTACTTACTTACTTACTTACTTACTTACTTACTTACTTACTTACTTACTTACTTACTTACTTACTTACAGGCTTACAGACTGTAGGGCAAGATAAAAACCAAAAGGCAACAATTTACCTCGTACTTTTTAAACTGAAACAATGCCAATTCAAAGTGCGGCATGCGATATTTACTATGGGGTTAGAATGGTTTGGCATGCGGAATAAAAAAATTCCTATATGAAAAAAATTCCTGCCGATCTACAGTAGATACATGTTAGGTTAAACATCGGCAAGTCTATTGAAACAGGCTTTTGCGTCAGAGTCGTGACGGACAGCCGAACAGTCAACTTTCCGACCAAGAATTTGATTGATGAGGACGTCCGTCTTCTCGTGACGCAAATTGAAAAGTCTGCGCATCGCCTGCAAGGCCACTCGCTTTTTGTCCCGATCAGTGGCGAGCTGAGCGGCTGCAAACAACTCCTCGAAATCAGCGCCTCTGCAGCTGTGATCAATGACAAGTTGCGACCAAGCGAGGCCGCGGTCTGTATCAGAGGGATTCAGAAGTCGCAGTCTGAGGAGCTGCAGCAGCACTTCAAAGTTCAGGTACAGCCGCCTGTCGTGGTTTGGTATCCGGCTGGGGAAGCACGCCCGGCAGACAACGGGAGAGAAGCTCTCGTTGTCTTCAAAATCGATCCGGCAGCACATTCGCCACATTGAATCGCAGCTTTTCAACTGCTCCAAGATGTTCAGCTTGATACTCTCGAAGCTGCTTTCTTTGTCTGCACTGACAGACAGGTATCGACAGGCAGTAAACTCGCTGTGCTCGAGTAGTAGGCGTCTGGCATCTTCGTTTTCACCTTGACGAATGAGCATCAACACTTTTAGACAGAGCTTGGCAGTGCGAGCGAACTCTGGTAGACAGTCAATACCCGAGCCAATGTCTTCCGGCAGCGCGCTGTCCTTGGCTATTCCAGTGTAAGCTTCAGGCACTTCTTGATGCGAATGTAGGCATTGTGAAACACATTCTCCGACTCTGTCGAATCGTCAAACAGAGAAAAGCCGAATGGAAAAAGCGTAAAAACATGCAGCGAAAGATGATCGTTGCATTCAAGTGGCTTCAGTTGATTTTTAAATTCGACCAAGTATCGATCGATATTTTCAATCACGTGACTAATGAGCTGTATGATCCTAGACTTTGGGAGATGGTCTCTCTTCAAATACAACACCGCATCCTTCAGAAAGAAATGCGGCATGCAGTACTTCTCATCGTCTGAGTAGTTGTTCATAAAAGACTTTAGCATAGCGAGCGCTGAGATCAGCAGCTGGCGAAGATTATCGACTGACCACGCGTCGCTGTCAGTTTCCTTCAGCATGAAGAGCAGCAGCGATTTCGCGTGATACGATTTGAGGCCAACGCATTGGTACTCTTCTCTTCTAGTACCAAGCACTCTCTTGATGATGAACTTCAGTAGAATGTAAAACTGACCCTGCTCGGTGCTCAGCGAGCGTAGAACTATGCTCTCCAGGATTGAAGTGCTCAATCTCAGCTGAGTGCCCTCTTCGTCTGGCGTTCCAGCGCGTATTAGCTGAACCAGGTGCGTCACCAGTGCGACTTCTTTTTTCAGCAGTGCCGTGATTTGCTTTGGAAAGTGCTTGCAGTCCACTTCACTGTCGGTTACAATGCTCAGTGCTGGATAGCAGCAGGCGGAATAGGCGTAAACAACGTCCATGCTGGGCGTTACAGGAGACGCCTGAGTTGTCATGGCTGGACGCGAACCTAAATTTATTGGTTTATTGCGAGAAATGTATTGGTAATTTTTTGGATAATATTCTTTTAAGTTCGAGAATGGAAGAAAAACTAACCAACAGTAAGTTTTCCGGCAAGCATAACGTGTCCGCTTGTAGACAACCTTTTCCTCTTCAGACACGTCTTTGCACTTGCAAAAGTTCTTCAGGTGAAACTTTTGGCCACGCATGATCTCTGCGAAATCAATATCGGAGTCAAGGCCTATGGAACCGTCCGCTGTGCTGAGATTGCAGCCCAAGCCATCGCAGAAGCTTCCAAGAACATAGAAGTTGTCGATATGAAAATAACACCTGAAAATGTCTTGCACAATATCAGCTGCGGCGGCGATGACTAGCGACTTTTCCTTTGTAAATCCTGACCGCTTCATTTCTGCCGATAATTCACTAAAATATTTAAGGAATTTAGCTCCGATTTTTCATATATGTCCATCATGTGTGGGGCAAAATGTTCTCGTCGTTTCAAATAATCTACTTAAGAATTTAAAATCGAAAAAAAATATTCCGGGCATTTACCCCATATCTAGACAATATGCCGACGATTCTTGACCTTGAAGATCTTGAAGATCTTCAAGAACTTGAAGAAGCGCTTTCAGCTCTTTGCTACCAAGGCTTTTGCAAATCTCAATGGCATGACGCCTCTGCTGCTCAGACACTTGGTCCCAAAGCAGGCGAGCGGTGGAACGGCGGTCGTAGGCGCAGCTCTGCGCCAGAGGGCACACGGTTGAACTGTCGGATTCATCGATATCCGGATTGGCACCCGAGCTCAGCAACAGCTTCACTACCGAATCGTGTCCGTTGCATGCAGCCAGCGATAGAGCTGTTTGTCCATCAGTACAGCGAGCCTCAATATTGGCTTGATAGTCGATGAGGATCTTCACAATATCAACAAAGCCGCCTTCGGCAGCCGCCATGAGAGGTGTGTGACCGTCATCTCTGGCCAGCTCCGAGTCTGCACCAAGCCCGATTAGGAGTTCAACAATTTGCCGAAAGTTTGACTGGCACGCCACCCACAGGCAGGATTCTCCGTTGCTTCTGGTCGCGTTGTAATTGCAGCGAGAGTCAATCAGCAGTTTCACAATTTCGTAGAATCCGTAAGAAGTGGCCGTCCACAGGGCCGTCACGCCCCGAGAATCGGGAATCTCGGGATCGGCTCCCCCGTCGAGCAGAGTCTGAATGACTTCAATGTGCCCGTTGGCCGCTGCAATCCACAGTCCCGTCACATTGCCGTTTCGCAACTGAGCGTCGAGGTTAGCCTTCTTCTCGATGAGAACTCTGAGACAGTCTAAACAGACGTTCCTAGACGCGAACCAAACTGCCGTCTGGCCGTCTTTATCAGCATGGTTTACTGAGGCGCCTGCGTCGACGAGTCTCTTTAATTCCTTGTAATCATTTTTTTCAGCTACTCGAAGTAGTTGTTCGCCTTCAGCCGATATAAGGTTTTGATCGGGGATATGCTGCTCCAGACTCGCACGTGTAATCATGGTCGTGAAAGCTTTTCTACCAGACGTACGAGCGTAAAGATTAGATCGAAAACTCTAAGTGGAACTTGCTGTCATGCGTATTTACGTTTCACTCTGAGCACCCGAAGTTTTCTTGCCCTTGCTGCAAAATTCAGTGTACACGCTGCACATGCGCTGTACGCGAGACTGTACTTTGTGCGTACACTGGTGTGGAAGTCAATTACCCTGTCTTTTAAAATTCGAAAATCAATTTTATTAATAAATAGTGAATTCTATCAAGACCATTGTTTACTTATTAAGGCTTTGAATATAGCATGCCGCATTTCAAACCGAAGCGGCTAAAGTAAACTTGTAAGCTTGTAACTTGTATGTAAAATCATATTAAAAGTAAATATTATTGGAAGTATGAGGTCCAACTTGGATTTTGATTTATTGAAGCAAAAGCCATTGTACAGCAAATTATAACTTCAAACTCTCGACCACCCAGGAAGAAAATCTACTTAGCGAATAGAAAAATATCTGAAAGTTATGAAGATTCACAACACCGTTGCAGATAATTTTGATGAGAAGTTCAGGCCAGACCCTCACAGTCCTCGTCATCTCCAGCAGATCTGGGAAAGTGCAGGACGTAATTAGCTGCTAAAAGTCATTGCTGATAGTTTACTCTCATCAAAGTTTGGCACGGTTGGCCCCAATGGGACCCATTGCCTTGGAGAGATGGCCTGGGCAGCCGCCTACGATATCAGGCCTAGTTGTTAGTTCGTAGTTGGTGTCGACACGCCAAGCGACACGCTAAAAATCCCTTGTGGGCATCATTTCCTGCTCAGTTTACGGTCTGCCATCTAATTTCTGCATTGCAGGCGGCCGCATGTGGTTCTACGGAAGTGCGGAGACATCGTGGATCGAGATGACACGCTCCGATGGTCCCGAAACCATATCCGGGCATCAGGTCTTCTTTCAGACGTGCTGCAAACTATTCGGCAAGGGTCAGTTAATGTGCAGTTTTGATGTGGAAATTTCTAGATTTTCTTCTCATAAAGATTTAAATTGGTTTCTAATTTTAGACGGATAGAAATCCTGCCCAAGCCCAAGTGCCTTAGCTTACTTCTTACTGGAAAAATCTACCATAAAAAGTCCGGCAATGTGCTAACGATAAGGGCAGGAGCACAGTTTGCCTCATTTGAGTGGCTTACTGGACTCCGTGCTCATTTAGATTATTTTAGACAAAGCGCGTCCATGTCTCCCCAATGGCACTTTTACCCCCACTGTGCACGGACTTGATCCCGCCTGGTTCCGTTTCTTCAGTGTTTTTAAGTGACACGTTAATCGATTAGGCTCAGGGCTCGGTCTCAATAACTGTGTGGTTTGTTTTCTTCGATTGAGAGCTCCGGCTTGAGTATTGCTAGCACATTTCGGAGCAAGGGAAGCTTCAGGAAATTGGGACAGAAAAAACTATCCAATATAGGCAGACAAATACGCCAAACTAGAACTACAGCACACAGTGGAGCTGAACTAGATGCCGTCGAAGTATATGTTGTATTTTGTTTATTGAAGCATAAATTTTGCTTTATTTCTTCCAGACTTTGACGAAAATAGCGACGGATCCTGCTACACAATCAGTCCCGGTTTCCACCAGTTTCCATTCAAGTTTCAACTGCCAGAAAGGCTGCCTTCATCATTCGAATATTACTCAGAGACAGGCCGAATCAAGGCGCGCATTACATTCAACGTCAAGGCGGAAGTTGAAAACGCGAAGCGCTCGGCCAGTCATAGTCGGGAGCGAACGATACTAGTTGTGAATTACTATGACTTGAACGCTCACCGTCATCTTATTGTAAGTGATTCGCCATAATCAGTAATGAGTACGAGCATGATGAAGGAATAGAGCAATGCTTAGTAGAAAACGCCGTCGAAATCTCTAGAGCGTTACAAACAGTCGTCATAACCGTTTAACCATGATGCGACATTTCGAATCAAAATTATCATCCAGGATCGGTCTGCTTGAAAAAGGAGATCTCCCTAGCCTATTGCTGCGTGAGCAAAGGACGGATAATCTGCGAATTATCGCTGGCAAAAACTGGCTACGTACCTGGCGAGACAATGGACATTAGCGTGCACCTGTTCAACAGTTCCTCGCCTGCGTCCGCAGCACCCACATCACCTTCCAGCAGCGCGTGTTCCTGTCGGCAGGCAGTCATAGGAAAGTGGCCTCGGCGCTGATATTCAGCATCTCTGGCCAACGCGTCAAACCCGGCGCTTCGGGTTATTACCACGACGTGATCCACATCCCACCTCTGCCGCCAACTGGAATGCCGCACTGCGAGATTATCGATCTGGAATATGTGGTGCAGGTGAGTACTGAAGTTTTTATGCATTTGAAGACGCAAGACAGTTTCTTATTGCTAGATTTGAATCATTTTTCTTGCATCAGTAGAACTCAGAAGAAGCTAGCCGTTGACGGGACTAGCCGCACATAGTCACTAGCGGGAACTTACCAGGTTTTGATCGAATTCGCGATAAACCAATTCAGACACGCGAGCTAAATTAGCTAGCTTAGGACAGTCAACAGCTATAAAATGCAAGCATCAATAGAAAGGCGTCAACGCTAAAACCCCAAATCAAGCCGAGACCAGTTCTGCCTAATAAAACTGCTTCTGAGCGAGTCTGGCACACGAGACGGAACTCAATTAATCCCATGCTGCCAAATGTAACGAATTTCGATTTCGATTCCGCACCAAGCCAGCTTTAACTTCGGCAGCCTCTCTCGGTCCTCTGCACCCGACTCAATCTTGCCGATTTTTTCTTCTTCTGGTTTCTTAGTTAAGACTCCTTAGCTAGGGAATAGCATGCTTGAGCATTGCTTTAGTACAAATCATTGCTATTATTGATCCGATCCGCGATGCCACAGAACATGCCGCTGCTTGAAAAAATCGAATGCCAACGGAGCGGATGAAGGCAAGATGTACCCCGAGAACAGAGAGCACTTTATTACATCGCGTTTTAGAAGTTGGGAAAAGTATTACCCAAAGTGGTGCTCAGATAGGGTTTTTTCGGTGCATGACATGGCTGTCACATGGCTACCACAAAAAGTTACTTACGCAATTGAACTGGATTAGACACGCACACACACACACACACACACACACACACACACACATCTGATTACACACTCCCCCATCCCGTTTTGCATCCTACAGATTCAAATCGAGGCCTCGGGAGCTTTCGGGCAAACGCAGGTGCTTGAGCTGAGCCTGCCAGTCATCATAGGTAACGTGCCGCTTCGCGAATCTTTCATGGACAACAAGCAAGGTGAGTGTTTTTCACCTTAGGCTTCTGATGCACCGCTGGTACTCCTGTCTCTCCAATGAGATTTTTCTAAACGGAAAAGTTAATGTAGAGTTATAACTACGAGCGTACAAGGTCTTAAAAGGCTACCAAAATGCACACAAAAACACGCATATTCGCAATAGCCTATGCCACGCTTTGCAGTTGTCCCCTGCTTTGCCCACTTCGATTTCGGCACCGGAGACATTATCGAGCACAGTCCCAGCGAGCTGTCAACGGAAACGCCTCGGCCTGTGTACACCTACTACAAAACCGAGCGGCGACCTCTTGCCGGTACCGACTATGGCGACGGCGCAGGCACGGATTCCGTTATTGGCGTTGGCTACGGCAGCAGCAGTCAGGTGAGTCTCGACCGCGGACGTCAGCAGCAGCAGCAGCAACAGCAGCAAAATTTACGACCAATTATGGCTGCATCTTCCCTGGATACCAATGCATCATCCAGCCTGATGGCTAGCGGCGGAGGCGGAGGAGGCGGAGGTGGAGGCGGCGGCGGCGGAGGCAGGTGTTCCAGCCGGTCCAGTTACGGTGGACGAAACGGCACCATCACAGCCATCTGATGATTGAGAAAGGACCGATACTTTCCAGCTGATGACGTGAATTATTGCAGCATAAACACTGAGGACCGCTTACCGTTAGTTCGCCTTCCGACAAGATTTGCTAGATTTTATCAATTCATCTTTCAGAGAAGGATCCCCTCAGTCTTTGACGATTAATCGCGATAATACGATCCGTCGTCCACGGATGACCACGCAGTCAGCGCCTCTGATACCTGGACTGTCTCGCAGATGTCTATCGGTCTTTCTCGGCATCTTTCTCAATCAGATTGGGCTTCCCCATCTCAGACTGCCTGCCTGTTTGCAGAATTATTCTGTTTATTTATTTGCAATTGCTTCAACCGTGCGTCAGTCCAGTCCGCGCTCCGAATTCTTTGCGTCTCTGACTGCTAGCGAATGCTTTGTTTAATTCCTTTTTTCTTGTCGCTTGCAGTTGCTTCCAAGCGGTTTTGCGGATATTCTAACGAATTAACAATAATTGATTACGTAAACTCGTATTTATAAATTCCTTCCTTACTTTCCTGTGCTACTACTGCGCTAAGACACAAGAAAAAGCAATGATAACTGGTTAACGATGCTGTTTCCCGCGAACATTCGACTGAGCAATGATCTAAAAATATTGTCAAATGGAAGCCATCTTGTCATTTAAAAATCTTGAGGGAAAAGCATGACACTGGGATGCAAAAATATTCAATAGTTTTTGGTAATTTTCTACTATTTTTATTTTACCTACAAACGAGTATTATCCAGCAGATTGTTCTGGCGTAAAAAACCATTTAGACGACCTTGATTTTCAAAGTGAATGAAGATAGCAATTAATGATATCGAAATGACAAGCTGATGAAAAGTTTTAGTAAAGAGGATTGGGTGAATTAATGTTTATAAAGTGTGTCTATGGTAAAGGTTAATTTGTCGATGGCTACGTCCCCACACCCCCGTTTTGTTTATGGCTCAAGTATGTGGAGCTTCGCCCCCACACCTGGCCCAGTTTTGTCTATGGTTCAAGTTCACTCGTGCGGCATCATTTCATTTCATTTTGGTATGAATTTAGTGAGTTCAACCTGTATTCATTTGGCCCTCGAAATGGAGGAGTTCTAGTCGGGTATGTCTATGGTTCTGACGGCCAAAACAATATGAGAGCTGTGCGGCTGTATTCATAGAAAAATTCAAGTTTAGTACATGCAGAAAATTACACGTGAAATTAGGCCTGAGAAGTTCTCATTAGTAGAAAAAATTAAACGCATAAACGAGTCGTACAGGCCGTTGTTCAAAGCGTTTTTAAAGTCCAGACAAGATAAAGTGTTCGTTCAGAGTTGAAAAACAGCAAATTCCTATCCCGCTAATACATTTCTAAGCAAACTTTGAACTCCAAAGAACGCCTACTCTCACTATGCAAACCTTTCTACGTTATCTGAGGTGCTTTAGTTTGATTAAAATTTGTTTAAAGTTGAAGTGTTGAAGAATGAACTCAGCTAGTAATTAGTCTATGGCCTCTGCTGGCAGCTAGGAATAGCATGGAATGAAGTTAAAGTCAGCTATATTGGGAAAACAGTGATAACTTTCTCACAGGCATAAGCCTGAATATAATTAACTGGACTTTGAGAATGCCGCGTCACTCCAAACATCTCGTAACGACGGGTCGTCTGTCCTCGATGGATCGGCAGGCTCGAGTCCGCGGCGGCAACAATGAACTTCTCGACGAACTCCGACGTCAGAGGCATCGGAGACAGCAGCAGAAGGAGCCGGAGCGAATCAGCTTGGCTGACGACTACCTGGCTTCCATGAGCAACGAGGATGAAGGTCTGTACGAAGCCCGGATGCGGTATCTGCGGAAGGAAAGGCGACCCAGTCAGAGCAGGTGAGATTTAATCACCGATTTTTAGTAGGCTGCCAGCGAAGGTTTCTTAGCATTGTTGCGATCATGCAGAGAAGCGTGGCTGAGTCTCTTGATTCCTGAGAAGGACTCATCCTCCTTATACTAAAAGTGATGCGTTGTTTGTTTGTCTGTATGTGTGTTGCAATTTTTCTCCTAAACTACTGGCAAGTCAGCGTTGAAACTTATATGGGTAAACTGCAAATTTTCCGGACTGGGTTTATAGCAATTTTAATCTTTCATTTTTACATTTTAAGATCCCTAAAAAAGCAGAAAACTGATTTCCTAACCTTCTTTGGCCCTTCTGTGGCCACTCTGCCTCTCCAGTGGAGGGGTTGCAGTCTGTTTGTAAAAATAGCCACCCCAACCTCCGCCCGCGGGTCGCTGTGTTTTTTGGGGGGGGGGGGGGTGGGTGCGCGTGTTCTGCGTTAAATGCAAAACCCCCGCGTGTTGGGGGGTTCAATTAAATTTAACGATTCCCCCGGAATGGGGGGTTGGGCTTGGGCTGAGTGTACATAGCAGTTGTACAGTGTAAGGAGATAGCTAGGACTGTGTCGAGATTTAATTGGTTTTATTATCGGCGCCATTCAATAGGCAGCCATGTGTATTTGCTGGGCAGTGAAATTCAATGAATAAACTTGCGAGCCTCTTTAGCAGGTAGTGAACATACACTCGATACTTCAATGCTTTAAATCGGGAAATTTCAAACGCTAACTATTCCTTGAGTTTTAAACTTTCAGAGAGACTTATATTGCTGGAAAGATCTTGCAATACTGAGTTCGGGGATATAAGTTGTTTGCTTTAAATGTGAAAACAAAAAAGCACAGCATTTAAAAAACAATTTCCATACTTTTAACTTTCTGCAGAGTGTACTCATTTTGGGTTCAAAGGGGGTTCGACCAACCCCCAACAGTTGGAGGGGAGTTCAACTTTTAATTGCCACTGCGTATTGGAAGGGGGTCAGTCGCTGTGTATTGGAGGGTTGATTTAGTTTGCGCAATCTTTTTGTTAACTTTAACTGAGACTGATACTGACTGACTGTTAAATCGGTTGCGCAATGAATTGATTCAATTAGTTCAATTTTTTATCGACGCCTTTCAACACACTGCTGCGTGTAGCTCTAACCCTAACCCTAACCCTAACCCTAACCACTGAATCCTGAGAGTTGATTCTTTTTGACGGAGAAAATTTCGATTCAGTCCATTTTTATGGAGAGAATTTCTGTTTTGCGGAGACGATTTTAATGGATGTCAGTTTCACGGAGAGGTGTTTGATGGAGTTCTCTTTTACGGAGAGGATTTCGATGATGTTCAATTTCGCGGAGAGGAGTTGGATGATGGGTTTCATGGAATGGCATTTCAGGGAATGGAGTTCCGGTGATGGGAATTCTTCCCCTTTCTCCTCCAGAGGAGGAGTTGGCCTCGTATATACTAAAAATGAGTTGTCTGTGGGTAGGTAGGTATGCGATAGATTTCAGAAAAAATGGCTCAACCGATTTTCTTCAAACTTGCACCATTCGATCAGAAATTTTCCTGGGATGGTACATGCATATTGGCTAAGAAATTGCTCAATGTTAAAGGGATTAAATATTCGAAAAACATGCTTTTTTGCAAAGGTCAAGCAGCTCTTTCGACCTGAAATGCGTTGTAAGAATGCTAGAGAAAAAACTGACTGACTGAATTCCGATTGTGATAAAGATTGCATCACAACAAGTTGAAAACAGTACCGAAGAAATGCACACACGACTTGATTTAAATTGCGTAACCAATATTGCTAACTTGAATTGAGACTGATACTGGCTGACTGAGAAATTGATTATGTCATAACTTTTTACTCTATTTTACTCTAATTGACTTGCTGTAAGAATTAAATTATAAGGGCCACAATGCATGTTCTCCAATTAAAAAGGGATAGCCTCGATGCGAGCAGACTGGACTGCTAATGTAGCGGCCTGGGTTCGAATCTTAGTAGTGCAAAATAATTTTTTTATTAAAAAACCTTAAAGACACAAAATGCAAAACATAAAAGAGCCACCATGTAAAACATAAAAGAGCCACCATGTCAAACATATATGTGACTCCATGTCAAACATATACGTGACTCCATGTCGAGCATTAAAGAGCTACCATGTCAAAACATTAAAGAGCCACTATGTCGAACATTAAAGAGCCACCATGTCAAACATTAAAGAGCCACTATGTCAAACATTAAAGAGCCACCATGTAAAACATAAAAGAACCACCATGTCAAACATACAGAGCCACCATGTCAAACACTAAAGAGCCAACATGTCGAAGATTAAAGAGCCACCATGTCAAACATTAAAGGGCCACCATGTCGAACACTAAAGAGCCACCATTTCAAAAACTAAAGAGCCACCGTGTCAAACATTAAAGAGCCACCATGTCAAACATATATGTGACTCCATGTCAAACATAAAAGAGCCACCATGTAAAACAATAAAGAGCGACTATGTCGAACATTAGAGAGCCACCATGTCGAACATAAAAGAGCCACAATGTCGAACATTAAAAAGCCACCATGTCAAACACTAAAGAGCCACCATGTCAAACACTAAAGAGCCACCATGTCGAACATAAAAGAGCCATGATTTTGAACATTAAAGAGCCACCATGTCAAACATATAAGAACCACCATGTCGAACATATATGTGACTCCATGTCAAACATAAAGAGCCACCATGTCGAAGATTAAAGAGCCACCATGTCAAACATAAGAGCCACCATGTCGAAGATTAAAGAGCCACCATGTCAAACATAAGAGCCACCATGTTGAAGATTAAAGAGCCACCATGTCAAACATAAAAGAACCACTATGTCAAACATAAAAGAACCACCATGTCAAACATAAAAGAGCCACCATGTAAAACAATAAAGAGCCACCATGTCAAACATACAGAGCCACCATGTCAAACACTAAATAGCCACCATGTCAAACAATACAGAGCCACCATGTCGAACATTAAAGAGCCATGATTTTGAACATTAAAGAGCCACCATGTCGAACATATGTGACTCCATGTCAAACATAAGGAGCCACCATGTTAAAGATTAAAGAGCCACCATGTCAAACATAAGAGCCACTATGTCAAACATTAAAGAGCCACCATGTCAAACATGAAAGAACCACCATGTCGAACATATATGTGACTCCATGTCAAACATAAAGAGCCACCATGTCAAACACTAAAGAGCCAACATGTCGAAGATTAAAGACTCACCATTTCAAACATTAAAGGGCCACCATGTCGAACACTAAAGAGCCAGCACTTCAAAAACTAAAGAGCCACCATTTCAAACATTAAAGAGCCACCATGTCAAACATATATGTGACTCCATGTCAAACATATATGTGACTCCATGTCAAACATAAAAGAGCCACCATGTAAAACAATAAAGAGCCACTATGTCAAACATTAAAGAGCCACCATGTCGAACATAAAAGGGCCACAATGTTGAACATATACGTGGCTCCCTGCCAAACATAAAAGATCCACCATGTCAAACGTTATTGAGCCACCATGTCAAACATAAAAGAGACACCATTTCAAATGTAAAAAAGCTTCATACCAAACATAAGGGAGCCACTATAAAAGCTTAGGATATTATTGCACTAGCTACTTGTTTTCTCGGTGGATGCTTGCTATTTAAGGATAGATTATTGCTAGCTCGTATTAGGGGGATGCTTGCTATCGGAAGGATGCTTGCTATCTGGGGTAACCCAATTTTGGAGGATGCTTTCTCTCGGGGTGGAGGGTACTTTCTATCTGAGAGGGGGTGCTATAGCTATCTATAAGGATTCTTTGTATATAGGGATGCTTGCTATCTGGGTGGATTCTTGCTATCTGGGGGATGCTTGCTATCTGGGGGGATTCTTGCTATCTGGGGGATGCTTGTCAAACTCCATGTCAAACATATACGTGACTCCATATCAAACATATTCGTGACTCCATGTCAAACATAAAAAAGCCACCATGTCGAACATTAAAGAGCCACCATGTCGAACATTAAAGAGCCACCATGTCAAACATAAAAGAGCTACCATGTCAAAAATAAAAGAACCACCACGTCATACACATAAAAGAGCCACCATGTCAAACATTATTGAGCCACCATGTCAAACATAAAAGAGACACCAAGTCAAACAAAAAAAGACAAAATTTGAAACGAAAAAAAAGAAGCGTCATGCTAAACAAAATGGAGCCATCAAACATATTCGTGACTCCATGTCAAACATTAAAGAGCCACCATGTCAAACATTTAAAAGCCACCATGTCAAACATTAAAGAGCCACCATGTAAAACATTAAAAAGCCACTATGTCAAACATTAAAAAGCCACTATGTCAAACATATACGTGATCCCAAGTCAAAAATAAAAGGGCCAACATGTCAATCATAACAGAGACTCCATTTCAAACGTAAAAGAGCCGCCATAGCAAACATAGAAGAGCCACCATGTAGACATTAAACAGCTACCATGTCAAACATGGAAGAGCCACCATGTCAAACATTAAGAAGCTATCATGCCATACATTAAAGAGCCACTATGTCAGACATAAGAGAGCCACCATGTTAAACATTAAAGAGCTACCATGTCGAACATAAAAGAGCTACCCCATGTCAGACATAAAAGAGCCAACCATGTCAAACATAAAAGAGCCACCATGTCAAATATTAAAGAGCCACCTTTTTAAACAAAAAGAGACACCATTTCAAACATAAAAGAATATTCATGCCAAACAAAATGGAACCATTATAAAGCTAAGTAAATTGTTGCACTAGCTACTTGTTACCTGGTGGATGCTTGCTATTTAAGGATGGATACTTGCTATCATGGGGATGCTTGCTCTTGGGGGTGGGGAGTACTTGCTATCTGAGAGGGGGTTGCTAGATATCTATAAGGTCTTTTTGTATCCAGGTTATGCTTGCTATCAGGGGTTGCTTGCGATCTGGGGGATGCTTGCTGTCTGGGGGATGCTTGCTATCTGGGGGATGCTTGCTGTCTGGGGGATGCTTGCTATCTGGGGGATGCTTGCTGTCTGGGGGATGCTTGCTATCTGCGGGATGCTTGCTATCTGGGGATGCTTGCTGTCTGGGGGATGCTTGCTATCTGGGGGATGCTTGCTATCTGGGGGATGCTTGCTATCTGCGGGATGCTTGCTATCTGGGGGATGCTTGCTATCTGGGGGATGCTTGCTATCTGGGGGATGCTTGCTATCTGCGGGATGCTTGCTATCTGGGGGATGCTTGCTGTCTTGGGATGTTTTGTTTTTAAGAGGGATGTCAGTTGTTTTTTTATAAAGGCTTTATTTCGCTGTTTATTTGTTATTTGTAAAGAACAAGGATTCTATCCAGATGTCCCCCATCGGGGGGCAAAGATTGCTAGTCCTATATACTAAAAATGAGTTGTCTGTGGGTATGCGATAGATTTCAGAAAAATTGGCTCAACCGATTTTCTTCAAACTTGCACCATTCGATCAGAAATTTTCCTGGGACGGTACATGCATCTTGGCTAAGAAATTGCTCAATGTTAAAGGGATTAAATATTCGAAAAACATGCTTTTTTGCAAAGGTCAAGCCAAATTTTCGACTTGAAATGCATTGTAAGAATGCTAGAGAAAAAACTGACTGACTGAATTCCAATTCTGATAAAGATTGCATCACAACAAGTTGAAAACAGTGCCGAAAAAATGCACACACGACATGATTTAAATTGCGTAACCATATTGCTAACTTAAATTGAGACTGATACTGGCTGACTGAGAAATTGATTATGTCATAACTTTTTACTCCAATTGACTTGCTGAAAGAATTGAATTATAAGGGTCACAATTTATGTTCTCCAACTAAAAAGAGATAGCCCTGATGCAAACAGACTGGAATGCTAATGTAGCGACCTGGGTTCGAATCTTAGTAGTGCAAAAAGATTTTTTTATTAAAACACCTTAAAAACACAACAAAACTGCTAAACATCAAAGAAGCGCACTGTCAAACATAGAAGAGCCAACATATCGAACATAAAAGAGTTACCATGTCAAACATAAAAGAGCCACCATGTCAAACATAAAAGACCCACCATGTCAAACATAAAAGACCCACTATGTCAAACATAAAAGAGCCACCATTTCCAACATTAAAGAGCCACCATTTCCAACATTAAAGAGCCACCATTTTGAACATTAAAGAGCCACCATTTTAAACATTAAAGAGCCACCATGTCGAACATTAAAGAGCCCCCATGTCGAACATTAAAGAGCCAACATGTCAAACATTTAAGAGCTACCATGTCAAACATTTAAGAGCCACCATGTCAAACATTTAAGAGCCACCATGTCAAACATTTAAGAGCCACCATGTCAAACATTTAAGAGCCACCATGTCAAACATATATGTGACTTTATGTCAAACATTCAAGAGGCACCATGTCAAACATATATGTGACTTTATGTCAAACATTAAAGAGCCACCATTTCGAACATTTAAGAGCCACCATGTCGAACATAAAAGAGCCAACATGTCAAACATTTAAGAGCTACCATGTCAAACATTTAAGAGCCACCATGTCAAACATTTAAGAGCCACCATGTCAAACATTTAAGAGCCACCATGTCAAACATTTAAGAGCCACCATGTCAAACATATATGTGACTTTATGTCAAACATTAAAGAGCCACCATTTCAAAAACTAAAGAGCCACATTGTCAAACATTAAAGAGCCACTATGTCTACCATAAAAGAGCTATACCATGAAGAACATTAAAGAGCCACCATGTCAAACATAAAAGAGCCACCATGTAGAATATTAAAGAGCCCCATGTGAAACATAAAAGAGCCACCATGTCAAACATTTAAGAGCCCCCATGTCAAACATATATGTGACTTTATGTCAAACATTAAAGAGCCACCATGTCGAACGTTAAAGTGCCACTATGTGTAACATAAAAGAGCTACATCATGAAGAACATTAAAGAGCCACCATGTTAAACATTAAAGAGCCACCATGTGAAACATTAAAGAGCCACCATGTGAAACATTAAAGAGCCACCATGTCAAACATTTAAGAGCTACCATGTCAAACCTAAAAGAGCCACCATGTCGAACATAAAAGAGCCACCATTTCAAACATTGAAGAGCCACATTGTCAAACATTAAAGAGCCACTATGTCTACCATAAAAGAGCTATACCATGAAGAACATTAAAGAGCCACCATGTCAAACATAAAAGAGCCACCATGTAGAATATTAAAGAGCCCCATGTGAAACATTAAAGAGCCACCATGTCGAACATAAAAGAGCCACCATGTCAAACATTTAAGAGCCACCATGTCAAACATATATGTGACTTTATGTCAAACATTAAAGAGCAACCATGTCGAACGTTTAAGTGCCACTATGTGTAACATAAAAGAGCTACATCATGAAGAACATTAAAGAGCCACCATGTTAAACATTAAAGAGCCACCATGTGAAACATTAAAGAGCCACCATGTGAAACATTAAAGAGCCACCATGTCAAACATTTAAGAGCTACCATGTCAAACCTAAAAGAGCCACCATGTAGAATATTAAAGAGCCCCATGTGAAACACTAAAGAGCCACCATGTCGAACATAAAAGAGCCACCATGTGAAACATTAAAGAGCCACCATGTCAAACAATTAAGAGCCACCATGTCAAACATTAAAGAGCCACTATGTCGAACATTAAAGAGCCACCATGTCAGACATTAAAAAGCCACCGTATCAAACATAAAAGACTTACCATGTAGAACAAAAAAGAGCCACCATGTCGAACAAAAAAGAGCCACCATGAAGAACATTAAGGAGCTACCATTTTGAACATTAAAGAGCCACCATGTCGAACATTAGAGAGCCACCATGTTAGATATTAAAAAGAGCCACCATGTCGAACATAAAAGAGCCACCATGTCAAACATTTAAGAGCCACCATGTCAAAAATATATGTGACTTTATGTCAAACATTAAAGAGCCACCATGTCGAACATTAAAGATCCACCATGTCAAACATTAAAGAGCCACCATGTAAAACATTAAAGGGCCACCATGTAGAACATTAAAGAGCCACCATGTCGAACATTAAAGAGCCACCATGTCAAACATTAAATAACCACCATGTCGAACATTAAAGAACCACCATGTCAAACATTAGAGAGCCACCATGTAAAACATTAAAGAGCCACCATGTCAAACATGTATGTGACTTTATGTCAAACATTAAAGAGCCACCATGTAAAACATAAAAGAGCCACCATGTCGAACAGTAAAAAGCCACCATGTCGCTTGCTATCTGGGGGTGCTTGCTATCTGGTGGTGCTTGCTATCTGGGGGTGCTTGCTATCTGGAAGTGCTTGCTATCTGGGGGTGCTTGCTATCTGGAAGTGCTTGCTATCTGGGGGTGCCTGCTATCTGTGGTGCCTGCTATCTGGGGGTGCTTGCTATCTGGGGGTGCTTGCTATCTGGGGGTGCCTGTTATCTGGGAGAGCCTGCTATCTGGGGATGCTTGCTATCTGGTGGTGCTTGCTATCTGGGGGTGCTTGCTATCTGGAAGTGCTTGCTATCTGGGGGTGCTTGCTATCTGGAAGTGCTTGCTATCTGGGGGTGCCTGCTATCTGGGGTGCCTGCTATCTGGGGGTGCTTGCTATCTGGGGGTGCTTGCTATCTGGGGGTGCCTGTTATCTGGGGGTGCCTGCTATCTGGGGGTGCCTGCTATCTGGGGGGTGCTTGCTAACTGGGGGTGCCTGCTATCTGGGGGGGGGGTGCTTGCTATCTGGAGGTGCTTGCTATCTGAGGGGATGCTTGCTGTCTTAGGATGTTTTCTTTTTGCATTGCACTTCATCTGAGCAGTTTTTCTATTGACTATGTGAAGGCTTTGTTTGGTTATCTTATTGATACTTGTAGAGAACAGAGATTCTATCTAGATGTCCCCCATCGGGGGGCGAAGATTGCTAGTCCATATACTAAAAATGGTCTGTCGGTATGTGTGTGTGTGTGTGTGTGTGTGATCGATTTTAGCAAAAATGGCTCAACCGATTTTCTTCGAACTTGCAACATTCGATCAGAAATTTTTCCGTGACGGTACATGCATCGTGGCTAAGAAATTGCTCAATGCTAAAGGGATTAAATATTCGAAAAACATGCTTTTTTGCAAAGGTCAAGCAGCTCTTTCGACTTGAAATGCATTGTAAGAATGCTAGAGAAAAAACTGACTGGTTGATTGAATTCTGATTCTGAAATAGATTGCATCATCACAATAGGCTTTTATTTATCGTCTGTGTACTGGCTGAATTTTGACACTTAATTGAATTACGTCACAGTATCGAAAACGCAGTGTGGAAGCATAGCACAATACTTGATTTATCTTGCGTAACCATATAGCTAACTTTAATAGACTGGTACTGACTTGCCTAAGAAATTGATTATGTCATAACTGCCTCATGTAACTTTTACTCAATTGACTTGGTGTGAGTGTTGAATTATAAGTGCTACAAATTCATTTAATTTCAGTGAGAGCTAGCCTAGATGTAAACAAACTGGACTACTAATGTAGCTACCTGGGTTCGAATCTTAGTAGTGTATAAAAGAATAAAAGTAGCATAAATTTTTTATTGAAAGCTTTTATTAAAAAACTAATTAAAAAGACCTGGGTTATGGATTGTAAACCAAGGATTATTGCACTTGATAAACCAAGGATTATTGCACTTGATAGACCAAGGATTACTGCACTTGATAAAACAAGGATTATTGCACTTGATAAACCAAGGATTATTGCACTTGATAAACCAAGGATTATTGCACTTGATAGGCCAAGGATTACTGCACTTGATAAACCAAGGATTATTGCACTTGATAAACCAAGGATTATTGCACTTGATAAGCCAAGGATTATTGCACTTGATAAGCCAAGGATTATTGCACTTGATAAGCCAAGGATTACTGCGCTTGATAAACCAAGGATTACTGCACTTGATAAACCAAGGATTACTGCACTTGATAAGCCAAGGATTTCTGCACTTGATAAACCAAGACTTATTGCACTTGATAAACTAATGATTACTTCACTGGATAAACCAAGACTTACGGCACTTTATAAACCAAGGATTACTGCACTTGATAAACCAAGGATTATTGCACTTGATAAACCAATGATTATTGCACTTGATAAGCCAATGATTATAGCACTCGATAAGCCAAGGATTACTGCACTTGATAAGCCAAGGATTATTGCACTCAATAAGCCAAGGATTACTGCACTTGATAAACCAAGGATTACTGCACTTTATAAGCCAATGATTACTACACTTGATAAACCAAGGATTATTGCACTTGATAAACCAAGGACTACTGCGCTTGATAAACAAAGGATTACTGCACTTGATAAGCCAAGGATTATTGCACTTGATAAACCAAGATATACTGTACATGATAAGCCAAGGATTACTGCACTTGATAAACCAAGACTTACTGCACTTGATAAACCAAGGATTTCTGCATTCGATAGGCCAGAACTTACTGCACTTGATAAGCCAAGGATTACTGCACTTGATAAACCAGTGATTACTGCACTTGATTAACCAAGAGTTACTGCACTTGATAAACCAAGGATTACTGCACTTGATAAACCAAGACTTACTGCACTTGTTAGACCAAGGCTTACTGTACTTGATTAACCAAGGATTTCTGCACTTGATAAAGGAAGGATTACTGCAGTTGATAAGCCAAAGATGACTTCGCTTGATAAGTCAAAGATTTCTGCACTTGATAAACCAAGACTTACTGCACTTGATAAACCAAGGATTACTGTAGTTTATATACCAAGAATTACTGCACTTGATAAACCAAGGATTTCTGCACCTGATAGACCAATGATTACTGCACTTGATAGACCAAGGCTTTACTGCACTTGATAAACCAAGGATTACTGCGCTTGGCAAACAAAGGATTACTGCGCTTGATAAGCTTGGCTACATGTATGGGATTCTTTCTATCTAGGGATGTTTGCTTTTTATGGATTCTTGCTAACTGGGTGGATGCTTGCTATCTGGGGGATGCTTGCTGTCTGGGTGGATGCTTCTACAATATCTGGGGGGGGGGTGCTTGGTATCTGCAGGATGCTTGCTGTCTGGGTGGATGCTTGCTATCTGGGGGATGCTTGCTGTCTGGGGGATGCTTGCTGTCTGGGTGGATGCTTCTACAATATTTGGGGGATGCTTGCTATCTAGCTGGATGCTTCTACAATATTTGGGGGATGCTTGCTATCTAGCTGGATGCTTCTACAATATTTGGGGGATGCTTGCTATCTGCAGATGCTTGCTATCTGGGTGGATGCTTCTACAATATTTGGGGGATGCTTGCTATCTGGGTGGATGCTTCTACAATATTTGTGGGATGCTTGCTATCTGGGTGGATTATTCTACAATTTTCGGGAAATGCTTGGTGTCTGCAGGATGCTCGCTCTCTGGGTGGATGCTTGCTACGAGTATTAGGGGATGCTTGCTATCTGCGGTTGCTTACTTTTGGAGGGGGTGCTTGCTATCTGGAGGGATGCTTGCTGTCTTTGGAATATTTTCTATTTAGGGGTAGGTAATGTCTATTATCTTTGTGAAAGTTATATTTTGTTGTAGATTTGTTAATTTTAAAAAAAAATAGATTCATAGCAAATATCATTGTCCGTGACAATTTTACATGAATAAGGTGATTTTTAAAAGTTAAGAAGGAATTGGTGTTTAAGAAAATGTGCTTTTTTAATTTTTTTCAACTAACTATTTTTGCTCCGTGCTTATTGGGCGCCCCGAAGGGGGGCCGCACTAGATTGCTAGTCACCAGACTAAAACGCAACGGGGCGTTTTGGCTCCGCCGCTAATTATCAAGACGACGCCAATGTTAAAAATTAATATAAAGCAGTTATGCAAGCAGTTGTATTCATTCCGTTGAGCTCTGAGCACGTAACCCGCGTTCACGAATACGCATACACATACAGTGTACATGTATACCCACTGGGCCTTGCGGGTCGGTACTTCAGGTTGTGAATTGTTTGACAAGCTCTACCTAAGCTGCAGGTGGACTCGACCCCATGGACTCTTCTGCACTGCTCCTGGTTCCCTTCTATTTTAGACCAGACCAAACTGTTTGTGCTCTGTAAAATCGATGAAAGCAATCGATGCAAGAGCTATTTTTTTAGTCTACAACTCGACAAAAGCTTACTAAAAATGCCCTGAACTCACTGCTTCTGTAGCGTCCATGAGGTCAAGCAAATGAAGATATCGTAGGCTCCTCGTTCTTAAACCCTAGAAATGGCTCCATCATTTGCGGTCCACAAAGTACCCTGTACATGTACACCCTGCGCCAGGGAGTGACTGTTTATCCGAACAATTCGTTTTTGTCATGCAATACGCTGACCCATTCAAATTCCCGCAGACAGCATCGCCGTCCGCCGCCAGCGGAGAAGCACGGCCTGATCAACTTCGCCAACACAAGCCAGCCAAAGGTCGGCCAGAAGACCATACTGAGCTACAGCAAAGAGAGCAAAGAGCCGACCAAAGACCTGAAGATGCTGGTGCTGGCGCTCGTAAGACGTCAGCTACGCGACGAGGTGCTGCACATGAGCGAAATCGCCATCGAGCAGAACCCGTTCGAGATGGGCAACATGCGGCTGAACAGCTTCATTGCCAACACACCGGATCTCATGGACCATTGGAAGGTAAACCAGGAGTCTCGGGCTTAACAACGCGGTTTATTGGACTCACTATAGCACAATTTCGTTGACTTTTTAGAAACTTTTATTACAAACGATCTTATCGTTTTAAAGTACCCGTGTACTTTGTAAATTGTCAATTGCACTACCATAAGTAATAATAAACGAACTACTAAAGTGCAAAATTAATCTTTTTTCCCAGGTGATGATGCTCGAAGAGGGTATGCGGTTGATCGACGAGAGCTTCGACGTTGATAATTTATCCTGGGTGGCTCCAGGCCTTGTCGGCAGCGGCAGCACCGACTGGCGCAAGCAGTTCTCAATGCCGATTGACGAGCTCACCCTGGTGTCGCTACCGCCGGATAAACCCGAGATTAGCCGGTCTCAAGTGGCCACGGAGTACATTCAGGTTGAGTCCATAAGCTTCTGCTTTATGTTTCTGTTCCTGGATTTCATGAGAGACAAAGTTTCATCGTAAAAGTGTCCTTTTCTCCTCTACGTCTCGTATTGTATCATCTCAAGCATTCGTCGAACTTGCCGTCCTCCCCTGTCAACCACTTTGAATCTGGACGAAAAAATGCCAAAACAACGAACCATTCAAAGGCTCAACGCGGTCGCCAGGGCAACGAAGCCGAGGAAGCCGCTCAGCTGTTCCAGAGCGAACTGCTGAAAACCGAGAATGCCGCGGCCGCGCCGCCGGAAACCTTCGAGCGAGTCTGCAGCAGCTACAAGGCCATCCTGCAGAAGGCGATCGAGATCGAGTACATCGAGGGCAAGCAGGAAACTTGCGATGCAATCGGAAAATACATTGATCAGTTGAAAAACTCGGTTGAAAAGGTTGTGTCGGAGGCCTTGGCTAACGATATCAAGGACACGCAGAAGCACGGGTCGAATTTTTTGCACAGCCTCATCGGAAAAATCATGGACGACCTGCACGATGCTCACAAAGACCGAAATTATGAACCGATGAGGATTGTGCTCACTGCGCACAGGCGCGACTGAGTAATGCATAATAACGGAAGGGTTATTATGCGTGTAAAAGCCAGCGTGGCATTCAAATATGCTCTAACAGGGCGTGATAGAGCTCCCCAGATTTGACCTTGAAAGCTGCCCAGTAAGGTTGTGGTGGAATCCCGAATTCGACCTTGAAACCTGCCCAGTAAGGGTGTGGTGGAATCCCCCGAATTCGACCTTGAAACCTGCTCAGTAAGGGTGTGGTGGAATCCCCCAATTTCGACCTTGAAACCTCCCCAGTAGGGGTTTGGTGCAAACTCCCAATTTCGACCTTGAAATCCGAAATCAGTTAAGGTGTGGTGGAATCCCCCCGAATTTGACCTTGAAATCTTAAATCAGTTAAGGTGTGGTGGGATCCCCCCAAATTTGACCTTGAACTCTGCTGAATGAAGGCGTGATGGAAAATCCCCCAGATTCGACCTTGAAATTCGTTGTTTAGAAACTCCAGCAACACTCGTACGACAAAGTCATAAAAGCCAGATGCTCGATTTATTGCTTCATTCTCCATCTGCATGTCATAAAGTCCAGACTGTCGCTAAAACCAAACGAGCCAAAAGTGGGACATGCTGTACTTTTAAAGCACTAATTTTTTGACCGGGTGCCTTTTTTCAACATACTCTTGAGAGACGTGAAAAATAAAGATTCACCCGAGTTTTCCTTTTTTATGCGTTGAATTGCGTCAATGCGTTTGATGTTAAAAAACTGCCAAAAACTAGAATTGACCCTTTTCAAACCCCAACCTCACACCCTTTACAAACCCCAACCTCACAACCTTTCCGAACCCCAACCTCACACACTTTCCAAACCCCAACCTCACAGCCTTTCCAAACCCCAACCTCACAACCTCTCCAAACCCAAACCTCACACCTTTTCCAAACCTCAACCTCACAACCTCTCCAAACCCCAACCTCACAACCTTTTCAAACCCCAACTTCACAACCTTTCCAAACCCCAACCTCACACCTTTTCCAAACCTCAACCTCACACCCTTTCCAAACCCCAACCTCACAACCTCTCCAAACCCCAACCTCACACCCTTTCCAAACCCCAACCTCACACCCTTTCCAAACCCCAACCTCACACCCTTTCCAAACCCCAACCTCACACCCTTTACAAACCCCAACCTCACACCCTTTCCAAACCCCAACCTCACACCCTTTCCAAACCTCAACCTCACAACCTCTCCAAACCCCAACCTCACACCCTTTCCAAACCCCAACCTCACAACCTCTCCAAACCCCAACCTCACACCCTTTCCAAACCTCAACCTCACCTTTTCCAGGCACCCCAGCTTCACACAATTAAGATAGCTTCGGAAACGTGATAGTTGAGACACCAGAGGTCGACCCTACCCTCTTCTCAATGCATCTAATTTGAAAACTAATTCTCCAAATTAATTCACATCCAATGTGGTCCCCAGCGACATTTCAAATAGATTTATCAAGCATCAGAATTTCAGCACATGACTGAAGATCAAAAGAAAAAGAGTTCAAATAAACCATCAGTGTAGTGTAGGCTATGGGCAACGCCTTAAAGTGTTCACTTACAGCCGCTGTCTGCTAAAGGGGCAAAAGGGGTAGGTTTCTACGGCAACGGCACGAATCAGGGTGATGGGAACAAGGCAAAGAAAGAGCGAGAGAGGAGAATTTGAACCGGGATTTCGCACTTAGAGATCAAGCTCTGCTTTTATCCCAGCGATCCGCTGGGGATTTGGGATTTAAGCTTACGCTGCGGGAATTCATAATGGGATTGGAGAGGGATTTGAGGCGGGCACACGAGCTATGGGGGGGGAGATGAGACTGAGAGAGGGAGAGAGGGGGAAATCGATGTGGGTTTGTCCAGGGAGTACTAGAGAGAACATCTGGACTGGCTGAGCTTCTAGGGCTAGGGTTTTGGCTGCTAAATGAAATATGAAGATCTGACATTTTCAGCCATTTTAGCACTAAATTGAGAAAAGATCAGACGAGACAGAAAAGGAGAATGAATAGAGAAGAGAGGAGATGAGAGGATCGATGAGATGAGAAATTAAATGGAGAAGAGATAAGAGAAAAGATGAGAGAAGAGGAGAGAATAAAAGAGAGGGAGAGGGGAGAAGAGACTTGAGAGGAGACCTTGAGCGGGAGTTTTCGGACCCCTGATTTAGACGACTGAGGTTTCAAGCTATAAAAACTGTAAAAACGATAACTTTATTAAAGATCAATATGCGTTTTCATATCGCAAAACAAACATTTCGCTTTTCACTTTCTACTGAAGCTCCCAGCCCATCCGGATTTCTAAATCTGCCCCACAGTCCAGGGATGGATGAACTTCGTGGCAAGAGTTCTATACTTTTTTTATAATCCCCATGGGCCGCCACCCCTCTGGACTAGAGTTTCCCCAATGCAAAAGCCTCCCCTAACCCGGCCTCTTTCCGCGCTCGTGTTCCAACAAAAAACACCCAGGAAGTGCTGCAGGAACGCGGGGCATTCCCTGCACCGATGCTTGAGCTCCTCAGGTGCGGCAGAGGGCCCGACATAGAGCTTGCAGAGCCAGTGAGTGTAGGGCTGCTGGTCTGGGATCTGGCTTAGCTGGGGGGATCGGGCAGAGAGCGCTGGGGACGCTGCAGCAGTCCCAGCCAATAGCGGCAAATCGCTCAGCCAGAATTTGCCCGATGGGAACTGGGCGGAGAGTGGGAGAATTTCAAGCGGAGAGCATTTTTATTTCCCATTGACTTCCCTATTCAAATCCCATGGACTGTTGGGCTGAACACTCTGCAAGCTGAACGCCGCATTTTTAGCTTCCCAGATCCCAAGTGCGCCGCTAGCGCCATCAAGCCCGGAAGCTGACAGTTGCTGCTCAGCCGGCGAGAGAAACGATGCAACGCCTCGAAGCATTCTGCATGCTGGCCATCGTGCCCACCTGCTGCCTAGCCGGGATGCTGGGCGCCGCTCTCACCATCCGCGTGACGCTGCACAAGTCCATGCGGGGCCACCTCATCAACCGCTGCCTGCTGGCCCTGTCAATCATTGACCTGTTCTACCTGGCCACCGCCCTGGCCCACTCGGCTCTGTGCGCCGAATCGATTCTTGCCGGCGAGCACGACGACAATAACGGCGTCGCCATAGCGGCCGGGCTGCGCCGGTTCCTGCTGCCGTCGCTAGCGAGAGCCTCCCTGCTGGTCATCGTGGTGATCAGCGCCGAGCGGTTCTGCGCCGTCCGCAAGCCCCGACACCTGCAGGCCGGCAATTCGAGGAAGTCGACAGTGCACGTCGCCCTCAGCCTGGTGACTGCGGCGCCGTTCCTGTTCTACGGCAGCGAGTTCGCCAGCGGCCAGCGTCCAGCAGCTGCCGGGCTCGTCATCGCAGAGTCCAACTACTCGGCGCTGTCAACGGCGTTGCCGTCTGTGCACGTCTATCTGACGCCGTCAGCCGTAGCTTTCGCCGCAGTCGACGCCAGCCTCCGCGGCCTGCCGCTACTGGCCATCCTGCTGCTGAACCTGGGCATCGTCCGACTGCTGCGCGAGTCGTTCCGTCAGCGCGAGCAGCTGCTGTCCGGCTTCCTGGGCATCCAGCGCGCCCTGATCCGGCCCGGCCACCTGCCGCCGAACGGGCAGAATGTCCTGCAGCGGCAGCGCAAGACCACCTGCATGCTGGTGTACATGTCCACCTTTCACCTGCTGCTGCTGGTGCCAGCCATTCTGCTCAGCGCCCTGGCCCGGGTTCGAGTCCTTCGACCGAACGCCCTGCCGTGGTTCGCGCCCTCTGCCGGCCAGCGCGAGCTGGCGAGCCTGGTGGTGGCGCTGGAAGCTGCCAGCTGCTCGTTCAACTTTGCCGTCTACATTCGACAGAGCGAGAAATTTCGCAACGTTTTTCTGCAACTTCTCGTGCCGGGCTGCGCCAGCCGCAGAGTCTGAGCACCGCACCGCAAGCCGGGGCATCACTGAGGAACTCACAACTTATTACCGTCATCCCAAACCTTCCTTTTGGTCCATTCCGATCTTCTCAGCTCGACTCTCCACTGACTCACTCAAACCATGATCCCAATTTCTTCAGGATCTCAACTTCTCCAAGGTCCCAGCTTCTCCAAGATCCCAGCTTCTCCAAATCCCAACTTCTCCAAGGTCCCAGCTTCTCCAAGATCCCAGCTTCTCCAAAATCCCAACTTCTCCAAGATCCCAGCTTCTCCAAGATCCCAACTTCTCCAAGATCCCAGCTGCTTCTCCAAAATCCCAACTTCTCCAAGATCCCAACTTCTTCAAGATCCCAACTTCTCCAAGATCCCAGCTTCTCCAAGATCCCAACTTCTCCAAGATCCCAACTTCTCCAAGATCCCAACTTCTCCGAGATCCCAGCTTCTCCAAAATCCCAACTTCTCCAAGATCCCAGCTTCTCCAAATCCCAACTTCTCCAAATCCCAACTTCTCCAAGATCCCAAATTCTCCAAGATCCCAGCTTCTCCAAATCCCAACTTCTCCAAGATCCCAACTTCTCCAAGATCCCAGCTTCTCCAAATCCCAACTTCTCCAAATCCCAACTTCTCCAAGATCCCAACTTCTCCAAAATCCCAACTTCTCCAAATCCCAACTTCTCCAAGATCCCAACTTCTCCAAGATCCCAACTTCTCCAAGATCCCAACTTCTCCAAGATCCCAGCTTCTCCAAAATCCCAACTTCTCCAAGATCCCAGCTGCTTCTCCAAGATCCCAGCTTCTCCAAAATCCCAACTTCTCCAAGATCCCAGCTGCTTCTCCAAGATCCCAGCTGCTTCTCCAAGATCCCAGCTTCTTCAAGATCCCAACTTCTCCAAGATCCCAACTTCTCCAAGATCCCAACTTCTCCAAGATCCCAACTTCTCCAAGATCCCAATTTCTCCAAGATTCCAACTTCTCCAAAATCCCAACTTCTCCGAGATCCCAGCTTCTCCAAATCCCAACTTCTCCAAATCCCAACTTCTCCAAGATCCCAGCTTCTTCAAGATCCCACCTTCTCCAAGAGGAGTTTGATTCCAAGCTATGTGTTGATGTTTCGACTCATTCAAATTAAAAAGAAAATATTACTCCAACTAAGACTGCTGAATTAACCAAAAAGTTTGATACCCTCACTGCCTGGCAACAAAATACTGCCCTCATATCACATCTGCTAAGTCGCTCTTTCATTACTCGCACCACCTAATTTCTCGAGTTCCAGTTTATTTATTAACTGCTTGAAAAATTCACTGTTGGCTTATTCAAAAATAAAATGACATATAGATTTCATGCACTTCGAGACAGCAAAACAAGGTGAAGCCACATTGAGTTTTGCTCCTCAGGAAGTTGGTCGGATTATTGGAGAGGAAGAGATGCAGCTCATATAAACAGTCGAGTGCCATGGAAAAAATAAGAAAGACAGGCAAAAACTTTGCTCGGAGGAAAATCGATCAGCAGAAGGAGGATTGGAATTGGCGAGAGGCCTGCCGGACATCCCAGGCTAAAAAGAAGGCAGAGGACCATTTTCCGGGCAAAGGCAAAACACGATGCGAGGGACCTCTCAGGCTGAAGGAAATTCAATCAAGTGCAGAGCCGGCCGACTCTCCACTGCTGCTCCGCCTGTGTCTCTCAGCATGACTTCGGCCTCAGCTTGTTGTCTGCGAGTCATCTGAACTGTCTGCTTCTGGTCTGCGCCTCTCTCCCGGCTTTGTGCTCCAGACACTTCCTAATCAGCCCCTAGGCATCTAGTGACACTGCTCTCTCTTGCACCCATCTCCTGCTCTCTCCCGCTCTCTCCTGCTCTCTCTCGCTCTCTCCTGCTCTCTCCTGCTCTCTCTCGCTCTCTCCTGCTCTCTCCTGCTCTCTCTCACTCTCTCTTGCTCTCTCTCGCTCTCTCCTGCTCTCTCTCGCTCTCTCCTGCTCTCTCTCACTCTCTCTTGCTCTCTCTCGCTCTCTCCTGCTCTCTCTCTCGCTCTCTCTCGCTCTCTCTTGCTCTCTCTTGCTCTCTCTCGCTCTCTCCTGCTCTCTCTCGCTCTCTCCTGCTCTCTCTTGCTCTCTCTTGCTCTCTCTCGCTCTCTCCTGCTCTCTCTCGCTCTCTCCTGCTCTCTCTCGCTCTCTCCTGCTCTCTCTCGCTCTCTCTCGCTCTCTCTCTCGCTCTCTCTCGCTCTCTCCTGCTCTCTCTCGCTCTCTCTTGCTCTCTCTCGCTCTCTCCTGCTCTCTCTCGCTCTCTCTCGCTCTCTCCTGCTCTCTCTCACTCTCTCCTGCTCTCTCTCGCTCTCTCTCGCTCTCTCCTGCTCTCTCTCGCTCTCTCCTGCTCTCTCTCGCTCTCTCTTGCTCTCTCTCGCTCTCTCCTGCTCTCTCTCGCTCTCTCCTGCTCTCTCTCGCTCTCTCCTGCTCTCTCTCGCTCTCTCCTGCTCTCTCTCGCTCTCTCTTGCTCTCTCTCGCTCTCTCTTGCTCTCTCTCGCTCTCTCTCGCTCTCTCTCGCTCTCTCCTGCTCTCTCTCGCTCTCTCCTGCTCTCTCTCGCTCTCTCTCGCTCTCTCCTGCTCTCTCTCGCTCTCTCTCGCTCTCTCCTGCTCTCTCTCGCTCTCTCCTGCTCTCTCTCGCTCTCTCTTGCTCTCTCTCGCTCTCTCCTGCTCTCTCTCGCTCTCTCTCGCTCTCTCCTGCTCTCTCTCGCTCTCTCCTGCTCTCTCTCGCTCTCTCCTGCTCTCTCTCGCTCTCTCCTGCTCTCTCTCGCTCTCTCCTGCTCTCTCTCGCTCTCTCTCGCTCTCTCTTGCTCTCTCTCGCTCTCTCCTGCTCTCTCTCGCTCTCTCTCGCTCTCTCCTGCTCTCTCTCACTCTCTCGCTCTCTCTCGCTCTCTCCTGCTCTCTCTCGCTCTCTCTCGCTTTCTCCTGCTCTCTCCTGCTCTCTCTCGCTCTCTCTCGCTCTCTCTCGCTCTCTCTCGCTCTCTCCTGCTCTCTCTCGCTCTCTCTCGCTCTCTCTCTCGCTCTCTCCTGCTCTCTCACTCTTCCAAACCCTGTCATATCACCCTTCTGTCGCCCTGATTCCCTGTCTCCCTGTCTCCTTGTCGCCCTGTCTCCCTGTCTCCCTGTCTCCTTGTCTCCTGTCTTCTTGTCTCCCTGTCTCCCTGTCTCCCTGTCTCCCTGTCTCCCTGTGTCCCTGTCCCCCTGTCTCCCTCTCTCCTTGTCTCCCTGTCTCCCTGTCTCCCTGTCCCCCTGTCTCCCTGTCTCCCTGTCTCCCTGTCAACTCCTTGTCTCCCAGCCTGGAGAAAAATGAGAAACGCGAGTGCTTCTGTGTGCAGAACTGACGTTTTCTAGAAGTCAAAAAGCGGCAGTAAGAGTTCAGAAATAAATAGAGCGCTTGGCACAGTAGCGGAAATCGTTTCAACTGTATTCTTGAGCAGCCGTGAACGAGGGTACGTGGTCAGCAAATACAAATATTTCCTCTGATTTTTTGTAAACAATGATTCGCCAGACAGACAGACAGACAGACAGACAGACAGACAGACAGACAGACAGACAGACAGACAGACAGACAGACAGACAGACAGACAGACGGACAGACAGACAGACAGACAGACAGACAGACAGACAGACAGACAGACAGACAGACAGACAGACAGACAGACAGACAGACAGACAGACAGACAGACAGACAGACAGACAGACAGACAGACAGACAGACAGACAGACAGACAGACAGACAGACAGACAGACAGACAGACACTGTAAAATTGAAACGCACCCTCGAGCTGAGGCTGGCGACGCCTCGCATTGAATTTTCCTTTCAAAGTTCTTCTTTAACCCTCCATGGAGGTGCGGCTCTGGGAACTGGGGAGGCTGCTGGCTGGAAGACTTAAAGTACACGAGCTTCATCATTTTCTCAGCTTCCTTTCGCCCATCAGCCAGTCCTTGGTGGCAAAGCAAGATGCAGTGCAGAAGCTGGGGTTGCCATGCCAGAAAACGGGGGGATTAGACACGGGCTGATTTCTTTGGGGAAATTCCTGTCAAAGCACTTCCCCGCCCCCAGCCACAATGTAGCATTGGAGACGAGAGGCTAAAACTGTTATTTCCTACATAGCGACCCACGGCTGTAGCCAATTGTTTTATGGGATTTTAGAGGGGTGATGGAGGGTAAAATGGGTGCAGCAGACAAACCCAAATAATTCAATCGTGCTGCATCGGCGTCGCTATCGCTGGCCAGTTCACGCCTGAGTTGTTGGCCACCCGAGCGACATTTTATTAGGCGAGAGAGAGAAAAAAGTGCATGCTTGATGGCTTGCACTTTTTCACTGGCGTGTTTTTTACTTCTTAAGTATAACGCTCTGGCAATTGAAGATGCTTTTATTTTGCTAGAGTTGCTACAGAAGAGAAGGAGAGAGAGAGAGGGGGAGGGAGGGAGGGAGGGAGGGAGGGAGGGGGAGGGAGGGAGAGAGGGAAAGAGGCAGACAGGCAGAAAGAGAGAGAGGGGGAGAAATGGAGAGAGGGGGAGAGAGAGGGAGAGAGGGAGAGAGGGAGAGAGCGGGGAGGGAGAGAGGGAGTGGCAGAGAGGGAGAGAGGGAGAGAGGGAGAGAGGCAGAGAGGGAGAGAGCGGGGAGGGAGCGAGGGAGAGAGGGAGAGGCAGAGAGGGAGAGAGGGAGAGAGGGAGAGAGGGAGAGAGGGAGAGGCAGAGAGGGAGAGAGGGAGAGAGGGAGAGGCAGAGAGGGAGAGAGGGAGAGAGGGAGAGGCAGAGAGGGAGAGAGGGAGAGAGGGAGAGGCAGAGAGGGAGAGAGGGAGAGAGGGAGAGGCAGAGAGGGAGAGAGGGAGAGAGGGAGAGGCAGAGAGGAGAGAGGGAGAGAGGGAGAGAGGGAGAGGCAGAGAGGGAGAGAGGGAGAGAGGGAGAGGCAGAGAGGGAGAGAGAGGGAGAGAGAGAGAGAGAGAGAGAGGAGGGCGCCTCCAATCTCGGGCACTGACACGGTAGAAAGTCAGAAAGGACTGAAAAAAGTCAATTTAAATTGAGTAGCCAATTTTTCGAAATTAAATTTCTTCGTCAGGGCTGTAAGCGAGTGAAGTTTATTTGGCGCGAATTGCCGTCAAAATATAAAGGCGATATCGCCAGGGAGAGACGATCGATAAATTGATGTGCTCAAGCACTTAAAACAGTGCGCATGGTCAGTACATTAAAACGAGTCCGAGACTATGAGAAAAGCGGGGGGTGGCTAAAACTGTACAAGTGGGCCTAGACGACCTTTAAGTGTAGAATAAAAATTGCAAAAATAAATGGCGAAATAAATAGGTAAGGTAAATAAAAATAATTATTAAATGCTCAGAGCAAAAATGCAGGTGCACCGTACACAGTGTCAGAAAAATGAATAAAAAGCAGAAAATAAATAATCTGAATAAATCGAAATAAAGTCAATGAAAAAATCACAGAGGGGAAAATAGCAGTAAAGGAGCCTTTGTACAGCTGATCTCAATTGGCAGAAGCTGGTTCGAGCTGGCTGTGGCAGAGTAGATCCCGAAGGCTCCTCCCTTTAGTGAAGGCCGGCAGTACAGGGGCATCGCAGTGCTGTGCCACGCCGTCCCTCACCTTGGCAACCAGGGTGTCTGACCCAGCGCAGTGCGGCACAATCAGTGGGATCGCCGGATTGTGCAGCACCCCGGCCAGCTCGTTGGCGCCATGTGGGACCAGAGTTTTCAGGACCGCGATGAGTTTGGCCTCCTGGCGTTGACGTCGTTCATTGGCCTTGGGTCCAGAGCCGTCCCGCGTCCACACTCCGGTGAAGGCAAAGTCCTCGAGACTATGGCCATCGTTGCTGAAGTGGCGGGCCACCGGAGTGTCGCGTGCGTGCCTGATGTCGCCGACGTGCGCTAGCATGCGGGCCCGGATGCTGTTGACCGTCTCGCCGACGTAGACCGTGCAGCTGCAGCGGCGGCAGAACACGGTGTAGACAGCGTTGACCGAGTTGCAGTCGATCCTCTGGCTGATGGTGATCTTGACGGTCGTGGACGCGGATCCCGGGCAGACGGAGGTGAATCTGGCGTGCGCCTGGCAGCACTTGCACAGCCGGGCCGGGTTGCACGGCAGGAAGCCGAACTCCCACCGCCTTGTCGGGTAGAAACCCAGCCCCGCCAGCACCTCGTATTTGATATTGCGTAGAAAACGCCTGTTGTAGCCCTGGTGCTGCACCAGATTCGACAGCAGCTCGGTGCAGGCCGCGTCGAAGTCGACCATCCGGGAGCACCTGCGGGCGTATCTGATGAGCTGGGACTTGACCACACCCTTGAACGTCCGCCTCGGGTGGAATGAGTCGCGGTGGATAAGAGCTCGGCTGTCCGTGGGCTTGAAGAAGACTCTAGTCGCCAGACGCTTGGAGTCCCCCTCGCGGTCCCAGAAGACGGTGGTGTCCAGGAAGTTGACCTCGGTGCTGCTGTAGCTCAGCTGCAACCTGATGTTCGGGTCGAGGCCATCCAGGAGCTCGTGGAAGCGGACCAGCTCGTCTCTCGTTCCGTGCCAGACGCCGAAGATGTCGTCAATGTAGCGCAGCCACAGGGCGGGCTTCTGCGGGCTGAGCTCCAGGCCCCGCTGCTCCCAGTAGCCCATGTAGATGTTGCTGTAGCTGGGTGCAAACGACTTCCCCATGGCCGTGCCTTTCACTTGCAGGAAAAATTTGCCGTCGAATTCGAAGTCGTTGCGCTCCAGGTTAAGCTTGAGCAGACTGAGGAGACTCGCGTCTGGGCGCCTGGCATCCGGGTGCTCCCTGAAGGCCCTCTGTACGCACTCGAGTCCGGCCGCGGTCGGGATGTTGGTGTAAAGGCTGGCGACGTCCATGGTGAACAGGAAGGACTCCTCGGACGCCGCACAGGCGATCCCGCGGATGGCGGCTTGGAAGAGAGGGAGAGAGGGAGAGAGGGAGAGGCAGAGAGGGAGAGAGGGAGAGAGGGAGAGGCAGAGAGGGAGAGAGGGAGAGAGGGAGAGGCAGAGAGGGAGAGAGGGAGAGAGGGAGAGGCAGAGAGGCAGAGAGGCAGAGAGAGATGGAGAGAGAAAAAGAGGCAGACGGGCAGAGAGAGAGAGAGAGAGAGAGAGAGAGAGAGAGAGAGAGATGGAGAGAGGGAGAGAGGGAGAGAGGGATATAGGGAGAGAGGTAGAGAATGAGGCAGAGAGGCAAAGGCACAGTCAGAGGCAAGGCCAGAGAGAGTTCAAGCCAGAAAGCTTGGAGCAGGAGAGCAGAGCAAGGCGCAAAGATAGGGAATTGCCGATTTTTATGGGCGATGCAGAGAGACAGACAGAGTGAGGGAAATAAGCGAAAGCGAGAGATTCGAAACATCCGGAAGTAGAATGGGTGCAACTCTGATCAGTTCAACGGATTGAAATGCAAACAAGCCGAACTTGACGAGCGCAGGCCCATGGTTTTCCAAAGCCCTCAATCTTCGTCTGCGTGCCCTGGCTGGTGTTACCGTCAATATTCAAAAAGTAAAGCACAACCGGTGTTGCGCAGGTGGTAATCAGGATCTTCCTCCAGGACCGCACCAGGGGTATTCCGTGATCCGCCAAGGCAACGCTTTCCTCCAGATGGGTTTGATCCATTTTCATTTTACCCTCAACTGCGTCTCCCACCAGAAGGCACGCCTATGTCCCCCTTGGTGCTTTATTGACCTTTTTCTCCCGCGCGACGCGGTGGTAACTGACGTGCCCGGCTGCACGCAAACCCGAGCTGGGGATCCGGAATGAGATGCGGGGTTGGGGGTTAACGATCTGTGTGGCAAAGACTGATTGTAGCTGTTAGCGATTTTAGGTCTTCTATATATTTATGCACTTTTAGCTGCAATTCAAATCCTGGCTATATGATCATTGTAAACTTTCTGTCAATTAACTTTAATCATAATAAACTGTTGAACTGTTGGATCGGTTGGAAGCGTTATCAAACTGAATTCAACTGCTCATTTTGTGCTTGTTTGAATGAAACAAGCGCTTAAACCAGGCTGGCGTTTTGAAGAACGTTTTTCATGAATTTTAACCATATAATGAGAAGTATAGAATCTCCTCCTTTTCCCAGTGTGGCTAAGGAAAAAGAAGCCTTTTTTCCATAGACATACTGGGAAAAAGGAAGACAAGGACAACTTAATAACTCAGGACCGGAAACGAACCAATTCATGGCGAAAAAGTATGAGGCTCGTTTAAAAGCATTGTTCTATGGCCCATCCGTATGCGCATGCTTTCAGTTGCCAATGTATACTCGTATCATATTTGACTTTTTGATAGGCAGTCAGAAGGCGGGTGCAGGGTCGTTTTTCTTAAATGTTGAATAGTTTTATTACATAAAGTAACCGTCGTGAAAATACACAATGGGAAAGCTGTACACGCAGCACATGTATAAGGAAACTCGAGAAAAATTTACGATTCTTTCTTCATCTGAACTACAAACAGAGAGGAAAATAACAGTCACAGAACGGGACAAGAGCTGACTATGATAATTAGTGAAGTGTTTGCTCCAGGTTCGCTCACTGTCCACTCAGCTTCAGTATTTTTCTATCGTGCACTTTATCCGGTGAAGGAGCGCTATTTGCTCCTCGTTGAACATAACCCTTGAAGAAACAGTTGGTGAGGCGCACGCAGCATCCCAGAACATCTGCTTCAGGGAAGTAAAACTCGCCAACGGCAGCAAACAATTTGCGCACTCGCAAAGCACATTACGGTGATCGCAGCGAAATGAAGCATCCGAAACAAAGGCAAGCAAAATTGAACAGCCACTTTGGCGGGTGCTTCAACTTTCCCCGGGAAATCATTTCAGTGAATTCACCGAGCGGGGTGTTTAAATTTTCGGCAGTATCATCACCGGCAATTTTCTCCTTAAACGTTATGTAGCCTGAAATGGTATTATTATGCCTCAGTTGTCCTTCGCCTCAGCAATCGTTATTTCCATCCAAGTTCAAGTAACACAAATGCATGCCTTACCTGCAATATAATAAACAGATGCCTTTTCGGCCATTGATAGGCTCTCAGCTTTGACGTAGCAGTCATCGAGCGTCGAAAGTTCTTCGTCTGAAAGGGGCGTGTCGCAGCAAAGTCCTTTGTTGTGCACGAATCCATCCAGCTGTAACACTGTGTAGAGTTTCATTCGTCGGAGTCGAGCGCTGAGAAGAACTTGCTCTACTGAGATAAAGTAATTGCCTCCGCTCATTTGGCGATAAACACCAAATTCTGCTTCCAGAGGATCACTTTGCAACTCCGCTATGAGAATGTACGTTGCACCAGATTCGCAGAGCAGTCGTTCGCATAGTTCTATGATTGCATGAATAGTGTAAGCTAATGACCTCTTCGTCTCTGACGTCAGAGATTGGTGTCTTGTTCTTCCCTTTCCACTGCGCATCTCCTCAATCGATTCGCAAAGCGCGCGCAGGAACTTGATGTTTGGATCTTGAACTGAATAGACAGCCCGTCTGTCTGGGTCATTAAGTCTAACATGAAGATGCGGGTTCTTGCAGTTCACAATTTTCCAGAATTTTGAAATTACGTCAATGAATGCAGCTGTTCCATTCTTCCCGTCGCATTTTAGGGCGGCAGCAACATTGTCGCAGAAAACTTGAAGAGCCAAATTGACTTTAGTCTTTTGGACATTTGTTGGGAAACACGCTTCGTATGTAATGCCTGTACGCTTAACAATGTGATTTGCTTCAGATTTATACAGTTCTACAATGTCTGACCACTTAGCCGTGACGACTGTTGTAGACTTGGGCAAACGAATGGTTAGCATTCCATCAGACTCAGTCTGCCAATTGTTCCGAATTTACTTCAAAAGGTGTACAACATCATGGAGCAAAAAGAAAGTAGACTCCTGTGATTCAGATTTGCCGATCCAAGGTTTTTTCTGTTGAGCAGCAAACATCGAGAAGCACTTTCTGTTTGTGGGATGGTTGTCACACACAAGCGCTACATGTTGATTGACGAGTTGAATGCACACGCCCATGTAGTCTGTCACGGTCTAAACAACAACAAAATTGTTAATGAATTCATGTGGCCAGGCTAAATCTGATTCACAAAGCACATTTGAAGAAATTCTTACCGTCAGTTGATTAGGCAGAGACAGTCGCCAAGCCTCTCGTTCAGTTGCATCTTTAGGAAACGAAAATACTGCAACATTCCGATCACGGTTACTATTGTAGTTTGCACAACAGAAAATGACGCTGCATTTTCTCGGCATGATATTTAGTTTCAGCAAGAATAAAAGTTCTCTCTCTCAATTGCAAGTGCATGCGAAGAACTCAATTTTCAGCTCAGATTTCTTCGCTTTCGTAGCACACGGATGGGCCATAGAACAATGCTTTTAAACGAGCCTCATACTTTTTTCGCCATGAATTGGCTCGTTTCCGGTCCTGAGTTATTAAGTTGTCCTTGAAGGAAGAGAAAATATTTAACCTACTGCTGAAAGCATCAATATCCAGTACAGTTGGCCTATGGCACAAGCTATGTGACCGAGTGGCTAAAGTGTTGTGAATCTAACAACAGTCCATCCAATATTTTTTCGTCCTGTTCATACATTAGTATATTCTACATCACAATTGAAGATGCTCTAGTGTTAAGATATTTTGAAAGTAAAGAATCCTTTGCAACGAATCCTGCTGCTGGTAGTCACCCGTCGGCTGGCACAGCTCGAAGGGTATTGTTCGTGAATAACTGCTCCCCTAACTGGAGTGACTGAAAGATACACTAATCAGTCTCTATGCGAGACTTGCACAAGTACTCTACACGTGCTGGCTTCGCTAGAGAGGACATCGCTCGTGTTACAGGGCACTCTTCGACAGCTATTGAGCGCTATAGTCAGTTTGACGCACAAGACCATGTTGAAGTATCACATGCTCTTCAATCTGGTGGTCAGTCATCAAGTCCGTCTCTTGAAACCGAGTCGGAACAAAGCAACGTAGTGAGTGAGTGCAGAGAAAATGAGGCTTAAAATCAATTAAAATGGTAAAACCAACACTGTTGAAATCGGTTTCGAGTGAATGCTTACAAGACGCTTCAATTGCTCACTATGTTCAACTTCTTGTTTTCTTATAGTTTACATTTGTTAAATACAACTCTAGAAGGACCACAGATTCTGTGGATTCTGTGATTCTAAGAAATGGTTCTCAGTCCTTTTACAACCGATAAATTACCATAGAAGTTGCTAATTGTTCCTCGGGAAATGGATGAGACTCGGAAAGAGGCGAGAAATGCACTTTCTATGGGTTAGCATAGCTAACATAGCTTATAACTAAATTTGATTATCAAGACCAGGAGTAATGCTCCTGCTCTGAGTTGGAGAAACTGCTCAGAGCTGAGAAACAGCTTGCATCCCTGCCAAGGTCCAAGGACCAACACAACTATATAAAATACAAATTAAAAGTCCTTTAACGATCAATTTAAAAGGTCAAGTGCAATAATTGATTTTGCGATGAAAGAAATTATTTTTTTCCTATCTCCGCAGTGTCTCTTTTTCAAAGAAATTGGCCTCCTAGAAATTACACGATCTTTGAGTTTTACGTACTGATATAATAGGTACAGTGGTCCTTGCCAATGTCATGCACAAAACTCAAAAGCGTTGCTGGGCGATGCTTTTTGATATGCTGTTTGATTCTGCACAGGCTATAGAAGTAAGCACCACCTGGTAAATAATCTACATGTACACAAAAGTTTGTAGTCAAATGAAAGACAAGATTTTCCACTTTCCAATGACTTTAAACTTGTTGAATTTTAGGCATGCATTAAAAACTCTGCAAGAAAAAAGTATCGCTACTTTTTGGGACACCTTTCATAATCATTAGGCACTGTGTGCACAGTCTGTGTCTCGCTGGTTGGGCCATCAATGGGCAAGAGTTGCAACTTCAAGCCAGGCCAGTTTTTGTGCTCGAACCGCGAGAGTCGTAGGAGCTGCTCTGCCCGGACAAAGACATGTACAGTTAGCCAGGCTTTTCTTGATACTTGATCTTAGCTTCCCAGAATTGTCAAAGCATGGACCACTAGAAGCCAGTTACGAGTGTTACGTCCAGATACAACGGTGACTTCTAATGGTCCTCGGTCCTACACAGTTTTCTACTGTCTACTTTAAGTAGTGCAGACAAGTTATAAACATTTCGAATGCCTTCGGTCGAGGTGCGACCAGCGAGCAAAAGACGAGCTTTGATGAAACAGCTGCCAAATTGATGGAAAATCCCGCTACCGCTGCTGATATTACACCTTATTTTAGAGCTACTACTAATGCAAAAGAAAATTACGAGTAGCTTCAATAATTTTGCTAGGCTCGAATTTTTCCTGGTATTTTATTTTTTAGCTTCAATCTGCTGAATACGAGTGTATCTACTCAGAAGTCAACTTGAGTTTAAATTAGTGCGAGAAAGACAGACAGACAGACTTACCAAAAATAAAGATGCAAAAATAAAACTATTTAATTGGTTCAGCAAAGTTGTTCCATCGTTATTTTTTATCTAACATTCCTTATTTATATCTTTTCCATAAGTTATTTGCCACTGATTTATTATGACTTTTTCGTCTTTTTCGTTAGTTTCTTCTTAAAACTGGTCTCTCAGTCGTAGTATTTGACGCTTCAGCGGTCTCTGGAGTTCGTTCAATAGGTTGAAAAATCGTAGTCTTTGAGGCTTCAGCGGTCTCTTGAGATCGTTGAGTATGTTGGACAGTCGTAGTATTTGACGCTTCACTGCTGGTCTCTGGAGCTCGTAGAGTAGGTTCGACAATCGTAGTATTTGAGGCTTCAGAGGTCTCTTGAGCTCGTAGAGTAGGTCCGACAATCGTAGTATTTGAGGCTTCAGAGGTCTCTGGAGCTCGTAGAGTAGGTTCGACAATCGTAGTATTTGACGCTTCCGTGGTCTCTGGAGCTCGTTGAGTAGGTCCGACAGTCGTAGTATTTGAGGCTTCAGAGGTCTCTGGAGCTCGTAGAGTAGGTTCGACAATCGTAGTATTTGACGCTTCCGTGGTCTCTGGAGCTCGTTGAGTAGGTCCGACAATCGTAGTATTTGACGCTTCCGTGGTCTCTGGAGCTCGTTGAGTAGGTCCGACAATCGTAGTATTTGAGGCTTCAGAGGTCTCTGGAGCTCGTAGAGTAGGTCCGACAGTCGTAGTATTTGACGCTTCCGTGGTCTCTGGAGCTCGTTGAGTAGGTTGGACAGTCGTAGTATTTGACGCATCGGTCGTCGCTAGAGCTCGTTGAGTAGGTTCGACAGTCGTAGTAACTGACGCATCAGTGGTCGCTGGAGCTCGTTGAGTGGGTTGGACAGTACTAGCCCAAGGTTTGGAATCTAGAATGCGACGTATTTATAGCGTAACTCGATTGCCGGCAGGTTGTGGCACGCAATTTTCAACATTTCAAGCAAAAATAAAAATTTAATTTAAAAAGAGAAAATTCGTTCGGGTTGGGGTTATTGTTCGCATCCTGATCAACGGCCGTGCGATTGCAATCCATGCCCAGCACACTTGAAGACTCTTTAGTGTCCTTAAGAACGAGATCAGCTTCTGCGCCGCAGAGCCATGTTGCAAGAACGCTACTGAAAGGATAATTCGTATTATCAGCACCCCCCAGGCGGCTCTGAGATGTCCTGTTGAAAAGACATCCGGGCCATCACCATGACCCTCACGGTCGAGACATGCGAGACACTTTTTCCTCCGAGAGACCTCCGGAGCGAACTTTGCCCCTTCTGAGGTCTAGACAAAGAGACGTCCAGCATTTCGTCCGCCAATGTCTTTAACAACGATCCGCTGCACTACCTCGGGCCAAACCCATCCTTGGATGAGATCTGCAAACCCGGGAACATTTCTCGGCTTTTCAGGCAACTAGACGAGCCTCTTTTTTCCCTAGCAAAGAGCACGCTCCAAGAAGGCCCACCGGCCTTCTTTGACTTGGCCCGCGCCTTGATCCTCATTAACGGAATGGGCAATTCCCACCTCCTCGCTGTGTCTTCGGACCGCCCTACAGCTAATGGTGGGGTCGGCAAACTCCGGACACTTGTGGGTCCGGCCCTCGGGTCCTTTAAAACTTCACAATAGCAATCCAGTCCACTCAAGGTTTGTATCTTTCAGCTCTCTCTCTTTTTTTCAGGCTTGTCTCTCCTCTCTCCTTTTTTCTCTCTCCGCTTCTCTCTTATCTTTTAACTTTTCTCTCATCGCGTCTCTGGCCCCCTATCTATTCTTTCATCTCTCATTTTCTATTCCCTCTCCTTTCCGCTCTCATCAGACCCGGAGCCATGAGCTGGATCCCTTATTTGGCCCATGAGGTTAAAAACAGTTTGCCAGCCCCTGCAGCCAAGTCAAGCTAAGTCAAAACAAAATTGCTTTCAGCTCGTCAAGGAGCATCATAGCAGAGCGCTTTGCCTTTGCTTTTGCCTTGCGAGTTCAGCATGACGGCGACAGCCTAAAAGCTTGGAAGCTTCTCGTCGTCACCTAACCCGGTGATTGATTTTTGGTGCAAACTTCATAGTATGTATAATACGCTCGTACCTAAATGAATGACAGCTTTCAGGAAAGTAGATACTTACTGGCAAACGGCGTTGTCCGGGGAGCTGCTGAAGCCGCAACAACGAGCGAAGCAACAAAAAACAAAACTTGATGTCGCATTTTTCAGGAGGACAGAGCGCTCGTGTAACAGAGTTCTAGCTTGTCTCACAATTTACAAATTTGTAACTACATTTATACTGCACGTCTTTTCCCCAATTCTTTTAGGCACAAGTTTTCACATGTGTTTAGAACTCAGGGCAAATTTTAATTGATCACAAAGTTTCGTAAGAAATTGATCTATTTTGATACAGGTGGCAATGCTAATTAACTTCTTCCAGTTGAATATCTAAGAGTAAAAACGTTTTTGGTATGAGCGAGATTATTCTCCCCGAATACACTTCATTTTGTACTTTCGAGTTTAGAAAAAATTTAAACGAAAAAAATATGTTGGCACGCGATATGCAAGTGTTGGTCTAGAATGGATAGAATGGTTTATTATGGATTAACACCAAGAAACTCGTATTACTGTTTCGAATTCTCAAATTGGATAGGCAACGAAAAAGGATATTTTAAAATAAACCTTGTACAGTCGCTCTTGTTAGTAATCTCAGCTATTCTCCAAGAGTCACAGCATTTCACTAATTCTCCCATGAGCCTTGAAATCATAGCAATTCTGAGTTTCGGAGTTTCATGTATTTCTGAGTTTTGGAAGATGTTTCTATTTCTACATGTATTTCTGAGTTTTGACAGGTGTTTTTACACGTCTCTGAGTTTCGACAGGTGTTGCGACATTTTTGTATACAGAAGAACCTTCAATTGGTTAAGAACGTATTTTGCGTGTAAAGAACATTTAAATGTATTTTAAATCTATTATTGAAGCAATTTTAAGGATAAGAAGCATAACTAAACATCAATCCCGAATTACCGACATTTCACTCACACAGGTGTGACCGTGGGCAACTAACTAAAGTGCATGGAGCAGTTTTTCTCTGTAAAAACCTTTTTAAAGCTAGGAATTGGAGTTTAAGGATAAAGTTTTACTAAAGTTATTTCCATAAGCATGTAGTCCAATGAGTGATCAGTACTGTTTTTGTCCTTTAAAATTTGCAAGATTTGTGAGTGTACTTTTAGCTTCCGCCGTTCGCTAAGAGTTTACTTGCCCTAGCGCAGGGGTCGGCAAAATTTTTTACTTCAAGGGCCACATGGAGTACCTAACGCATGACTGAGGGCCAGAGGGGAGAGAGGAGAGGGAATAGAGAAGAGAGAAGACAAATGGGAGATAAGAGAAGTGAGGGAATAAAGGAGAAGAGAGGAGAGGAGAGATCAAATAGAAGTGGAGAGAGGAGTAGAGAGGACAGTAAAGAAGGGAGAGAAAAGAAGGGAAAGGAGAGAAGAGAAAAGAGAAGACAGGAGATTAGACAGAAGGGAGCTGAAAGAGACAGAAACCTTGAGTGGACCGGATCATTGCTGTTGTGAAGTTTCAAAGGACCGAGGGCCGGATAGAGAGGCTTTAGGGACAGGAGATTGCTGACCCCTGCTCTAGTGCGAACCTCCCCCCATCCCACCATGGCTCAAAAATCATTCCGAGCGTGAATGCTGTCGTAAATGACTCCGTCAACGCCCCACTCTCGCTGGAGTCGGCGGAACTCCGACGAGTTATTCGCCGGGCCCCAGGTTAAACAACGCAGCTTGCGGCGTTTGCAATCGATAATAAACTCTCGACCGGGTTCCGTAACGTTTCTGCCGTCTTCCATTGACTCCACCTTGGGCGGCTGCAGCTCCTCGGAGCGGATGGCCACGCCTTGCAGCTTGGCTGAGGCCGCAAACTTGAGTCCTGAGCGTCCGTTTAGGCCGTGCACTTCAGTGTACTTGTGGCCCTCCTTGTGGTTCAGCAGGAACACCGTGGGATACTCCGGGTGCAGGCGACGCAAGGCCAGACAGACGTCGGACACGAAGCAGGAATAGAAGATTCGCCTGCGACTGCCGTTGCTTAGCAACCGGACTGAGTCTACTATGGTGGATACGTAGTCCATTAGATCCCAGTGAAATTCCGGACAAAGGCTGGCGCCTGTCTGTGGGAAATCATTGGGATAGTATGACCAGGTGGATTCGTGGTGGTCGGATACATGAGAGCCTATTAGAACTCCATTAGAGAAACTACGGTCTGCCAGATGAATCCCTCTTTTGGAGGCACAAACTTTCGCTTGGACACCTGCAGCATCCCAAGGCCTAAGACATAGGCTCCAACTACTTCAATACAGACTCACCTTGTACTGCCTTGGATACTTAATCTCAATGTCAAATCCCAGCTCATCTGGCAGCAGCCGGAAGAACGACTCCAAAGTGGAGTACTGGTGCTCATCCGGTCCACAGCCGTCTTCCTCATTGATAGCCTGCAGTTCAGCCAGCGTCAAGTTGCCAACGAATCTGCCGTCGTCGGTGTAGAAATTGTGATGAATAATTGGCACTCGGTCTTTGCTCAGCTGCACGTCGAACTCAACAAAGTGTCCGCCGGCAGCGTGAGTTGCCAGCATCGAGCGCAGCGTGTTTTCTCGAATTCTGTCCGGCAACGGTAGGCCGAGCTCCGAGCAGCGCCGCCTATGCAGCTCCTGCTCCTGACAGGTGCCAACACCTCGGTGGCCCATCAGCAGCATTTGACTGCCATCGCTTGGTGGAGCCAGTGGGTCCGCCGACATTGTGTCTTCAGCGTTGACCGAAGTTTCTTAGAATACGATAAATTCTTCTTAATGGCAAATGGCCTCTCCCCACTCTCTCTCTCTCTGTCTCTTATCTACGAACACGCCCGCCCGCCTGCCTCCCTCTCTTCTAAGGCTTTTTTAGCGCGGGGACGGAATTGAATGTACATTTAGTCTAGGGGGTGAGTGTTTAATGATAGACGGACGAGGGATGAGCGCGCGTGCGCGCTCATAAACTGCTCTCCTCTTCAATCGGATGTACACTAACAGTAGTAGCTAATGTACATTGATTTGCATGGACTTTGTAGCTACGAGCGTATCTTCATCTCTCTTTTGTCGGCCAAAAACTTCAATCTCACGTATTGTATCTGTTTTAAAGCGTCTAAAGCTTTATGTAATAATTAGCGTTATGATGATTTCATATACATGAGTGCTACTCTGCTGCTTTGGCTTCTGGCAGCCTAGACAGAAGCTCCTGCCTCGGCCCCAGCCTTCTCCGCATCCCGCCCGCCCTGCTCACCGCCACGGGGAGGGTCGGCCTCGTAGGAGCGGATGCGCAGCTTCCAAAGGCCTCATCCAGGCGTCCGACAGCCCCAGCGGGAAGCTCTCGGTTGACTGCTAGCAGTCCTTTCCTGAGCTCGTCAGCAGACGTAACGAAGCTCCTGGCCGGAACCCAGATTCGATGCCTCTTGGTCCGGGGGCGCTCGTCCTCTCTGCAGAAGGCTAAGTTGATGTCCCAGCTCTGCTCGGGCAGCAGCTCAAGGAGCCGCCGTCCCGAGTCAGCATCACTGGGCCAAATGAGAAGGCACGAGTCCCTCGTCGCATTCGAATGAATGTTCAGAGGCGTGCCCTTCAGAGTTAGCTTCCACAGGAGGCCATCAACAGCACCTCTCACCTGCTTCAGCTGGTCGGGAGACAGGCGCGCGTCCTTCCCCAGAATGACAACCGCCGGTTGCCTCTTTGCCGCATCAGCGTAGGAGGCCCGGGGGTCGGTGGAGCATTCTTCAGGTGGGCTGTCCACCCTCCCGGCTGCATCGGCCTCCCTATCCTGGGCAGGGACTTCAGTGGGCTCAAGGCCCTCTTCCGCCACCGCCCCAGATTGGGAAGCTTCCGCTGCCGCGGGCCGTTGGCCCCTGGCGCCGGTTAGGCTTCCGCCCTCCTTGGCCCGCCTCGACTTGCTAAATCGACGGCGGGCAGTTCCAGAGGTGGTGCTCAGCTGCTTGGCAGCTGGAGTAGCAGGTGTCTTCTCGGAGGCACCGCTCAGAGCTTGCTCCACGGGTCACGCCGGGGCGTCCCCGATGGTAGCAGATGGTATGGTCACGGAGTCCACGTCCCCAGCCGAGGCCGGAGGCACTGTTTCATCCACAGCCGGTAGGTTACTTCGGCTAGAAGCCATTGGTTGGAAGTAAAAAAGGTGGGACTTCCAAGCGGTAGGTCCCCAAAAAGTAAAATACCACCCTGTGAGGGGGGACCCAAAAGCCCAGGGGGACCGTTAGCGACCAGAATACTCCCTGGCCAAACGTCCATCCGGACGGAGTTACACTGGGACCTTAGAGGGTGGGTTTATATGGTCACACCAGGACCCGGCGCCAACGAATCAGGTCGGCAAGGCCCAAGAGCCTGCCTTAACACCCACGGAACGAGTACCCTTCGAAGTACGCCTTGCAAGAGAAACAGGAGACAGAGTCTCTTGAGCTATCAGCCCGCCAGGGGAGGCAGGTGTGAGCATCGCTGGCTGGGATAAGGGCCATACCAGTCTCATACTGCACAGATAATTCACCACGCCATTGCGTGCAGGATCCGAGGTCCTGGGGGCAACAGCCCCGGCCTCCTTGTCTTCTGTCTCCTTATCTCCCTCTCTCCCTCTCTCCCTCTCTCCCTCCCTCTCCCTCGGCCCACGGCTGTAGCCAATTGGTTTATGGGATTTTAGAGGGGTGATGGAGGGTAAAATGGGTGCAGCAGACCCACCCAAATAATTCAATCATGCTGCATCGGCGTCGCTATCGCTGGCCAGTTCACGCCTGAGTTGTTGGCCACCCGAGCGACATTTTATTAGGCGAGAGAGAAAAATGAGCAAATAAGAGAGGAAGACAAGACGAAGGCAGAGAGAGCGAGAGAGAAATAGAGAGATAGAGATAGAGACAGAAATAGAGATACATAGATAGATAGATAGATAGATAGATAGATAGATAGATAGATAGATAGATAGATAGATAGATAGATAGATAGATAGATAGATAGATAGATAGATAGATAGATAGATAGATAGATAGATAGATAGATAGATAGATAGATAGATAGATAGATAGATAGATATATAGATAGATAGATAGATAGATAGATAGATAGATAGATAGATAGATAGATAGATAGATAGATAGATAGATAGATAGATACCAGTAGATAGAGAGAGAGAGAGAGAGAGAGAGAGAGAGAGAGAGAGAGAGAGAGAGAGAGAGAGAGAGAGAGAGAGAGAGAGAGAGAGAGAGAGAGAGAGCGAGAGAGAGAGAGAGAGAGACTATCATATAAGTTGTTGTTCCTCGGTAAAAGGGCGAGACTGGGAAAGAGGCAAGAAATGCACTTTCTGTGGCTTAACAAAGTATAACTAAATTTATCGCTCCATCAATCTTCCGTATGAATAAACTGAGCTGTTGATCACGAGTAAATGCTCCTGCTCTGAGTTGGAGAAAGTGTTCAGAGTTGAGAAACAGCTTGCACCCCTGCCAAAGGTCCAAGGACTAACAAAACTATATAAAATACAAATTAAAAGTCCTTTAACGATCAATTTAAAAGGTCAAGTGCAATAATTGATTTTGCGATGAAAGAAATTATTTTTTTCCTATCTCCGCAGTGTCTCTTTTTCAAAGAAATTGGCCTCCTAGAAATTACACGATCTTTGAGTTTTACGTACTGATATAATAGGTACAGTGGTCCTTGCCAATGTCATGCACAAAACTCAAAAGCGTTGCTGGGCGATGCTTTTTGATATGCTGTTTGATTCTGCACAGGCTATAGAAGTAAGCACCACCTGGTAAATAATCTACATGTACACAAATTTTTTTTGTCAAATGAAAGACAAGATTTTCCACTTTCCAATGACTTTAAGCTTGTTGAATTTTAGGCATGCATTAAAAACGCTGCAAGAAAAAAGTATCGCTACTTTTTGAGACAAATTTCATAATCATTAGGCACTGTGTGCACAGTCTGTGTCTCGCTGGTTGGGCCATCAATGGGCAAGAGTTACAACTTCAAGCCAGGCCAGTTTTTGTGCTCGAACCGCGAGAGTCGTAGGAGCTGCTCTGCCCGGACAAAGACATGTACAGTTAGCCAGGCTTTTCTTAATACTTGATCTTAGCCTCCCAGAATTGTCAAAGCAAGGACCACTAGAAGCCAGTTACAAGTGTTACGTCCAGTCCAGATACAACGGTGACTTCTAATGGTCCTCGTGTCAAAGCAAATCAGTTTCCTACTGTGTACTTTAAGTAGTGCAGACAAGGCATCAACATTTCGAGTGGACACAAACTTTTTATGGACAGCTCTCAGACTCTTGTGCAGCTACGCAATTATCGCTTGAAGATATGAATGGCGCAAAAAACTAACAAAAAAGAATCTAGAGTTGACTGAGCGGGTTTTGACTGTGTTTTGCCTTTCCAAGTTGCTATTGTCCGATTATGAGCTCAGGGTTGTTTCTGTGTCATATATAATAAACTATGCCCGACGCGGCGAGCTCTTGGCGAGCTCTAGAGAGATCTCCGGAGAGCAAACGGAAAGAGCGTCTCATTCAAGACAGAACAAAACAGTTCGAGTTGCAGAAATGTTATTTAGCAAATATTTTTTCTGTCTAAATATGCATCTATTGCTTCTGTCCAGGTGCGCAAGCCATCAGCTGGACATGCTAGAGTTGGATCGGTACCTCTCCAGAAAGCTGGAAATTTTGACCAACTTCACCCACAGACAGCCAACGGAAATTTCCGGCAGTCTTCGCGGTGGACCAGCTCGAATTGTGTACTTCGGCAACTTCAACCAGGAAGAAAGCTCAAATTTTCAAAGCAGCCTGTCTTTGCTGGCTCTGCTGCCGAAGTACTCGCGGCCAGGAGATGTGGAAAGCGTCGGCTTTGTCGACACGTCCTCACCAGCTGGCGACAGGCTTCGAACTCGGCTTGGCATTGGAATGCTGCATTCCATTGTCGGCTGGACAAAGCAGCGAAGGGCGGCTTTTCTCGGCTACAGAAACGTGCAGCTGCTGCTTGACTTTGTGGACCGGCTGCTGCTGTCGGAACCGCTCTGGCTGACCGGCAAGAAGGACAAAAGCAAAGAGGCGGCCGTGCTGCTGCTGCCAGAGGGCACCGACAGACTTCATCCAGACTTGGCTGCCCAGCTGGCGGAAATTGCGGTCGAAATGCCGGCTTACATCGGCTCGGGCAGGCGGCTGGCGACTGCCTACGGCACCGTGCCAGGCTCCCTAGTCTATCGAAGCCCGGTCACGGGGTCTCTCGCTGCAGCTCGACTCCGAGACCACAGCAACAGAAGTCTGCATGCAGTGCTGCGCTACCTCCGCTCAGGCCAGTCCGTGATACCGCTGAGTGCCGGGAATCTCTATCTGCCAGCCTCCGAGGCGGAGCACTGGAATGCTGATAAGGCTGGCCGAGCGATTCACGGCAAGCCACTCCTGATTCTGCTTGCCGACCCTGAGAGTCAAGCAGCAGCTTCCGCTGCGCTGGCACTGATGAAGCGTCTCGTCCAGCAGCGAAAGCAGCGACAACACGAAAATCCTCCTTGGCTGGCGGCTTCCCTGAACCCGTGGCGCAGGCTCGCTGGCGAACCGCAGATCGACTGGTCGGGTGTCCTTGGCGGACCAGAGCTCGGTAGGGGTCCATGCTTCCTCATGACGAATAATCAGCGGTTTGGTGGAAGCGAGCCGGTCGGCAGAGAAGATGTGTTCCACCTGGACGAATTCCGGCTTGTCGCTAGTGTCGGGGGCGGCAGCGACGGTGGCCACGCGGCTGCCATGGCGGGGCTTCAGCAGTGGCTGCGCGACCGACTCGAACATTTTGAATTGAGTTTGAGAACTGAGCAAGGGAGCAAAGGGCCGCGAGCGGAAGACGAGCTGTGATGAAGCAGCTGCCAAATTGATGGAAACTTCCGCTGTCGCTGCTGATATTACACCTTATTTTAGAGCTACATGTACTACTAATGCAAGAATTTAGCTTGAATCAAATTTTGCTAGCTGGACTTTTTCCTGTTTTTAGACTAAACTAAATATAGTTCATTTTTGCGGCTTGACTTTAAATTGGTGCGAGAAAGACGGTCAAACAGACAGACTGACAAAAGTAAAGCGATGAAAAAAATTGAAACGATGTAAAGGGTTCAGAAAAAACTGTTCTATTTTTTTCATCCAACTTTTCATATCCAAGTTAATTATCTATAACACCCTTTTATTAGTTCCTTCTTTCAAACTGATCTGGCAACCGTAGCTATTGACGCTTCAGTGGTCTCTGGAGCTCGTTGAGTCGGTTGGACAGTCGGAGTCTTTGGCGCTTCAGTGGTCTCTGGAGCTCGTTGAGTCGGTTGGACAGTCGGAGTCTTTGGCGCTTCAATGATGATTTCTGGAGCTTGGCCCGCGCCTTGGCTCTTCAGTGACGTAATGTAACGCAATGGGCGACTCGCACCTCTCTGAGTCTTTGGACAACTCTGTAGCTAAGGATGGGGTCAGCAAACTCCGGCCTGCGGGCCACATGCTGCTCGCTAAGCCTCTCTATCTGGCTCTCGGGTTCTTGGAAACTTCACAAAAGCAATCCCGTCAACTCAAGGCTTGTCAATTTCAGCTCTCTTCTTTCCTCTTCTCTCCCCTCTCTCCCCTCCCATCTCCTCTCTCTTCTTCTCTTCTTTCCCCTCTTCTCTTTTCCCTCTTCTCTTCTCTCTCCTCTTCCCCCTTTTCTCTCTTATCTTCTAAATTTTCTCTTATCCCATCTATCGTCTCTCATCTACTATTCCCTCTCATTTCCGCTCTTATAAGACCCGCAGCCTAGCCATGAGCTTCATGTAGATCCTTTTTTAGGTCCTTGAGGTTAAATAAGTTTGCCGGCCCTGCAGCTAAGTCAGGTAAGTCAAAATCAAAGCGCTGTCGAAGGACATTTTCAACTCGTCAAGGAGCAGCAGAGCGCTTTGCCTTTGCCTTGCGAGCTTCCCAGTGATACTCGTAGATTTTTGGTGCAATTTTTATAACATGTGCAATACATAAAATAGATACGCACTGGCAAACTGGGTTGTCGTGGGAGCTCCTGAACCCGCAACAACAAGCGAAGCAACAAGTAGCAAAACTTGAAGTCGCATCATTCAGTAAGACAGAGCGCTCTCTTGTTAACAACTCTTGTTACTCTTGTTAACTCTTGTTAACAGACCCAAACAAGTGCTTCATCAGAGCGGCTGGTTTTGACAGGTGTTTCTACATGTATTTGACTTTCGACAGGTGTTTCAGCATGTATTTGAGTTTCGACAGGTGTTTCTACATGTATTTGACTTTCGACAGGTGTTTCAGCATGTATTTGAGTTTCGACAGGTGTTTCTACATGTATTTGACTTTCGACAAGTGTTTCAGCATGTATTTGAGTTTCGACAGGTGTTTCAGCATGTATTTGAGTTTCGACAGGTGTTTCTACATGTATTTCTGTTTCGACAGGTGTTTCTACATATAGTTGAATTTCGACAGGTGTTTCAGCATGTATTTGAGTTTCGACAGGTGTTTCTACATGTATTTGAGTTTTGACAGGTGTTTCTACATATATTTGAATTTCGACAGGTGTTTCAACATGTATTTGAGTTTTGACAGGTGTTTCTACATATAATTTAATTTCGACAGGTGTTTCAGCATGTATTTGAGTTTCGACAGGTGTTTCTACATGTATTTGAGTTTTGACAGGTGTTTCTACATATATTTGAATTTCGACAGGTGTTTCTACATGTATTTCTGTTTCGACAGGTGTTTCTACATGTATTTGACTTTCGACAGGTGTTTCAGTATGTATTTGAGTTTCGACAGGTGTTTCTACATGTATTTGAGTTTTGACAGGTGTTTCTACATATATTTGAATTTCGACAGGTGTTTCAGCATGTATTTGAGTTTCGACAGGTGTTTCTACATGTATTTGAGTTTCGACAGGTGTTTCTACATATATTTGAATTTCGACAGGTGTTTCTACATGTATTTGAGTTTCGACAGGTGTTTCTACATGTATTTCTGTTTCGACAGGTGTTTCTACATGTATTTGACTTTCGACAGGTGTTTCAGCATGTATTTGACTTTCGACAGGTGTTTCAGCATGTATTTGAGTTTCGACAGGTGTTTCTACAATTTGAATTTCGACAGGTTTTTCTACATGTATTTGTATAAATTTATTTGCTTTTTTCTTGAAGAACCTTTAATTATTCAAAAACGCATTTTGTGCCTAAAGAACATTTCAATGTATTAAAAATATTGTATTTAAGAATAGGAAACTTAATTGAACATGAATGCCGAATTACCGACATTGCATTCACACAAGTGTGAACATGGGCAACTAAAAAAGTGCGTGGAGAATGGCGCTCGCTCACACTTGCAAATCGTGCAAACTTCGTTGGAGCAGTTATGCTGTTTTGATATTTCTGTGTTGCTTATCCATATACTCGTGCTAAAGATTTGAGTACCTAAGGTTGACAACTGCCCGCCCTATCTCAGCTTCTATAAGCTTGCAACGGCAGATTTTAGATAATGAAGTTTTACGACAGTTTTTTTCCATGGACATGTATAGTCCAAACAGTGATAAAACATGATTTCTTTGTTTAAAGTTTGCACGATTTGCGACTGTAGCTTCCGCTTTCAATTAAGAGTTTCAGGTGTAGCTTCCGGCTTCAACCAAGAGTTTCAGGTGTAGCTTCCGGCTTCAACTAAGAGTTTCAGGTGTAGCTTCCGGCTTCAACTAAGAGTTTCAGGTGTAGCTTCCGGCTTCAACTAAGAGTTTCAGGTGTAGCTTCCGGCTTCAACTAAGAGTTTCAGGTGTAGCTTCCGGCTTCAACTAAGAGTTTCAGGTGTAGCTTCCGGCTTCAACTACAGTAGTCCCGCCCTAGCACAGGAATCAGCAAACTTTTTTACTTAAACAGCCACATGGACTACCTAACGCATGACTGAGGGCCAGAGAGGAGAGAGGAGAGGGAATAGAGTAGAGAGAAGACAAATGGGAGATAAGAGAGGTGAGGGAATAAAGGAGAAGAGAGCTGGAGACAAGAGGAGAGGAGAAATGAAATAGAACTGGAGAGAGGAGTAGAGAGGAGAGAAAAGAAGGGAAAGGAGAGAAGAGAAAAGAGAAGACAGGAGATTAGACAGAAGCGAGCTGGAAGAGACAGAAACCTTGAGTGGACCGGATCATTGCTGTTGTGAAGTTTCAACGGACCCGATGGCCGGATAGAGAGACTTTAGGGACCGGAGATTGCTGACCCCTGCTCTAGTGCGAACCCCCCTCCCCCACCCCCACCATCCAAAATGGCTCACAAGTCATCCTGCTCAGCATGAATGTTGTCGTAAATGACTCCGTCAACGCCCCACTCTCGTTGGAGTCGGCGAAATTCCGCCGAATTATTTTTTGGGCCCCATGTTAAACAGTGCAGCCTGCGGCGCTTGCAATCGTGAATGAACTCTCGACCGAATTGCGTGGGGTTTCTGCCGCCTTCCTTGGGCGGCTGCAGCTCTTCGGAGTGGATGGCTACGCCTTGTAGGTAGGCTGAGCTCGCGAACTCGAGTCCTGAGCGTCCGTTTAGACCGTGCACTTCGGTGTACTTGTGACCCTCCTTGTGGTTCACCAGGAACACAGTGGAACACTCCGGGTACAGGCGACGCAAGGCCAAGCAGACGTCAGAAGAGAAAGAGGAATAGAAGATTAGCCGATTCTTCACACTGCGGATGCTGTGACGCTTGGCTGAGTTCACAATTTTGGACACGTAGTCCTCTAGATCCCAGTGAAATTCCGGACAGACACTGGCGCCTGTCTGTGTGATACAATTGGGATAGTATGACCAGGTGGATTCGTGGTGGTCGCATGTATGAGCCATTAGAATTATGTTCTGTGTTGCACTTCGGTGTACTCGTAGTACAAGGGCACTCCGTTCTATGCTTGTACTCTTACTTGATGTTATTTGTCTATTTACTTTAATGGTTTTTGAGTCTCGGTTCTGGCTGGTTGGGCGGGCCCCGGGCTGAGGCTTTGCGCCTCCCCCCGTCGGGTGCCGCCAGCTGATTGGTTGAGCAATGCGAGCACCTCGCGTCCTGGCGCAGGCGAGCAAGGATCCGGATACTAGTATAGTACCCTGTACGCCCTTAATGACCACCGAGGCTAGGGGTCAGGGATGCAACAAATAGAACTCTTTTAAAGAAACTAACACAAAACCTTTTGGGGTCACGAACTTTCGCTCGGACACCTGCAGCATCCCAAGGCCTAAGACATGGGCTCCAACCACTTCAATACAGACTCACCTTGTACTGCCTTGGATACTTAATCTCAATGTCAAATCCCAGCTTTTCTGGCAGAAAATCGAAGAACGACTCCATAGTGGTGTACAGCTGCTCATGCAGTATATCGTCGTCTTCCTCATTGCAATCCTGCAGTTCAGCCCGCGTCAGGTTGCCAACGAATCTGCCGTCGTCTGTGTAGAAATTGTGATGAATAATTGGCACTCGGTCTTTGCTCAGCTGCACTTCGAACTGAACAAAGTGTGCGCCAGCTTTTTCAGCTTGCATCATCGATAGCAGCGTGTTTTCTCGAAATCTAAGCGGCAACGGTAGGCCGAGCTCCGAGCAGCGCCGCCTACGCAGCTCCTGCTCCTGACAGGTGCCAACACCTCGGTGGCCGATCAGCAGCATTTGAATGAAGTCGCTTGGAGGAGCCAGCGGGTCCGACTTCAGCTTTCGTAGCGACAACATCTTGCTTTGTTTTTGAATACGATAATTTCTGCTTAATGATAGAATGTGGCTCTCCCTACTCTCTCTCTCTCTATGAAAACACGTCCGCCTGCCTTTCTCTCTTCTTGGGTTCTGACTCTGAGCGCGCGCGCAATGGATGAAGGAATAGAAAGGATCGCTCTTCTGAAAGCGAGTCTATGGCCAAGACTTTCTAAAAATTGGGATATTCCCCCATGAATTTCATTGGCTGTTGGAATTTAATAATAGTCCCCACTAAGTTCTTACTGGCTGAAGCTGGTACGCGAGGGAAATTCCAAAGTCACGATTAACGTAAGACATCTACAACTGCTTTCTTCCTCTGGGCCACGACGGCTTAAGGGAAAGAAATTGGGAAATTCTATTTCCTTGCGGAATAGAATAGAATAGAAAATAGGATCCTATTCCTTCATCCATGGCGCGCGCGCTCAGAGTCAGAACCCTCTGCTCTCCTTTTCAATCGGGTGTACGAGTCGTACACCATCAGATGAACATTGATTTGTATGGGCTCGCTCGCATTGCGTATTCAGCATCCCAGTGAAGTATGAGACAGACCAGGCCCATGGGCTAAGGTCTGCGATGCTTCACGCCTGCCCATATTTTCAGCAGGTAAAGGCTGGTGGGAGGTCTGCACCCTCTATTTGCCGCTGGCAGCCGCAGACCCTCCCATACTGTCTCGCAAGCCGACCAGGGGTACCCGTCCCCGCGTGTGTTCAAGGCAGACCCTAGGCAGGGAATCCTCTTTGGTTGCTTCGCTTCCCCAGGAAGCGACACTCACTCTGCCCCAGCCCCTCCGCTGTACAAGGTTAGTCTCGTTTTTCGAGCTGTGTGGGCAGTTTATGGCCGCCCGTTAGCGGAGCCCATCCCACGCTAAAAAAGCCCGTTAGCGGGGTCCGCCCCACGGTGGGGTGGGCTCCCTTAGCGCGGGCCAGCCCACAATGGTTAGGATATGCCATTGCGGGGCTGTGGAGAAACAGACGCCAGAACTTGACTGGCATTGGTTTTCAAGATACATGGCACTAATTCAAAAAAGAAAAAACTTTTTTTCGGCTCCGTGCGTGAGCACTAAATGCATTGACCTTGCCAGGGTACTAAAATTGGCGCCCAAAGGCTGAAATTAGCGCCGGCATATTAAAATTGGCGCCAAGAAGTAGCAAGCTGATATATGCTGCCACTTCTACACCCGTTAGCACATTCCAGCGCTGATTTGGGGATCCTGGCGCCGATTTGGGGATCCAGGCGCCGATTTGGGGATCCTGGCACCAAATTTGACTTCCGGCGCCAATTTGAGCTTTCCCGCGCCGATTTGAGCTTTCCCGCGCCGATTTGAGCTTTCCAGCGCCGATTTGAGCTTTCCAGCGCTGATTTCAGCATTCCGGCGCTGATTCAGCGATCCTGGGGCCGATTTGGTGATCCTGGTGCCAAATTTGACTTTCGGCGCCAATTTGAGCTTTCCCGCGCCGATTTGAGCTTTCCAGCGCCGATTTGAGCTTTCCAGCGCTGGTTTCAGCATTCCGGCGCTGATTCGGCGATCCTGGCGCCGATCTGGTGATCCTGGCGCCAAATTTGACTTCCGGCGCCAATTTGAGCTTTCCCGCGCCGATTTGAGCTTTCCAGCGCCGATTTGAGCTTTCCAGCGCCGATTTGAGCTTTCCAGCGCCGATTTGAGCTTTCCAGCGCCGATTTGAGCTTTCCCGCGCCGATTTGAGCTTTCCCGCGCCGATTTGAGCTTTCCCGCGCCGATTTGAGCTTTCCAGCGCCGATTTGAGCTTTCCAGCGCTGGTTTCAGCATTCCGGCGCTGATTCGGCGATCCTGGCGCCGATCTGGTGATCCTGGCGCCAAATTTGACTTCCGGCGCCAATTTGAGCTTTCCAGCGCTGGTCCGGGCTTTTTGGCATGACTTCAGGGATCAGCGCAGATTTATATCGCCTGAAAAAAAGGTTGAGAACCGCTGCTTTAATCCGTCCAACCCTCGCACACCGCTCCTCCCCCTTCATTCCTCAACTCAAGTCTGCCGCGTGGCGTAGTTGAGTTGCGTCACTCACAAAGATTCAGAAACTTTACCTGCACTCTCAAAAGTGACGACCATAGACTTCTGTGATGGTGACTTTTCGATGTTGCTGAGTATATGCGAAGTTACTACCTTGTTATTATAATTGAGTTATGATTTACTTTTACTACTTAATTGTGTAATGCCTTTGTCTTCATCTTTTACTCACTTGATGCACGGTTAGTGATGAGTTATGTTGCCACACAGAATCGCCCATATCGCTTTTATCGCTTTTTATCGCCTTCCTCCAGGTCATTTAGTCATGCTACTCTCGTCCTACCCCCCTCTCTGTATCTCTACCTATTGTCCTATCTCGCGATCCTCTCCTTTACAGTACATCACTCTTCTGATATTTCATCACCCTAACCTACAGGAGTAGGGGGGGGGGGAGAGATGGGGCGCATGAGGGCGGGAATCAGAGTTTTCGCAGACGGAAATCTTCATTATGAAGTTTACGAATGAATAGGCCTTTAACCCCCCCCCCAACTAAAACCGCACCTGCGTGTAATCCCACAAGGTGTAGTATATATAATGTTTGAAAGAATATTTGATGTTTGATGTTTGAATGTCTAAATGTTTGAAAGACTGCCAGAAATCATAGAACCGTGAGAAGCTCGTTTTTTTAAATCTCAATCCCCGATTCTTAATTCCCTTTCCCAGATAGGGCATATGGCAACTTTTGCGAGAAACTTGAAAGACTGGGTCAGCTATCATTATTTCATTAAATTAATTCATGAATTAATTCATAAGACAGAGAGGAGAGCTTATGGCACCTTTTTCTAAATGTTTGAAAGACTGCCAGCTATCATAGAACCGTGAGAAGCTCGTTTTTTAAATCTCAATCCCCGATTCTTAATTCCCTATCCCTGATTCCTAATGTTGGAATCCGAATCCCCAATTCTTAATTCCCTATCCTTGATGCCTAATTCCTAAATCACGGCGCAACAAATGGCCGCTGCCAACAAGGAGGTTCCTTCGGGAGCTACCTTTGCGGCGAAGGCCAAGGCCAAAATCCCGGGAGTGATCATTCAAGGTCGCGACCAGGACTGGACCACTGGTCAGCTTCAAAAAGTGTGGAGTGCTATTGACTCCTATCTGATTGAGCTGACTGTCGAGGAGGGAATCTCCATCGGCATTGAGCGGATGGTGCTGCAAAGCAAATTCGTTCTTATTGCTCCTAGCAGTGAGGAGGACGCTCAGCAGCTGCTCCAGCGCCTGCCGACGGTCTCCTTGGATGCTGACCTCGGCGGAGCTCTTTTTCTTCGCGAAGGCCAGCGTCCAAAGACGATACCCTATGTGGTTTTCGTCCCTGCTAAGAGCACCGCAGCTGGATCAGACGTTATCTGCCGGGTCCTACTGCGCCTGAATCCCGACCTCCCTGCTAGTGGACTGGTGTATCACCGCAAAGTCCGCAGGGGGGAGACGGGCAACTCAGTCAAGCCCCAGCGGCCTGGGACGAGGACGATTTGCTGTCCAAGTCTCCTTGATGGCCCGGGGCTCTAGCCAGACATTGCATTTAATACAGTAAGACTAAGCTCCACGTGTGTGGCCCGGGGAACAACCGCCCTAGAGAGGCTATCCTCGCTGCCAGCCATCTCCAGGCTTGGTTGAGGACTGATCTTTCAGATGGAGACCTCTGTATCATCCAATCTAACCATCTCTCATCTCTAACACAACTCTAACGCAAACCTCATGCTCCGCAACCGCGGTAGCACTCCAGAAACTCCGCGGAAACTCAGGCGGAAGGCCAAAAGCCTTTACCGCCGTGCCATGAAGACCAGAAACCCGGAGGACATGGAGATTTTCCGGCAAGCCTCCCGCAACTTCAAATCTGAAGTGCACAAGGCCAAGGAATGTAAATGGCGCCAATTTTGCAATGAATTGGAGCAAGACAGACCTACTTCTAGGCTTGTCTAGGCCCTTTTTTATTAGCTTCTAAATGGCCGCTTCTCCAGGCACCAGTACCTGCAGGGCAACGCCACCAACGCCATCTGCAGTTTCTGTAACTCAGGTGACGAAACCGCTGAGCATTTCGTCAGCATCTGTCCCGCCTTTACGCGAGCCAGACTCACTTACCTCGGGCCACACACATCTATTACTGAAGCGTGCAAACCCGAAAACTTTAATCAGCTCATGCGCTACCTCCGGGCCACCCGCAGGGCTGAACTCTCCTTTCCAGAGAGCACTATAGCTGCTGGCGACACTGAGGGACCTCCCTGGGCGGCGCCAACCCTTCGTCCATAGCGACGCGTCGGCAGTTCAGGGATTAGCGGAATGGGCGTTCGCGCCTTCCCGCTGTGTCCCTCCGGGACAGCCCTGCAGCTACGTCAAGTAAGTCAAGATTTGTATGGACTTTATGCTGTCTTTATCGTTTTTTATCGTTCAAAAACTTAATTCACATGTATTGTAACTGTTCTAAAGTTTGATATAATAGTTAGCACTATTATTTATACATTCCGATAAATTAACCGTATTGCTATAGAGCTCACCGACCACAAAGCCTCTCTCTATCCGGCCCTCGGTCCTTTGAAACTTCTCAGTAGCAACCCGACCCACTTAAGGTTTGTGTCTCTTTCAGCTCTCTCTTCTCTCTCCTCTCCTCTCCTTTCTCTTCTCGCCCCTCTCCCCTCCCTACCCTCCCCTCTCTCCCCTCTCTCCCCTCTTCTCTCTTCGTATGTTCTATCTTTTCTCTCATCCCATCTCTCGCATCTCCTCTCTTCTTTCATCTCTATCTTCTATCTCCTCTCCTTTCGACTCATATCTAGCCCGCAGCCATGAACTAGATTCTAAAAAGTTTGCCGGACCCTTTGCTATAGAATCTTCGTAAAAACCTTGGATCCATCATCAGTACAGTCTGATTGTTACGTAAAGGCACACTATTGAAAAAGACACAGTGATTATATTGCCTGTTGCCGCCAATCGTTGGTATAGTTGAGATGCAATGAAATTCTCTTCCCTTTATATTTGAGATCAAAATAAGATTTCATGCGAACACTGTGTTAAACATGAGTTCAGTCCAGTAGCCAGTCCATTGTGCTGGCTCGGTGATTCAATTCACTTCTCAGGCAGCTGGGGGATCGCAATCCGGACTCGCTCCTCGCTTCCCGCCGAACTGCCGCCCGAAGCTGGTGGTGGTCCTCCGCCTCCGGGCCGCGGGCCGCTGCCGCCGCCGCCGCCGCCGCCGCCGCTGCCGCCAGGTCCCCTGCTGCCGCCGCCGCTAGGAGCGGCAGGGGCCATCTGGAGCATGACGGCTGGAATTTGGATCGAGGGATTGTCAGGAAATTGGAACTGCAACAACTACAGAGCTTCATCACAGCTACCTTGGCAACTGGTAACTTACCCGCAATGACCAGCACAAGAGTGAGCTTGGCGAGTGTCATTTCTTTGCAATTTGACGCTCTGTTTTGACGTGTCGATAAAATTGTAGGGAGAACTATAGCTTGACTAAATCCGAAAAATAAAAAACCAAGTGTTATATAGCTCTGCCGCCACCCACGCTTGAGCTGCCATCGATTTTATCAAAACTGGCTCAGCTCCAGCATGGGAATTCAATTTTAATCTTGCTAATCAGTCGAATGGTTTTAATGCTCGATTAGCATTGCTAATCTGATTTCTGATCAGTTTAACATTATCGGGAGAAATCAAGCATATAATATTTCATATTTCATAGTTACTTGGGCAAGATTTCTTAGCTTTATGGCTTTAGTATTTTACTATAGGTAGACCTGTTCCACTTCTGCCTGCTTTGGGGCTGGCTGGCTGGTGTCCATGGGGTGTCTACTCTCCTGCGTCTGGGGTGTCTACTCTCCTGAGACTGGGGTGTCTACTCTCCTGAGACTGGGGTGTCTACTCTCCTGAGACTGGGGTGTCTACTCTCCTGAGTCCGAGGTGTTTACTCTCCTGAGTCCCGTGAGTGTCTACTCTCTGAGTCCCGTGAGTGTCTACTCTCCTGAGTCTAGGGTGTCTACTCTCCTGAGTCTAGGGTGTCTACTCTCCTGAGTCCAATTTCCTAAACTAGTTCGCTGCCCAAGTATGTAATGTTTATGCGTTACAAAAATGCAACACAGAAGCGCCTATTGCAGTCATTTACTGAGAATATTATTATAAAATTGCGCTCAGAAATTCTCGTTCTACACCGTAGCAAAGATCACCATAAAGACCCCAACGGAAATGAGTTCTCATGCCTAAACCTAGCCCCAGGCTAGGGCGTCGGCACCAAAAAACTCACAAAACGAGCGCAACGGGGCAGAGACGCTGAGCACACAGAGCCGCATTGGCCGGCTCTCCACTCTCCCCCCCCCCGCGCCCTCTGCACCGGAGAGCCGCTCGGCAGGAAGGCACACAGTAAGCAGGCCTTTCACCTCTGACACAGCGGCGGGCAGGAGGCAGGAAAAGCAACTCCGCAGTGGCTTTGCATTCTTTCATGCTGCAGTGCACAATTCAACCAACTCCAACGATGGCTGGGGGCACCGACCATCTCTCCCCAGTGAGAGGCCCTTACCAGAGCACCGTTCTCATAAGCTCTGACTTTTTTTCTCATCTCTGCACAAACATTCAATCGCAATAACTGCAGCCAAAAAAGCTCTCGAAAGACGGCAGCAAATTTCGCGGCTCAAAGTTTTCATCGGCACAGGAGAGTCGATCATGCCGCGGCCGCTGCAGCAGCTGCTGACTTTCATTTGCCTCGCCGCCGCGCTGCGAGAAACCGCCTTCGCTGCTGACTCGGCGAGAGCATCGGGCGGCAGCAAAGGCTCCGGCACCCCGGTGTACCCGGTGCTGTGCGATCCGACCACGCAGGGCTGCATCAGGAGTCCCTACGGCTGCCGCAGCGTGCACTGGAGCGGCGCTGCGGCCCTCGGCTGCGACTTCCTGGCCACATGGCAACGCGCCGAAGACGGAGGCGGCGACATTGAGCTGGCTGTGAGCGGTCGGGTCGGCCTGGACGGCGGCTACATCGCCGCGGGATTCAAGCCTGGCAGGGGAGGGAGCGGTCAAGGTAAGAAGACGCACTGACCTGCTCTTCAGAACGAACGTCTGCCCTTCAGAACGGATGTCTGCCCTTCAGAACGAACGTCTGCCCTTCAAAACGAACGTCTGCCCTTCAGAACGGGTGTCTGCCCTTCAGAACGGATGTCTGCTCTTCAGAACGAACGTCTGCCCTTCAGAACGGATGTCTGGCCTTCAGAAGGGATATCTGGCCTTCAGAAGGGATATCTACCCTTCAGAAGGGACGTCTGCCCTTCAGAAGAGACGTCTGCCCTTCATAACGGACGTCTGGCCTTCAGAAAGGATATCTGGCCTTCAGAAGGGATATCTGGCCTTCAAAAGGGATATCTGGCCTTCAGAAAGGATATCTACCCTTCAGAAGGGATATCTACCCTTCAGAAGGCACTTCTGCCCTTCCTAAATGTTTCTGTTCTCTCAAAGGACGTCTGTCCTTGCGAATGGGTGTCTGTCTTTCCTACATGTAATAGGTCTGCCCCCCCCCCCCACGAAGATGTGCCTGCCCTTCTGAAGGGGTGTCTGCCTGTCTTTCAGAAGGACGTCTATATCTAGTCTAGAAGGTGTCTACCCACCTAAAAGGTCTGTTCTCACAAATAACTTTCTGTTCTTCTGAAGAAGGGCCATCAGCCCTTATATCTATATTTGGAGAGTCTCAATCAGCCTTACTCAATTGCGACCCCGAACCCGACCTTGCAGGCGTCCTGCTGGCCTGCTATAAGACGCCCACCGATTCCGGCGTCCACATGCGGCTGACTTCAGCCAGCAGCGGCTACTACTTCCTGCAGGCCTCCGAGGCCGACGATGTCAGCCTACTGACCGAGGCCGACAGCGCGCCGAAGTTCGGAGCGGACAGGCCGGAGCGGGCCGCCTACTTCTGGCCGGTGAGGGGGCAGGGCTACGCCACGCTCGAGTGCCGGGCCCGGCTGCGGCTCCAGCATCCAGCGCTGGACTGGCTTCATCATCCGGAGATCCTGGCCCATCCGGTTGGCATGCGACGGCCCGGCCGGAATCCGGTGGAATCGGACGGACTGGCCAAGCCAGACTGGCGCTACACCGGGCCGGCTCGGACACTGTCCGAGAGCGGAGACTCGGTCGGGCCGGCCAGCACTGGCGGGGCCAAAGCGCACGGCTGCTTGATGGTGCTGGCCTGGGTTCTGTGCGCCTCCGTCGGCATGCTGTTGGCCAGGTGATTCATAGGGGAGAAGTCCGAAGATAGAGGATTACACTGCAGTGCCTGTGATCTTTGGGCGTCGTGAGAAATTCAATTTAGACCACCGAGTAAAGTAGCCGAACAAAGAGTTCAATCGTGCACACGGAAAACAGTTGGAGAGGACGGCGCGGCGGGAGCACTCGCTGCGGGAAAAGCTCGCGCAGGCAAACCTCGGCGGGAAAACTTCCTGCGGGAAAGTCTCATAGACTCCTCACATAATTGTACCAGAGATTAAGTTCAAAAAATTTTCACTCTACTCGCTAGTAGTGTAGCAAGCAGTAGTACGCTCGTAATCTAGCTCTCACACAGAGGGGTATCGCGCGCCTTCTACAATAAACGCCAATTCAGAGCAGTTCATCAACGCCATCCACCCCAAAACTGCACCTAACCATGCAGGTACTACAAGACGCAATGGCCATCACGCCTGCTTGGCAAAGAGCTGGCCTGGTTCCAGGTGCACCGCGCCCTGATGGCCTCCTGCTGCATCCTCACACTCATCTCATTCATCGTGATCTTCGCCGATGTCGCGGGCTACAGCGCACTGGATGATCTACCGGACCTGGTCCACCCTGTGCTTGGCATCATCGTGACCATCTTGACCCTGGCTAACCCGCTCATCTCCCTCTGCCGCTGCCATCCCGACAGCGACAGGCGGCCGTGGTTCAACTGGACCCACTGGATAGTGGGCACCATTGCCTACATCCTAGCTGTAATCAACCTGTTTCTCGGCCTGCGCCTGGAACGCGCCGGAGCTCTTAAGACCATCGATTACCACATCTGGCTGCTGATCTTCTTCGTGCTACTGCAGTTCGTGATCGAAATCATTCTGGAGATTCACACCCTGTACCATTGGCGCCGGAACAAGCGGCGCTGGCGCCAGTACCAGCAGGACATGCTAGACTATCAGCAGCAGAGGCAGAAGGACGCCGGCACGCTGCAGAAGCCGCAGGCGCGTCCAACTGAGCCAAAGCCGGCTGGTTACTGTCTGAGAGCCTTCCTACTGGCGTTGCACGTTGTGGTGGCCACGGCAGTGTCAATCATGCTGGTTGTTGTCATCATCGTGTACTGATTTTCTTAGAAAAGAAATCAGGTCTTGGAACACTTGGAAGGCTAATGATGTAGGAAATGATAATTCTGCCTATCTTTTGCATGTTTTGCGTCGTCAAGTCCTTTGAGATGTCTTGTAAAAATTGAATAATATGACGCCCAGAAATAATCCCAGTTTTCAAGGGCTAATTGTAAAACAAATTAGTCATTTGCTACTTCTACCAGTCTACATAATGCTATATGTAAGTTGTTATTCCTCCATTACTTCCTAAATTAAAGTCCACAATAATTTCTTAAACGCATTAACTTTACATGAGAATGCGCATTGCGTGGTTTGTTTGATGGCGCTGAAATCCACTAATAGCTCGCATTCATACTCGTAACTGCAGGTGCTACTGAAGCCCAGTTTCTGTCGGATTAATCCAAAGTACAAAGTCCATTAATTATTGCATTGTAGGTAGCGCATGCAGTATAGGCTGAGTTCTTTAAATTCCATTTGCATGCGCGAGCTAGTGTAACAAAGTAGTGTAACAGTGACTGTATGACAGCCTGAGGATCTGGGAGGCTGGCCCAGCAACTGAGGATCTGGGAGACTGGAGGCCCAGCAACTGAGGATCTAGGGAGGCTGGCCCAGCAACTGAGAATATGGGAGGCTGGCCCAGACACTGAGGATCTGGGAGACTGGCCCAGCAACTGAGAATATGGGAGGCTGGCCCAGACACTGAGGATCTGGGAGACTGGCCCAGCAACTGAGGATCTGGGAGGCTGACCCAGAAACTGACGATCTGGGAGGCTGGCCCAGCAACTCGGATACCAAAACTAGTCAGTCAAAAGAAAGCAGTCAGAAACTCACGAAGGTATTACAATTTTTAGGCGAAAAGAACTAAAGCCGGTTCGAGTGGAAAACTACGAAAAAAAGCGATAGAGTCTATTTTTTATTTTCTCTTGTTGTCATTGTTGCGACTTTTCATCAATTATTATCTTAGCTGAATTTGTCTGTCAGAGCAGACCAACACTAAAAAATGAGCAGTTTAAGCTATGCTGTTTTCTATCAATTCAGCTGAGAGAGGCGGCTAGAATCAGAATGAAAACTAAAGTTTGTTTGTACTTTTGGTCTCTTAACTGCGGACAATCTTCGATAAAGGATTGCGTGGACAATATGAGCATGCTTCAGGGTCACAACACTATTTTCGAGGGAGGGATGGAGGGATAGAAAACAGATACGAGTATAATAAATTCAGAATTATCTAAGAAACTAAGATTAAACTAAAACTAAAATTGGGGTTTGTTATCTAAACAAAGAATTGATGACGCAAGTAATAATAATAATAGTAATAGTAATAATAATGTAAATACTACACATCGGGAGAGTGGGTAGTTAATTAATTATTCGAATATTATCTGATCCGATATATGTCAGTCTGCTGTCGAGGAGGGAGACTCTATAATGATAGAAAAGTTTTGTCAATCTCTGTGTTGTTTATCAATTCTGCCGCATTGATCCCGGGCTCAGTACTGATGGTTCTTCACGAACAGCGAGCTCTGGCCGGCGGCGCTGCCCATGCCGCCCTCGTACTTGCCCAGAGCGGCCAGCGAGTTGGCCCTGGCCCTCTTCAGCAGCTCGTCCTGTCCGGCCTTCACGTTCTCCTTCTTGCCACCCCAGGCCGCCAGCACAGAGGCCTGCAAGGCGCGGCCGTAGCTGAAGGTCAGGGCCCACGGCTTGCGGCCCGGGAACTTGTTGATAGCGTCCAGGTGGACCGTGGCGTCCTCCTCGCTCTGGCCGCCGCTCAGGAAGGTGATCCCGACAACGGCTGGCGGCACGCCGCGGCTCAGGGCCGTCACAGTGGCCTCAGCAACCTGCTGCGGGGTGTTGCGAACAGGGCAGGCCTGGCCGCAAGTGACCATGTTGGGCTTGAGCAGGGTGCCCTCCAGGTAGACGTGGTGATCAGCCAGAGCCTTGTAGGTGAAGGCCAGCACCTGCTCGGTGACCTTCTGAGCCGTGGCCAGGTCGTGATCGCCGTCCTGGAGTGCGGGAGCGGCGGTGTGAATGAGAAAGTCAAGATAGAAATTATGCGGAAGCTGTACGAACGACTGGCAAGATGGGTGAGGGAGATGTTAGCTAGGGTATAGAGGATTTGGAAGTTGGTCACTGAAATTGAGGATCTGGGTGGTTGGTCACTGAAATTGAAGATTTGGGAGGTTGGTCACTGAAATTGAGGATCTGGGTGGTTGGTCTCTGAAATTGAAGATTTGGGAGGCTGGTCACTGAAATTCAAGATCTGGGTGGTTGGTCACTGAAATTGAAGATTTGGGAGGTTGGTCACTGAAATTGAAGATTTGGGAGGTTGGTCACTGAAATTGAGGATCTGGGTGGTTGGTCACTGAAATTAAAGATTTGGGAGGTTGGTCACTGAAATTGAAGATTTGGGAGGTTGGTCACTGAAATTGAGGATCTGGGTGGTTGGTCACTGAAATTGAGGATCTGGGTGGTTGGTCACTGAAATTGAAGATTTGGAAGGTTGGTCACTGAAATCGAGGATCTGGGTGGTTGGTCACTGAAATCGAGGATCTGGGTGGTTGGTCACTGAAATTGAAGATTTGGAAGGTTGGTCACTGAAATTGAGGATCTGGGTGGTTGGTGACTGAAACTGAGGATCTGGGAGGTTGGTCACTGAAACTGGGGATCTGGGAGGTTGGTCACTGAAACTGAGGATCTGGGAGGTTGGTCACTGAAATTGAGGATCTGGGAGGTTGGTCACTGAAATTGAGGATCTGGGAGGTTGGTCACTGAAATTGAGGATCTGGGAGGTTGGTGACCAAGATTCAGGTCTGGGAGATTGGTCACTGAAACTGAGGATCTGGGAGGTTGGTCCCAATTCTCACCTGCAGCACCTCCGGCTCAACAATGGGCACGAGACCATTCTGCTGGCAGATGGAAGCGTAACGAGCCAGCACGTTGGCGTTCTCCAGCATGGCCTGGTAGGACGGCGTGTTTGGCCCGATCTTCAGCACGCAGCGCCACTTGGCGAACTGGGCGCCGTCTTTCTTGTACTGGGCGCAGCGCTCCGACAGGCCGTCCAAGCCCTGCAGTGTGTCGGGTTGGGCAGCCATTCTCTAGGGGCGATTCTTTAGGTGATGGATCTCTAAGTTGCGATTCTCTGAGCGGCGATTTTCTAAGAAGCGATTCTCTGAGTGGCGATTTTCTAAGAAGCGATTCTCTGAGTGGCGATTTTCTAAGAAGCGATTCTCTGAGTGGCGATTTTCTAAGAAGCGATTCTCTGAGTGGCGATTTTCTAAGAAGCGATTTTCTAAGAAGCGATTCTCTGAGTGGCGATTTTCTAAGAAGCGATTCTCTGAGTGGCGATTTTCTAAGAAGCGATTCTCTGAGTGGCGATTTTCTAAGAAGCGATTCTCTGAGTGGCGATTTTCTAAGAAGCGATTCTCTGAGTGGCGATTTTCTAAGAAGCGATTCTCTGAGCGGCGATTTTCTAAGAAGCGATTCTCTGAGTGGCGATTTTCTAAGAAGCGATTCTCTGAGTGGCGATTTTCTAAGAAGAAATGATCTAAGTGGCGATTCACAAAAGGAAATCAATAGGGCGAAAGAAACCAGGGCCAATTAACTTCATCAATAACAGACTCTCCAAGGCCCTCACCTGGGTGGTGCACTCGTCATGCGAGCCGGCCAGCGGCACGACGCCCTTGTCCACCTTGATCCCGGGAATGATGCCGCGCTTCTGCAGCACCTGCGGGAACGGAGTGCCACAGTCGGCCTTCTGGTAGAAGGTCTCGTGGAACAGAATCACGCCGGAGATATAGTTGGACACTTCGGCATCGGCGGTGAACAGCAGCTGACGGTACAGGCGCCTGTTCTCTTCGGTGTTCTCAACGTTGATGCCCTGGAAGCGCTTGGCGCAGGTGCCTTGGCGAATAGGATAAATTGACAGGTTGGAACAATTTATGATTTATGAGTTGATTACATTCTGCGTAATACACATTAGGCATGTTGGTGTTAACCCCTCCCTGATTCTTCAGTGGGTACTGCTACTCAGTCATCAGGTATTTCATTAGGTACTGCTACTCAGTCATCAGGTATTTCATTAGGTACTGCTACTCACTCATCAGGTATTTCATTAGGTACTGCTACTCACTCATCAGGTATTTCATCCCCACTTCTCATCCACTATTCATGCTCTTCAAGCACCAATGCTTATGCTGTGCGGTTCCATTTAATTCCAGTCTTGCCCAAAGCTTTAGCCTATCCATATTAAAAGTACAAAGGGACGGAAATGCTAATGCATCCGAAGCCCGTTTGGTCCCGTTCCAGTACAAATAATGGACACAAACAACACCAGACCAACTTGTGTGTTTATAGAAAAAATGTAACTTCTAATACATATAGAAGTTAACGCACAATTCATACTACTGACTACTAGCTGGAAATGTAATAAACTGACTGGAATGCTATACCTAGATTGCACTGTACTTTGATACTCTTTAAGGCACCCTTGCCCAACACAAACGCTCGCACAGGCTCTCTCTGTCTCTCTCTCTCTCCCCTTCTCGTCTCGCTCGGAAGGAGATCAATAAAAACCAGTCGAAGCCTGCCGACCCGTCTGGCGCAGAAGTGTACACTCCTGCTGTACACCTTCCCCTGCGCCCGTCTAGCACTACAGAAAGAGACTGGAATCTCGCGCAGAGGGGAGAGAGAGAGGAAAGGAGGCTAAGAGTGCGTATGGGGTCAAAATACAAGCCCAGATACGGAGGACGCTTCTCTAATCTAGCCAACGGTCTTTCTGACTATACTTGTAGATGGAGTGAGCCGTTACTATATGCTAAGTTCACTGGAAGGTCAATTAAACTTATAAACAGACTTTTCACTAATATCTAAACTAAACAAAGTAGTACAGGCACAGCGTGCTAAATGAACTTTGAAGAGTAAAAAACAATGGAATTTTGAGCGAGTCACAGAAAAGCAAACAAATGACTTAATATTCGATAAAACAAGTTTCTTTTCAAAACACAAAACTTTATGGATTGAAACATTTCCGAACTTAAATTAAAACAGGACTGAAATTAATAAGTTCCACTGTTTGAAAATACAGCTATGACCCTCATAGAAAAGACAGCGATGGCTCTCATTGGGAATACAGCTGACTCTCATTGGGAAGACAGCTATGAGTCTCATTGGAAAGACAGCTGACTCTCATTGGAAAGACAGCTATGACTCTCATTGGGAAGACAGCTATGACTCTCATTGGAAAGACAGCTATGACTCTCATTGGGAAGACAGCAGACTCATTGGAAAGACAGATGACTCTCATTGGGAAGACAGCTATGACCCTCATTGGAAAGACAGCTATGACTCTCATTGGGAAGACAGCAATGACTCTCATTGGGAAGAAAGCTATGACTCTCATTGGAAAGACAGCTATGACTCTCATTGAGAAGACAGCAATGACTCTCATTGGAAAGACAGCTATGACCCTCATTGGAAAGACAGCAATGACTCATTGGAAAGACAGCTATGACTCTCATAGGAAAGACAGCTATGACCCTCATTGGAAAGATAGCAATGACTCATTAGAAAGACAGATATGACTCTTATTGGGAAGACAGCAATGACCCTCATTGGGAAGACAGCTATGACCCTCATTGAGAAAACAACCTTGAACATCATCAAAAAGACAGCTATAAAAGTACAGTGACCAAAATTAAAAAGACAAAATGAGCACTCCTAAAATGCAACTAAAGCTTACCAGTGCTTTCATCAGCAGCCAAAATGCCTTTGCCAGGAGCAGCAATAGCATTGGCAATATCGCGCAGCTCCTTCTGCTTCTCAGCACTCAGATATTCAGCATAGGAAGGCATGATGATTCAGGTAGTTTAAATTGATTATTAAGGGCTATAGCCAAAAAGCTGGAATGTGAATTTTTGTTAATATCAAATAAGTATACCTAATAACTACAAGAATTATGATAGATATATCAGTTAAAAAATTAAAGGAAAACAAAAGTAAAACAAAGAAAAATAGTTTCTAGAAAAAAATAGATGCTTTAAAATTAACTTAAAAAACAAAAATATATCTTTAAGTTTTTTAAAATTTGTATTGACAAAATTAAAAACTAAATTTTCATACCAGCATATGCCTGTCATGATCTTTATTAATAGATAAGGCCTCAACTAAATAAGGTTGCTAGTCAGATTATCATATTCTATTTAGTATTTTATCATATTTATATAATAAAGTGAATAGGAATAAAGTAGCCTTGTAAATTAATATGACAAAGTGATCAATATTTCAATAATAACTGGGACCTTGGGTTCTCAATGCTTTATACTAGCCAGTCAGTAAAATGGTAAGACAATATTGCAATGCACATCATAGTGCATAACTCCATAAGTAACAAAATGCATATAAACTAAATTGGAAATTTGGATAGTTATCCTTCTAGTGAGAGGGCCAAATAATCCGTGCTGTGCACCACTCAGACTTTCACACCGCTTTGGTGCTTTCGCCGCGCACAAGTGAAACGCTAGAGTCTGTATGTACTATAAAATAGACCTACTAAGACAAGTAAACCAATTCATCTAGGCATAACTTTTAAAAACACAAATACTGATCTGAAGCTAAGAGAAAATAGATGTCAGTTAGTTTTCAGTAATCATGGTAACTGCAGAATATTTAATTCAGTTTTACAAAACAATAAACGTTTAATTTACTATTGCAAATTAGTTTACTGAAAATTTACTGCACTATGTTTTTACATTTGATTTTTGTGTCCAGATATTAACGAAAACTACTTAAAGCTAAAATACAATGAAAGTATTTAATAAGTATTTAACGCTAAAGTAAATGTTTTCTTAGTATCGCATTTAGACGTTATTAAACTTTTTGTTGCGTACATTTTGTTATTGTAATATATACTTCAATGATAACATCACGCAGTGAGCACACAGCAAAGATTTTTTCGTCTCACTTCTTTTTGATGCAAAATAGAGCAATAAATTAATTCCTTGCAGTCTGAATGGAACGTGCAAGTGTATCATCATCAGTGGTGACTGTTGATTTTTTTGTATTATCCTATTTGTACAAGAACAATACAATACACAGTAAATGTTTCATAAACGTAAAGCTAAACGTCCCATCATGCTTTCCACTCCTCATGACGTGGAAAAACGATTAATTGTTTCATTTATATGCCCAGCTATTCCATGAAATTTAAATGTTTACTTTTTTGTTCAGAAGTAGAAACAAGCTAAATACCATTTTTAAGCTTGCTTACAATTCCAGAACAAAACAATTTATATTTTCACGTTTTGGCTTTCAAAAATATATAGAAGTGTTAGATATAAGTCAAGTCCTTCATTTTCAAAAATTAAATGCATGTTTTTTAACTTTCAAACTAAATGCCTTGTTTTTCAGTTCGAAAACAGACGAAACAAAATGTCAAAGCTTCTGGAAGCAGGTGGAAAATCAAGAAATATGCGGAATGCAGCTTAACCCTATCGAACCCGGCCGCTGCAGAGCAGCTAGTCATTTGCTCCCATATTCCCATTGACATTTGCTCAAATTCTGCCGTCTATGGCCCAATTGTAAGTCCCATGAGAAGTCTTCGACTTTGTCTACAGGGTCATATCGGGTAGGCTCGGGTGAGTTAATCTGGTGTTAGAATTGTCTATGGCCGCTCTGCAGCCAGTGGGTTTTTTCGATGTGCTTTGGATTTCCGGCGGAGCTTAAGTGGTATGTTAATATCTTCAAATTCGTTCTCACGATCTTGTTGTGACCGGGAATCTATAGTTCAGGGCTAGGTGGGACCGGCCCTGCACTTTCTTGCCGTTCCCCCACTGTGTCTTGTTTCGCCCCCCCCTAGCCGCACCCACCTCCCCATTTTTCTTCCCGGGCCATTTGCGGGCCAAATTCTGATTGGTGGCCCCACCTCCCTGCTCTGTACCCCTTTGTTACTCCGTTGTTGTCTATGGCCAATATCGTTAGCGAGCTTACCTGACCCTAGAAATAACCCAAACAAATGAATAAAATTGCGTAAACTACGGGAATTAGCCTACAGACGCCTCGCCTTGCCAATCTTTTCGGAACAGGGGTTTAAATATATACGCTACGAGAGTTAGTAGAATGTACTGCATGAACCCACTTCAAGTTCCGAATTGTCAGTTCGACCTACGTGCTGACCTGCCTCGCTCGTCCTCTGGGGGAGCTTTAATTTTCAGCTAGTGATCGAAGATCGCTGCGATCACGTCATGTCGTCCCTGCAATCTCAACTGATTATACCAGCAAACTGCAGGTAATTCGCGTTATCGTTTCCGATCTTCGATTATTGGCAAGACACGCAAGCTTCCTAGCTACCCACGTCAATTTCTTAATTCCCAGTGGCATCCTCTTATTCTCAAAGCCTTCCATTATAAGCTGTAGGCGTCATCTCCTTAATTGGTTATCATCAATTTAAGCACTAGTGACAATGTGACGGCTAAATTGAATATCCTCTATTTCGTGACTTGGTCCACAGCACAGTGTGAACCAATAAGTATGTTTTGTTTATATTTTTATATCCTATATTATATATCATATTTTTTAAATACTTTAGTTATACGAGTTTATCTAGCGCAAAGAGACGAAAAACACATACTGCAGATAGTCGAATTTCTCGAAAACAAAACTGATCATCGTTACCAAGGGCAACGCGCGCTGTGAACAGCAGTTAGCAGAAACAGAAACACGACGTGACATTGAAAAAGCCGGCTAAGATTAAAATCTGGTTAGACATCCAATAAGCATCCGGTTAAAGTGATTAAGCATTGTTAGTGTAACAAATCCACGTGCTTTTACAATTATTGTGCGTTTAGGGAGTAGAATATAGAATAATGTTGTGCCAACAAGCTAAAATAGGACAACAAAACCTTGGGATTTATTGCATGGGATAAGATATTTTCACAATGATTGACACAAGCTGAGTAAAACACGATTTAAATTCTCTCTATTATGATTATTTTGAACAAGAGACAGTTTTGGATAAAAGTTTAAAGAGCTGATGCCATACGGCTGGCATGAGCACACATAACCAACAACATAATAAGCATATTACCAGAGGCATTAGTTTGTACTGTCCGCAAACCGGCACGACAAACAAAGGTCAATGTTTTTTTTTCGCGGATAAGCATATGCTATCGAATTGTCGAATCATTCTTTAAGATTTGCAGTACTCCTCTCAACTCGATATTGCATCTGCTAGATGATAGACTAGCCAAAATTGATCAATGGGTAGCATGAGAATTGATTGATGCCGCAGGCGTTCTGCCTCAAATTGACTTCTGGCGATTCAGTTAAAGGCGAGTGACGGACCAGGGGTTGGGATTGGTGTTAGGGATTATAGCGTTAGGGCTGGGATAAGAGTTAGGGTTGGGATTAGTGCTGGAGGGTTGGGATTAGTGTTAGGGTTGGGATTAGTGTTAGGGTTTGGATTAGTGTTAGGGTTGGGATTAGTGTTAGGGTTGGGATTAGTGTTAGGGTTGGGATTAGTGTTAGGGTTGGGATTAGTGTTAGGGTTGGGATTAGTGTTAGGGTTGGGATTAGTGTTAGGGTTGGAATTAGTGTTAGGGTTGGAATTAGTGTAAGGGTTGGGATTAGTGTTAGGGTTGGGATTAGTGTTAGGGTTGGGAATGGATGAAAGAGATAAAGACATGAGAGAGTGTGTGTGGAGCCCCGTCACACAGGTTGGAACCAGAGAAGGCTGGGGGAGGAGAAGAGAGAAGTGCTCAAACCTGGTGATGAGCCAGGAAAAAACGCCAGTAGAGACCAGTCAACCCGCATGGGACCACCTACCATCCCAAGAGGTTGGAAGGAGAAGGAAAACTACAAGGGAAAAATTCAGCTTCGTCGGAGACCCTGATCAACGACTTTCTAAAGTACAGACTAGATGCTGCCAGCAGCCTCGGCAGCGGTGATGTAGCGGCGCTGGGTGAGGTTGGTCAGCTGCACCACGCTGCTGCCTGTCTGGCGGCGGCACAGCCGGCGATGCTCTTCAGCCAGGCCGCCCGGCAGCTGCCCGATGGCCAGCACGGCCGCAGCTTCAGCAGCGGTTGGTCGCTGCGGCGACCTCCTGCACCTCTGCGGGTCGATCAGAGCTTCGGCAGGATCTTCGGACGCCTCAGCCCCGGCTTCAGCTCTCATCTGGCCATTATTATTAATATTAATATCGCAATTGTTGTTGCAGTTGTTGCAGTTGCCAGGGTTGTTGACGTTCCGGTTGTGCCTGAGATAATTGGCCCGAGCCCGGCGGCGGCCGCAGCTGATCACCTCGATGAAATGGGCCCGGAATCTGCGGCTGATGATGCACAGAGTGATCGGGTTGCTGGCCGAATAGGCAGACGGCAACAGCTTGGCAACCATTTTGATCTGGACGAACACAGCGTGGACTCTGGTTGAAGTGAAGTAGTGCAGCATCACGACGTACTCGAGGCCCCAGGCGGCGAAGAACACGACGGACAGGCTGAGCACCAGCTTGGCGAGCTTCTTGCGGCCTTCGATCTGCGCCGTGGCTGACGCGTTCGCTGCTCGCTCGCTGCCGGCAGCCGCGCGTTCGTGCGCTGTGGCCGTGCGCATCAGCTTGTAGGCCATGAGGCCGTAGAATATGGTGATGAGGCTGCCCGGCAGGAGGTAGTACAGCAGCAGCTTGGCCGCCAGCATGCCGACCTTGTAGCCGTGGCCCCAGCTACTGGGGAACGGGTAGCAGTGCGGCACGATCAGGCAGTTGTGCATCTTCTGCTCAATGTGAGTGCTCACGGCGTAGGGCAAGGCTAGCAGCACTGCCATTGGGTTGGGGGGTTGGTGAACAACTGGTGAATGCGGGTGATAAGTTTATTGATGAGGAGTGAAATTCAAAGCTTATTTGTGAAGGTTAGTGAATCGGTTTAAGAGGAGTTAGTGAATCCATTGGTGAGAGTTGGTGAATGTGAATCGGTTCGTAAGGAGTTGGTGAATCGATCTATGAAAGTTGGTGAAGCGGTCTGAGAGGAGTTAGTAAGTTCATTGGTGAAAGTTGGTGAAGCGGTCTGAGAGGAGTTAGTAAGTTCATTGGTGAAAGTTGGTGAATGTGAATCGGTTGGTAAGGAGTTGGTGAATCGATCTATGAATGTTGGTGAAGCAGTCTGAGAGGAGTTAGTGAATCCATCGGTGAGAGTTGGTGAATGTGAATCGGTAAGTGAGTAGTTGGTGAAGCCATTGGTTAGAGTTGGTGAAAATAAGGCACACCTATTCAGTGAGAGCAGTTAATCACTCTTTTTGTAATTTAAGCTTCAAATTTAGATCAGGATAGTCACTCTAAAATTTGTTGCTGGGCGCTTTTTTAAATGCGTCGAAAATTATTTGACTTTATTAAAAACTTCCAGAATTTCAGCTATAAAAGCAACAATTTCCTTTATTTTCTCTTCTAGAAGAAATTTTCTGGCTTTACGGATGGTTGTAACCGTAAATTAATAAAAAAGAAGCAAAACTAGGAGATTTATATCGAAATTCTGGCTAATCTGTATCCAAATTTATAACCTCGTCTCCGGAATTTCAAAACAGCCCGTTTTGTAGCGTCATTTAAAGCAATATTAAAAACTTATTGCGTCAGTGACTATTATTGAACTGAAAGCTAACGGCGCAAAGGTAAACAAAAAGGGAAGAGGGTGACAGGCAGAAAGGAGGAGTGGGTGAGACACAGAGGGGAGAGGGTGAGGCACAGAGGGGAGAGGGTGAGGCACAGAGGGGAGAGGGTGAGGCACAGAGGGGAGAGGGTGAGGCACAGAGGGGAGAGGGTGAGACACAGAGGGGAGAGGGTGAGACACAGAGGGGAGAGGGTGAGGCACAGAGGGGAGAGGGTGAGACACAGAGGGGAGAGGGTGAGACACAGAGGGGAGAGGGTGAGACACAGAGGGGAGAGGGTGAGACACAGAGGGGAGAGGGTGAGACACAGAGGGGAGAGGGTGAGACACAGAGGGGAGAGGGTGAGATAGACGCACCAGCCGCAGTCCAGATGACGCCCAAGCCAATTTTCGGCAGCAGTGATTTCGAGCGCTTCAGATTCGATATCGGGCGGCTGATGGCGAGGCAGCTGCAATAGAAAATGGATAAAAATGAGAAAGTTAATTTAGGGAGTTGGTTGTACGAGCTAGAATTCCTAAGTGCGAGGCCCTATAGAGTTTTAAATTTGCGCCATGAAGTTCCAGAAGTGGCGCCATGGAGTTCCATAAATGGCGCCATGGAGTTCCATAAGTGGCGCCATGGAGTTCCATAAGTGGCGCCATGGAGTTCCATAAGTGGCGCCATGGAGTTCCATAAGTGGCGCCAAGGAGTTCCATAAGTGACGCTATGGAGTTTCAAAAGTGGGCCATGGAGTTTCAGAAGTGGCGCCATGTAGTTTCAAAAGTGGCGCCATGGAGTTTCACAAGTGGCGCCATGGAGTTTCAAAAGTGGTGCCATGGAGTTCCAAAAGTAGCGCCATGGATTTCCACAAGTGGCGCTATGGAGTTTCAGAAGTGGCGCCATGGAGTTCCATAAGTGGCGCCATGGAGTTCCATAAGTGGCGCCATGGAGTTCCATAAGTGGCGCCATGGAGTTCCATAAGTGGCGCCAAGGAGTTCCATAAGTGACGCTATGGAGTTTCAAAAGTGGCGCCATGGAGTTTCACAAGTGGCGCCATGGAGTTCCAAAAGTAGCGCCATGGATTTCCACAAGTGGCGCTATGGAGTTTCAGAAGTGGCGCCATGGAGTTCCATAAGTGGCGCCATGGAGTTCCATAAGTGGCGCCAAGGAGTTCCATAAGTGACGCTATGGAGTTTCAAAAGTGGGCCATGGAGTTTTAGAAGTGGCGCCATGTAGTTTCAAAAGTGGCGCCATGGAGTTTCACAAGTGGCGCCATGGAGTTTCAAAAGTGGTGCCATGGAGTTCCAAAAGTAGCGCCATGGATTTCCACAAGTGGCGCTATGGAGTTTCAGAAGTGGCGCCATGGAGTTTCAGAAGTGGCGCCATGAAGTTTCAAAAGTGACGCCATGGAGTTTTAGAAGTGGCGCCATGGAGTTTCACAAGTGGCGCCATGGAGTTCCAGAAGTAGCGCCATGGATTTCCACAAGTGGCGCTATGGAGTTTCAGAAGTGGCGCCATGGAGTTTCAGAAGTGGCGCCATGAAGTTTCAAAAGTGACGCCATGGAGTTTTAGAAGTGGCGCCATGGAGTTTTACAAGTGGCGCCATGAGTCCGAGTCGAAAGGAAGCCCTGGCCGAGTTTCTGGTCAGCCTGTGCGTGGGCGGTCCCAGATGTTGCCTTCGATCTGTAGCAAACTTGGCCATCCATCAGATTGCGGTTAAGCTGTTGCCCCGTAGGCATGCAAGGGAGGCTTACTCGTATGATGAAGCGCTTTGCCGCTGCCCTCATCAGTCAATTACCCTCTTTGACCCCTCGCCTTCAATTTTGTCAATTATTTATGATCCGCAGCGCTGATATCCTTGAGCTTTAGCTCGAAAATGCGGTTAGCGAGTGATTCGCAATTTGACTGGCTGACCAACGCAGAGCGGCTGCAGACGCCTGGGAATTGGACAGAAGCTGTGCACTTTATGAGCCACAGTTTCACTCTTTCTTCATCAATTTACTATTTCACGGATTCATTTGTTTGGGTGCGTCTGTTTCTAAATCAGTCTGAGAACCTTAGAGCCTGTGGTCTTTGTGTCTGCGACTAACTAGCACCTGTCTGTCTGTCTGTCTGTCTGTCTGTCTGTCTATCTGTCTATCTGTCTTGTCTCTCAGTCTTAGTGTCTTAGTGTCAGTCAGTCAGTCTGTCTGTCTGTCTGTCTGTCTGTCTGTCTGTCTGTCTGTCTGTCTGTCTGTCTGTCTGTCTGTCTGTCTGTCTGTCTGTCTGTCTGTCTGTCTGTCTGTCTGTCTGTCTGTCTGTCTGTCCGTCTGTCTGTCTGTCTGTCTGTGTGTCTGTCTGTCTGTCTGTCTGTGTGTCTGTCTGTCTGTCTGTCTGTCTGTCTGTCTGTCTGTCTGTCTGTCTGTCTGTCTGTCTGTCTGTCTGTCTGTCTGTCTGTCTGTCTGTCTGTCTGTCTGTCTGTCTGTCTGTCTGTCTGTCTGTCTACATTCCAGCATTTTCTGCAGCTGCAGGCTGATGCAGTGAATTTGCAAGAGACAAAATTATCCTCTGCAGCTCATCAAACTCTAACAATGTTCGTCAGCTGCGAGTGTGTTGACATGGATATTAGGGGCAGCTCTCTGCCAAATTGACCCTAAAAATGGCCAGTGCTGACTGAAATGAATTTTCAAGCTGAAAAGACGCAACATCTTAGACGAGAAATTGACGGAAACGCGACTCGACAGAGATAATTACGATATCAGGGGATAATTTTAAGACTTCTGTGCCCGGTATTGAACTAACTGAAAACCTGACCAACCGTGAGCAGTCTTCAACCTCAGTGCAGCTCTGCTGAACTCCCACGGCCTCAAGAGGTGATAAGCTGAGTAATAAAACACCAGGGATTCGGCCGGATGGCGGCAGTTCCGGCGATGCTACCAGTCGAAAGAAAGAATTATTTTCGCTCTCGAAATTCTCAGGTCACGTGACGGAGGCGCGCGTATTTTAATGACGCACGCGGCAGATGAAAGTCATTCGTATCTCGGGGCATTCGAGCCCAAATAAAGGCTTTGAAGACAGGGTTCTCTGTCACAGTAGTTTCCTGCAGTTTCCATTTTCTCGTAACCTTTTAGCTCTCTGCAATTTTGTGCTAGCAAAGTAGCCGACTTTGCCATGCTTGGATGCGTGAGAAACCGTTTGAGCAGGGAAGCAGGGGATTACGCGGCTGTGTTGTGCGAGAAGCTTTGTTCAAACCAAACTGATTTCACTGCAGTGTTCGAGTCTTAGTGCCTGTCTTAGTGCCTGTCTTAGTGCCTGTCTTAGTGTCTGTCTTAGTGCCTGTCTTAGTGCCTGTCTTAGTGCTTGTCTTAGTGTCTGTCTTAGTGCCTGTCTTAGTGCTTGTCTTAGTGTCTGTCTTAGTGCCTGTCTTAGTGCCTGTCTTAGTGCCTGTCTTAGTGCCTGTCTTAGTGTCTGTCTTAGTGCCTGTCTTAGTGCCTGTCCTAATGCCTGTCGTAGTGTCTGTCCGTCTGTCTGTCTGTCTGTCTGTCTTAGTGCCTGTCTTAGTGCCTGTCTTAGTGTCTGTCTTAGTGCCTGTCTTAGTGCCTGTCTTAGTGCCTGTCTTAGTGCTTGTCTTAGTGCCTGTCTTAGTGCCTGTCTTAGTGCCTGTCTTAGTGCCTGTCTTAGTGCCTGTCTTAGTGTCTGTCTTAGTGCCTGTCTTAGTGTCTGTCTTAGTGTCTGTCTTAGTGCCTGTCTTAGTGCCTGTCTTAGTGCCTGTCTTAGTGCCTGTCTTAGTGTCTGTCTTAGTGCCTGTCTTAGTGCCTGTCTTAGTGTCTGTCTTAGTGCCTGTCTTAGTGCCTGTCTTAGTGTCTGTCTTAGTGCCTGTCTTAGTGCCTGTCTTAGTGTCTGTCTTAGTGCCTGTCCTAATGCCTGTCGTAGTGTCTGTCCGTCTGTCTGTCTGTCTGTCTGTCTGTCTGTCTGTCTTAGTGTCTGTCTGTCTGTCTTAGTGCCTGTCTGTCTGTCTTAGTGTCTGTCTGTCTGTCTTAGTGTCTGTCTGTCTGTCTTAGTGTCTGTCTGTCTGTCTTAGTGTCTGTCTGTCTGTCTTAGTGTCTGTCTGTCTGTCTTAGTGTCTGTCTGTCTGTCTTAGTGTCTGTCTGTCTGTCTGTCTGTCTGTCTGTCTTAGTGTCTGTCTGTCTGTCTGTGTGTCTGTCTGTCTGTCTGTCTGTCTGTCTTAGTGTCTGTCTGTCTGTCTGTCTGTCTGTCTGTCTGTCTGTCTGTCTGTCTGTCTGTCTGTCTGTCTGTCTGTCTGTCTGTCTGTCTGTCTGTCTGTCTGTCTGTCTGTCTGTCTGTCTGTCTGTCTGTCTGTCTGTCTGTCTGTCTGTCTGTCTTAGTGTCTGTCTGTCTGTCTGTCTGTCTGTCTGTCTGTCTGTCTGTCTGTCTGTCTGTCTGTCTGTCTCTCTGTCTGTCTCACCGATACATTGAGTGTCTCACCGATCGATCGCCAGCCCCAGCAGGGTGTACACGGAGACTCCCACAGTGAGAATCCGGCAGAAATAGAATGCCTTGCAGATGAAGAGCGGCAGCTGGACCCCAAAGGTGCTGATGATGTCGCAGGGCACAAAGAGCATCAGGTAGATGCAGTCGGCGGCCGCCAGGTTAGCGATGAACAGATTCGGAGTGGACCTGAACCGCCTGTGACTCGCGATGATGTAAATGAGAATCAGATTGCCAGTGAGGCCGACCAGGAACACCAGACTCTGCAGACTGATGTGCGCCATCTGAAGCGGCTGAACCTCGCCTGTGTACACGCTGATGTTCCAGCAGGCGGTCTCGTTGTCGGGCGGCGGCAGAGCCGTGGTGACTGCCAGCCAAGCGTCAACGGGAAGTTCAGTGTCGCCCGACCATGGGACAGCTTCAGAACTGGGCGGGGAGTTAATGGATTGCTTTAGGAATGCTCATTGACGGGAAGTAAGATTGAGAGTCTGAGAGTTAGATTGAGGATCTGGAAATGAGATTGAGGATCTGGAAATGAGATTGAGGATCTGGAAATGAGATTGAGGATCTGGAAATGAGATTGAGGATCTGGAAATGAGATTGAGAGTCTGAGAGTTAGATTGAGGATCTGGAAATGAGATTGAGGATCTGAGAGTGAGATTGAGGATCTGGGGTGAGATTGTGGATCTTAGGGCGAGATTGAGGATCTGAGGGTGAGATTGTGGATCTTATGGTGAGATTGTGGATCTTAGGGTGAGATTGGGGATCTGAGAGTGAGATTGTGGATCTGAGAGTGAGATTGAGGATCGGAGTGTGAGATTAAGGATCTAATAGTGAGATTGAGGATCTGAGAGTGAGATTGAGAATCTGAAAGTGAGATTGAGGATCTAGGAGTGAGATTGAGAATCTGAGAGTGAGATTGAGGATCTGAGGGTAAGATTGTGGATCTGAGGGTAAGATTGTGGATCTAAGAGTGAGATTGAGGATCTGGAAGTGAGATTGTGGATCTTATGGTGAGATTGTGGATCTTAGGGTGAGATTGGGGATCTGAGAGTGAGATTGTGGATCTGAGAGTGAGATTGAGGATCGGAGTGTGAGATTAAGGATCTAATAGTGAGATTGAGGATCTGAGAGTGAGATTGAGAATCTGAAAGTGAGATTGAGGATCTAGGAGTGAGATTGAGAATCTGAGAGTGAGATTGAGGATCTGAGGGTAAGATTGTGGATCTAAGAGTGAGATTGAGGATCTGGAAGTGAGATTGAGGATTTTGAATATTGCGTTGATGCAGTTACGACAGAAAATTTCAGTCATTACTCACTCTTCATCCATGCCTCATCAGGGGTGCTGATTGAAACTGTGTGGAGCAATTGGCAGACAGGTTTTTTCAGAGCCTCTCCTCGCTGAGCTGCAGCAACAAAAATTAATCAAGGCTAATAATGAACGAGCGCGTCTTTTCGTCTCAGGTTCGAACCGGAATGAATCCAGTTTTGATGGCTAGCGATGAATGCAAAGTACTTTTGCTGCCAAGCAGATGAGAGGCGCAAGGGTAAGCAGGTAAAATGCTTTTGGCGCTGCTTTTAGACTTGATTTGCTCTGGGGATTGTCACGGATCGCCTAGCAGTTGAACTGAGGCTGGGAGAGCGCAGGATCTGACAACTGAGCAGGAGCAGAGTCGAGTACCTGGCAGCGGCTTTAAATTGGTTGCTAGGGGGGGGGGTGCAAGACAGGATCTGCGCGGTTGTCGAATGAAATTCGAGACCGTCAGCACCATCAGCCAATGGCGATTCAAGTCAGGGGGAGATTTTAAAAATGGGAGTCTGATTGGGGATCTGGAAGTAATATTGAGGACCTGAGAGTGAGATTGGGAATCTGAGAGTGAGATTGGGGATCTGAGAGTGAGATTGGGGATCTTAGAGTGAGATTGGGGATCTGAGAGTGAGATTGGGGATCTGAGAGTGAGATTGGGGATCTTAGAGTGAGATTAGGGATCTGAGAGTGAGATTAGGGATCTGAGAGTGAGATTGGGGATCTGGGAGTGAGATTGGGGATCTGGGAGTGAGATTGGGGATCTGAGAGTGGGATTGGGGATCTGAGAGTGAGATTAGGGTCTGGCAGTGAGATTGGGGATCTGAGAGTGAGATTAAGGATCTGGGGGAGATTGAGGATCTGAGAGTGAGATTGGGGATCTGAGAGTGAGGTTATGGATCTGAGAGTGAGATTAGGGATCTGAGAGTGAGATTGGGGATCTGGGAGTGAGATTGGGGATCTGAGAGTGAGATTGAGGATCTGGAAGTGAGATTGGGGATCTAAGAGTGAGATTGGGATCTGAGGGTGAGATTCAGGAGCTGGACGATTGAGGATCTGGTAGATAGGGGCTCTAATGGTGCAGTTAGGGATCTGTGAGAAACCAGGACATTGGGTGTTATCGCAGGACCTGCTTTCCTTACACACTGCTGATAATGGGTTAATAATTGCATGAAAATCAATGTGCATTTCTCACGAATTTCAGTAAAATTGTTTACAATAACACGGTCGTTTTAATTTTCTTTCACAATTCCAATCAAGTGAATGTTTGAAAGAACTCTTGGCAGCAAAAACCTGTTTTTATTTTTTCAGCTTCTCTAAGACTGGAAGGAAACGTTATTTATTAAACTGAGTCTTCACTACAAGCACCTGCAATTTAGAAACTGTCTGCATTTTTGACAAGCAAGTTTTTATGTAGTTATTTTTTAATTGTAGAATTTAATTTTTCATTTTTCTTTCATAATCCTTCTTCTATTTTATTTTAAGCCGCTTTTGTTTGCCTTCTCCTTGAGCAGTCTGAGTGCAATAAAAGAGTTTTATTTAAAGCAGAAAATTTAATTAGACAGACACGTCAGTGGCGAGCGTCACAGAAACAGTACAGCAAAAGGTCGAAAAATTATTTCTTTCCAGTTTTAGTTCGTTCGTTCCTATCAACTACTGTTAGTAGAGATGTGACATTTTATGCTTAACACATGAATTTTTAACTCAAGAGAATTGATGAGCCGCTTGCAGCTCGCCGTGTCTTCATGCACACAGACGATTCATCCTTCCCATCTCGTCCCCAATCAGTAAGTACACTGATGACTCATCATTCCCATCTCGTCCCTTTTCTGCATGTACACTGATGACTCATCATTCCCATCTCGTCCCTTTTCTGCATGTACACTGATGACTCATCATTCCCATCTCGTCCCTTTTCTGCATGTACACTGATGACTCATCATTCCCATCTCGTCCCTTTTCTGCATGTACACTGATGACCCATCCCTCCCATCTCGTCCCCTATCTGCATGTACACTGATAACTCATCCCTCCCATCTCGTCCCTTATTTGCATGTACACTGATGACTCGCCATTCGCATCTCGTCCCTTATCTGCATGTACGCTGATGACTCATCGCTCAAACTTCTAATAATTTTGCCTCAAATGGTACTACCATTTATCCACTAAAATCAGTACCTTATGTTCTCTCCAACAGCTTAGTAAATTTAAATGTAAATGTAATTACGAAGTAAGGAAATTATGTTGTTCTGCAAGATTTCGCATTGACAGTTGCATAAAAGGCTAAAATGATACTTTTCGATCCGTCAACAACCAGTCCCAGCCGGTTGGTCAGTAAGAGTGAACTGACGAAATATTCGGAGACCTGGAAATACGCAATATTCACGAAGGTAAAATTTAGTGCGCAATTGTCGACACATAAAATAAGTGAAAAAAACGGGTCTCAGAGTTTTCATTGCCACATTAACAGCTGGCAAGAAAGTGAAAGCAACTGCTTAAAAAATCTCAAGTTAAACAAGTTGATTTCAATTGCAAATTTTCTGCAAGCGGAGCATGGACAATCAGGGCGCTGCTGCAGCGGTGGCTGGTGAGTGCTTTGTGATGCAGATCTATCAAAATAAATAAACATTTACACTTTATCAAAAATTAACTTCCATTTGTAATCGAAATTCTGCCTTCAACTTGTCTTTCAGATCAAGAAGACCTTACGAAAAAGTTCTGCAAGAAAAGTGCTGCAGATTCAGCGAACCAGGTGAGCAGTCGGTCATGAGGAACTAAATTATAAATATGCTGTCAGATGCTCAGTCAAATATGCTGTCAAATGTGTGTCTGTCCTGATGTCTATAGTGTCTGTCTTGATATCTATAGTGTCTGTCTTGATATCTATAGTGTCTGTCTTGATATCTATAGTGTCTGTCCTGATGTCTATAGTGTCTGTCTTGATATCTATAGTGTCTGTCTTGATATCTATAGCGTTTGTCTTGATATCTATAGTGTCTGTCCTGATGTCTATAGTGTCTGTCTTGATGTCTATAGTGTCTGTCTTGATATCTATAGTGTCTGTTTTAATATCTATAGTGTCTGTCTTGATATCTATAGTGTCTGTTTTAATATCTATAGTGTCTATCTTGATGTCTATAGTGTCTGTCTTGATATCTATAGTGTCTGTCTTGATATCTATAGTGTCTGTCTTGATATCTATAGTGTCTGTCCTGATATCTATAGTGTCTGTCTTGATATCTATAGTGTCTGTTTTAATATCTATAGTGTCTATTTTGATATCTATAGTGTCTGTCTTGATATCTATAGTGTCTGTCCTGATATCTATAGTGTCTGTCTTGATATCTATAGTGTCTGTTTTAATATCTATAGTGTCTATTTTGATATCTATAGTGTCTGTCTTGATATCTATAGTGTCTGTCCTGATATCTATAGTGTCTGTCTTGATATCTATAGTGTCTGTTTTAATATCTATAGTGTCTGTCTTGATCTATATAGTGTCTGACTTGATCTCTATAGTGTCTATCTTGATCTCTATAGTGTCTGTCTTGATATCTATTGTGTCTGACTTGATCCCTACAGTGTCTGTCTTGATCCCTACAGTGTCTGTCTTGATCCCTACAGTGTCTGTCTTCATCCCTACAGTGTCTGTCTTGATCTCTATAGTGTCTGTCTTGATATCTATAGTGTCTGTCTTGATATCTATATTGTCTGTCTTGATATCTATAGTGTCTGTCTTGATATCTATAGTGTCTGTCTTGATATCTATAGTGTCTGTCTTGATCCCTATAGTGTCTGTCTTGATCTCTATAGTGTCTGTCTTGATCTCTATAGTGTCTGTCTTGATATCTATAGTGTCTGTCTTGATATCTATAGTGTCTGTCTTGATCTCTATAGTGTCTGTCTTGATATCTATAGTGTCTGTCTTGATCTCTATAGTGTCTGTCTTGATATCTATAGTGTCTGTCTTGATCTCTATAGTGTCTGTCTTGATATCTATAGTGTCTGTCTTGATATCGATAGTGTCTGTCTTGATATCTATAGTGTCTGTCTTGATCCCTACAGTGTCTGTCTTGATCCCTACAGTGTCTGTCTTGATCCCTACAGTGTCTGACTTGATCCCTACAGTGTCTGACTTGATCCCTACAGTGTCTGTCTTGATCCCTACAGTGTCTGTCTTGATCCCTACAGTGTCTGTCTTGATCCCTACAGTGTCTGACTTGATCCCTATAGTGTCTGTCTTGATCCCTACAGTGTCTGTCTTGATCCCTACAGTGTCTGTCTTGATCCCTACAGTGTCTGACTTGATCCCTATAGTGTCTGTCTTGATCCCTACAGTGTCTGTCTTGATCCCTACAGTGTCTGACTTGATCCCTATAGTGTCTGACTTAATCTCTATAGTGTCTGTTTTGCCCTAAACAGTCAAGCTAGCCTGCAAGCTGCTGATCACACACAGGAATTCACATGCACATGAAAGTAGGGATTGGGTTAAGAAATCGAATTTCTCGTCATAAAAATATTCTGCATTTGCAGTGTCAATTCCCACTCTGATCAAACAGTGGATGCTACAGTGGCTTCAGGTGCACTCTGCAGAGAGCTCCGGTCCCCGTGTTGTCCTGCCGTCCCCCTGCACAGCCCTACTGAGAATGCGATTGGTTGGCTAGTGCGGGAGCAGAGCGGGAGAGGAGAGAGGGAGACAGTGCGGTAGGGTAGGGAGCCAAGAGAAGTGGGCGGTGGAGAACAACTGCAGGTCCAAGCAGGAGAAGGCTCCCCCCCCTCTATCCCACATGTGTGAGAGAGCAGCTGCTATGAAGCAAAGAAATGGAGTTTTGAATTTTTTAAACTTTACTACCGCAACCTTGAACTCTTGCCGTTTGCTCGATCTAGACATTCTGCAGAAGTGGAAACCTTTCCCTCTAGGAGAAATTCATAATATAGAACAAAATAAATTCATACACGGATAGGCGCGGAGAGAGGCCGTGACCTGAGAGCCATAGCCCGGGATTAGATATAAGAGTGACCGCTTAATTCGGTCTGTTTCAGAGCTCCAGCGACAGCAGGGAGATGAGCGCCAAGAAGGTGGATTACACTGCTCTGGTCGGTGAGTAGGGCTGCATTGCCGACATTGCGAACCAAAAGTAATATGATAATAAGACGTCTATCAGTCTAGGGACAGATTGTTTCTGAGATTATTTATGAGATTAGGTCTCTGAGAGAAGATTCTCACCGTTCACACACTACGTGAGATTAGATCTGAGAGAGAAGATTCTCACCGTTCACACACCACGTGAGATTAGATCTGAGAGAGAAGATTCTCACCGTTCACAACAAGATGAGCTCTCAAGAACAAAAATCCTATCACAAGCTATCATGTTTCTAGAAAAACTACCAAATTCTTAATAACAAAACTGACGAATTCTCGGCAGGAGCGGCCGACTCTGCATCAGCACAGACTGCGGAGGCTGGGGAGACTATCTCCTCGGCTGCACCAGCTTTCCTGATGGCTTCGCTGCCTTCGCAGCACCAACATCAGCACCAGCACCAGCACCAGCGCCTGGCCGAGCTGGTGCCAGCTGGAGAGGCCGGAGCGGTCATCGAAGGCGACGACATCGAACTGTTCGCGGCTGACGACGACGACGACAGTTTGGCGCCGAGCGACGCCGAGACGGAGCGAAGTGTCCGAGTTCTGAGGCCGGTGTCCACCCAGCAGCAGTTTGACGATCGACACGGCGGTCGGCTGGTTCGACAGCCGCTGCTGCACCGGCTGCGGGACAGGCTGAAGTCGGCCAAGACCGGCTGTCCACCCGATCGGGGGCGCCTGTGCGGAGCTCTCGTGCAGCTGCTGCCGTTTTTGGGCATCATGCGAGAGTACAACCTGCGGGAGTGGCTGCTGCCCGACCTCATCTCGGGTGAGCCCAGCTGAGGCCGGAGGGTTGAAGGTTCAACGGGTTTCACTTCCAATGGGTCTATGAGTCAGTAGGTTGACGATTGAGTCAGTAGGTTGATGAATGAGTCAGTAGGTTGACGAGTGAGTCAGTAGGTTGATGAGTGAGTCAGTAGGTTGATGAATGAGTCAGTAGGTTGATGATTGAGTCAGTAGGTTGATGAATGAGTCAGTAGGTTGATGAATGAGTCAGTAGGTTGATGAATGAGTCAGTAGGTTGATGAATGAGTGAGTAGGTTGATGAATGAGTCAGTAGGTTGATGAATGAGTCAGTAGGTTGATGATTGAGTCAGTAGGTTGATGAATGAGTCAGTAGGTTGATGAATGAGTCAGTAGGTTGATGAATGAGTCAGTAGGTTGATGAATGAGTGAGTAGGTTGATGAATGAGTCAGTAGGTTGATGAATGAGTCAGTAGGTTGATGATTGAGTCAGTAGGTTGATGAATGAGTCAGTAGGTTGATGAGTGAGTCAGTAGGTTGATGAATGAGTCAGTAGGTTGATGATTGAGTCAGTAGGTTGATGAATGAGTCAGTAGGTTGATGAATGAGTCAGTAGGTTGATGAATGAGTCAGTAGGTTGATGAGTGAGTCAGTAGGTTGATGAATGAGTCAGTAGGTTGATGATTGAGTCAGTAGGTTGATGATTGATGAAAGAGTCAATACTTTTTTTCCATTATTATTCTCATGAGCTCGGATTACTCAATATTACAGTAAAAACGAATGCCTGCATAAAACAGTTCGTACGCTTCACTTCATCAGAATAAAACGCAACTTGCATGACTAACAAACCACGTCGTACAATGGCTTAGTTGATTTAAAACAAATGAATTTCTGCTTTCAAGTCAGTTTGCAGTACTGTATTCTTCCTATTGCAACAAATTTTCACCTGATTAATTACGCGCGTAAGATTTCATGCTCAGTGGATCAAAATTTTGGCCTGATTATTACACACCTTATTTTATCCGGATTTCGCTCGAGAGACCTATGTACATTGGCTGTGACGGCTGGGGGCAGAGATGTATTGCCTAACTGAAAGCCTACTGCAATGTACATTGGCTGTGACGGCTGGGGGCAGAGATGTAATGGTTAACTGAAAGGCTCCTGCAAAGTACATTGGCTGTGACGGCTGGGGGCAGAGATGTATTGCCTAACTGAAAGCCTACTGCAATGTACATTGGCTGTGACGGCTGGGGGCAGAGATGAAATGGTTAACTGAAAGGCTCCTGCAATGTACATTGGCTGTGACGGCTGGGGGCAGAGATGTATTGGCTAACTGAAAGGCTCCTGCAATGTACATTGGCTGTGACGGCTGGGGCAGAGATTTAATGGCTAACTGAAAGGCCCCTGCTTATTTCAAACTTTTGCACACCCTTACTGAGCAAAACATTCTCAATCCACGATTTTTTCAGGCCTGACGGTGGGAATCATGCACATCCCCCAGGGCATGGCGTACGCCTTCCTGGCCGAGCTGCCGCCCTACCTGGGCCTGTACACCTCCTTCTTCCCTCCTCTGATCTACTTCTTCTTCGGCACATCGCGCCAGATCTCCATGGGCACCTTGGCGATCGTCTCTCTGCTGATTGGCAGTCTGGTCAGGAAGAACCTGCCGGCGGTTGCTATGCAGGTGACCCCAGCTGGCGATAATGTGACTGCGGAAGCTTTCATAGTCAATGCCACCTCGATGGCGACTGACCAGTCGTGGGGATCAGACCCGCTGATACGGAGCAGAGTCTCTCTGGCCTGCGCCACCTGTCTGTGCGTGGGGCTTATTCAGGTGAGAGATGCGGCAGGTTGGACTTTGATCCCCAGTTGCTGGGCCATGCAGCCTCCCAGATCCCCAGTTGCTGAGCCAGCCTCCCAGACTCTCAGTTGCTAGGCCAGCCTCCCAGATCATCAGTTGCTAGGCCAGCCTCCCAGATCATCAGTTGCTGGGCCAGCCTCCCATATCCTCAGTTGCTGGGTTTTTTTTGACGCGCAACTGTCGCCAATTCTCCCAACAACCAGCTGCTCATGGGCATCTTGCGACTCGGGTTTCTAACTCGGTACCTGAGCGACCCGCTAATCTCCGGGTTCACCATGGGCGTCGCGGTGCACGTGTTCAGCAGCCAGATCAAGTACGTGCTGGGCATCAGTGTGCCCGGCAGGAATGGCCTGGCCAGTTTGCCCCTGGTGAGTCTGGGCTTTCATTGAGAATGAGCAGTGAATAGAATGCAAAGCACCCACTGACCTCTCCGGATCGCCAGCACTACTACGATCTGGCCTGCAACATTGGTCAGACCAATTTTGTCACCCTGGGCATCGCGGCCGTTGCCGTAGTGATCCTGTACGTCACCAAGGAATTCGTTAATCCGCGAGTTCGCAAGAAGATTAAAGCGCCTCTGCCGACCGAACTGATCATTGTAAGAATCCGAGTGCTTGCTCAAACAGCTGTCTTTTTTATGCAAATTTTCTCATGTCTGACTTAATCTCTACCAGGTAACTCTTGGGACAGTGATCTCTTATGCGTTCGATCTTAAGAAGAATTACAACGTTAAAATCGTTGGCACCATTCCGACTGGGTAAGGATGCCGATAGATCAGTTTCCTTGTGTTGACTCCCTGCACCCACCTCACTCCCTGCCCCCACCTCACTCCCTGCACCCACCTCACTCCCTGCCCCCACCTCACTCCCTGCACCCACCTCACTCCCTGCCCCCACCTCACTCCCTGCACCCACCTTACTCCCTGCACCCACCTCACTTCCTGCACCCACCTCACTGCCTGCACCCACCTCACTTCCTGCACCCACCTCACTCCCTTCACCCACCTCACTGCCTGCACTCACCTCACTACCTGTGCCCCCTCAATAAGCGACAGCACAAGTGAATAAAGCAGTTGGCAACAAATCGAAATCCATCAGAATTCCTCCGCCTGAGTTTCCGGACCTCAGCGTTCTGCAGCCCTCGATGGCAGTTGAAATCATCACTGTGGCCATCATTGCTTTCTCGGTTTGCGTTTCTTTGGCTAAAATATTTGGCAAAAAGTACAACTACGAAGTGGCGCCCAGTCAGGTGAGTTCAAGCTGTACTTTGGCTTGAGTTGGCGTGGTGAGTTTGTTATATTACATTGTCTGTATCGCCAACCATGAACCACAGCTTGCATAGATGGAATTGAGAATGTCGAATGTCCTGAGCACATACAGCTCTCCAATACTGTACTCAGGCACAGCACTCATGCACACGCTCACACAGGGTGTACAGCGGGCTGACTTTCTAATCGTCAGGCATGTGCACTCTCTGTGCCTTCGGGGGTTGTCCCTCATGGCTGTGAATCGACAACCCCTGGCCAATTTTCGTGCGCACCAGCCCCAAATGAATGTGGCCGCGTAATGGAATCGAACCAGGGGTCGTGGCGCGAGTCAGACGCGTTAACCGCAGATCCATACCTCTGAAAGGCACGAATTGAAGCACACCTGACTGCACACCCACCACCAGGAGCTCATAGCCTACGGCATCTGCAACACCGTCGGTGCCTTCTTCCACTGCTGGCCAGCCGGCTCCTCCCTGTCCCGCTCCGCTGTCCAGGACAGCATGGGCGGCAAGACCCAGGTGGCCGCTCTGGTCTCCTCAACGCTGCTGCTGCTCGTGCTGCTGTTTGTTGGCAAATATTTCGAGACCGTGCCCAACTGCTGCCTGTCCGCCATCATCCTGGTTGCCATCAAGGGCATGCTGGAGCAGGTCAAGGAGGCGCCGATCCTGTGGCGCCTGTCGCCCTACGACTTTTGGACTTGGATTGTCACCTGCCTGGGCGTGGTGCTGCTATCAGTTGACTACGGCCTCATCATGGGCCTGGCCTTCTCTGTGTTCAGTATCATCGTACGAACTCAATCGCCAACCTCGTCAATTTTGGGTAGAATTACTGGGACGGATCTGTACAAAAATGTGCACGCGTACGATGATGTGAGTGGCTAATTGCGAATTCAGTGTTTCATATCAGTGTAATATCCCTGCACCCACCTCACTCCCTACACCCACCTCACTCCCTGCTCTCACCTCACTCCCTGCACCCACCTCACTCCCTACACCCACCTCACTCCCTGCACTCACCTCACTCCCTACACCCACCTCACTCCCTGCACCCACCTCACTCCCTACACCCACCTCACTTCCTGCAGCCATCGCACTCCCTACACCCACATCACTCCCTGCACCCACATCACTCCCTGCACCTACATCACTCCCTGCATCCACCTCACTCCCCGCATCACCTCACTCCATACACCCACATCACTCCCTGCACCTACATCACTCCCTGCATCCACCTCACTCCCCGCATCACCTCACTCCCTACACCCACATCACTCCCTGCACCCACCTCACTCCCTGCACCCACCTCACTCCCTACACCCACCTCACTCCCTGCACTCACCTCACTCCTTGCACCCACCTCACTTCCTGCAGCCATATCACTCCCTGCATCCACCTCACTCCCCGCACCACCTCACTCCCTAAACCCACCTCCCTGCACCCACCTCACTCCCTACACCTACATCACTTCCTGCATCCACCTCACTCCCTGCACCCACATCACTCCCTGCACCCACATCACTCCCTGCACCTACATCACTCCCTGCATCCACCTCACTCCCCGCACCACCTCACTTCTGCATTCACCAGATTGAAGAGGTCGCCGGCCTCAAGATCTTCCGTTTCGAGGGCTCCCTGTACTTTGCCTGCGCCGAGAACTTCCGCGAAAGCCTCTACCGCAAAACCGGCGTCAATCCGCGTCGTGTCGTTCAGCAACGCCGTCGTCTAGGGGAAAAGTACGCTCGGGTAACCGCCACCTCCGATGCGTCTGCGGCGACTGTCAAGCGGACCTTCACCCGCATGAGCGAGTCGGAGAAGGCCGAAGCGGCCAAGGCGGTGGGCCTGGACTGGCCACGCGTACCTGTTCAGCACGTGATTCTTGACGCCTCCACCTGGGGCTACATCGACTATGTTGGAGTCCGGGCGCTCAGCCAGGCCATTCAGGAGTACCGGGATATTGGGGTGGCAGTTTATATCGCTAATCCCAAGTGTGAGTTCGGGTTTATCTGGCAAATGCAGAAATTCATATGCCATAGATTTATGCCATGGTCAGGCTTCCATTTATTGCCATTAAATCAAACCAATTACAGCCTAATTGCATACGGCTTGAGCCATCTTTTGTCGCTATTTCGCTATTTTGTCGCTTTGAACATGTATACAGTATCAAGCGTGTGATTTGATTGCGCAATTAATGAGGGCGTCAACCAGCTTTAAAAGCGCAAAACGTTTAACCACTCACCCAGACCCAACCCCTCACCATGCAAGCCTGCAGCCCCTCCCAGCCCAACCCGTCACCCGGCCCAACAACCCTCACTCAATCCAACCCCTCACCCAGCCCAACCCCTCACCAAGCCCAACTCCTCACCCAGCCCAACCCCTCACCCAGCCCAACCCCTCACCCAGCCCAACCCCTCACCCAGCCCAACCCTCACCCAGCCCAACCCCCCACCCAGCCCGATCCCTCACCCAGCCCAACCCTCAACCAGCCCAACCCCCACCCAGCCCGACCCCTCACCCAGCCCGACCCCTCACTCAATTTCAGGTGGCATCCGTGCCTGTCTGGAGCGCTCCGATTTCTACGAGAAGAACCGGTACGACATAATTTACGTGTCGGTGCACGACGCGGTCCTGGCCGCTCAGTTCGACCAGCGCGCCGCTCTAAGAAAATCCGAGCAGCAGCTGCTCTCGGCTTCATCGGCTGCTATTAAAGTCTCGTCACCAACTGACGGCGAGACTAGCGCCGCTGCCCAACTGAGGAAGAGAGCTGAAGCGAACGGAGCTGAGCAGGATGATTCAGCCAAGGCCGTCACCAAAGTTTAGGCAAAACAATGCCGGATTTCAGAGACGTTGATTCGGTTGATAACTGCTTAAAAGTTTATCTTTATAAAAATTATCAAGAGCTACTTTTTAGAAAATAAAACAAAACAGAAATTCAAATTTATGATCAAATAAAAATGCTTATAAAATTAACTCTTGGTATTTATTACTGAAATCAAGTTGATTAATGTCATGAATTTTTTTCATCACAAAAAATCAAATTCTGCTTGTTTTTAGGTTTAAACTGTCAATTTTAACTCGAGAGAGTCGAAATGTTTCAATTTAAATTCGTGCCACTTCGATTATTTCCCGAATAACAACAATAAGCTTTTTAATTCAGACACTACCACATAAAATTAAAATCTCTTTTTTGGCCCGAATATTTGAATATTTGATTATTTCGAGGTAATTTTTTCAGCAAAAATATAATTTTCCGATTTTTCGTCATACTCATGCTAGTATTTGTTAATATTGGTTGATTTCATTTAAGCGGTTGATTTTCTTCTTTTTATTCAGTTTGAAATCCAATCAATAGCTAAACTATTTACAAAAATGTATTTATGCAGGCACCTTTAATCAAAATAAGTAGCACATTTATATTTATTGCACAAGATATCAATTAAGAGAAAAAATAAACACATCGTGGCTAGCTGCGAGCTTTCCAAAATCTTTTCAAACTGGGAATCTTAGTTTTCCTGAATTTTGTCGTTCATTATTTTTCCCATCAACCATCCATTAAAACAAAATTCTAAATCATGGTTGCCAAAACAAACAGACGCAATCGAAAATATTAAACATAGCCATGATTCAATGAGGAATTCAACATACTCATAAAGTTAGTCGTAGAACGAACTGTTAAACCGGTTTGCAAGCGTTTGTTAATGATAAATGGTTCGCTTCCTTTGATTATTGACTCCTTACAATCAAGGCAGCAAACGAATTACGTCAGTCACCCATGCAGCATCCCAGGCTGCCAGCCTTCCGGGTTCTTTCGAACGCGTCCGTGTGCTTGTTGTGGTTGACGATCTCCCATTTCTTCATCCACGGACCGGAGATCACTGCGCTGAACTCATCAGCTGCGGATTCGTCCCTGGCCATGGACTCCAGCTGGGCTCTGTTCCGGTCCACAGAGTCGAAGCTGTCCCAGTCTGGCCGGAAGTCCGGCTCCCCGTCGCGGCGCACCTCACAGGTGGGCTTGAGGCCGAACAAGCCAGCCGGGGTGCCCGTGCGCTGCCAGCGGAAGTCGATGGACCAGCGCACCACGTCCGAGCGGTTGTTGAGGCTCCGGTGCGGTGTGAAGTTGTTGAACAGCAGGAAAGAGCCGTACGGCACGTCAAGAGTCACGGGGTCCTTGGCCATGTCCACGCCAAACTCCTTCTCGATGATGTCCTCGTCCAGGTCAATGTACCAGGTGGGCCCGGCGCAGCAGGTGTGCTTGGCGATGTAGCCGTCCCGGTGGCAGCCCGGCACCATCTGCAGGGTGCCGTTCTGCTCGTTAGTGTCCAGCAGTGGCACCCAGGCGGTGACGATAAGCGTGTTGTAGGACTCCACGTCGAAGTAGCCGCTGTCCTGATGCCAGGGAACCGTGCTGGCGGCGTTGTTTGGCGTCTTGGTGCGCAGGTTCCACACCGGGTTGAAAGAGATGTTCGGGCCGACGATGTCCTCGAGGAGGTTCAGCATTCGCTCGTGAGCGGCAATGGCCCGGAACGAGGGCGGCAAGGTGGACAGTTTGTGAAGCACTATGTTGGCACCGGGGAAGTCACGCTCGATGGCGCAAAGGCGGTGGTAGAATCCGAGGCCCTCGTGCTTGTCTGGCGTGAAGTTTTCAGTGTTAAGTCAGTAAAGTAAAAAATAATTAGCTAGAATATGTGCCGCATGGTGCAGTGCTACATCTCAGAAAGTGTCGAATTCAATGAGCTCTGTTCTTACTGACATCACGCTTAAATTAAGCTCAGATATTACATTACTGACATAGTGTTTACACCAAGCTTTGATCTTGCTGACATCATGTTAACACCAAGCTCTAATATTTACTGACATCGTGTTTACACCAAGCACTGTTCTTACTGATATCGTGTTTGCCCCAAGCTCTGATCTTTACTGACATCGCATTTGCACCAAGCTCTGATTTTTACTGACATCGCATTTGCACCAAGCTCTGATCTTTACTGACATCGCATTTGCACCAAGCTCTGATCTTTACTGACATCGCATTTGCACCAAGCTCTGATCTTTACTGACATCGCATTTGCACCAAGCTCAGATCTTGCTGACATCGTGATAACACCAAGCTTTGATCTTATACTGACATTGCGTTTGCCCCAAGCTCTGATCTTACTGACATTGCGTTTACACCAAGCTCTGATCTTTACTGACATTGCGTTCGCCTCAAGCTCTGATCTTACTGACATTGCGTCTGCACCAAGCTCTGATCTTACTGACATTGCGTTTGCCCCAAGCTCTGATCTTACTGACATTGCGTTTGCACCAAGCTCTGATCTCGCTGACATCGTGTTTACACCAAGCTCTGATCTTTACTTACATTGCGTTTGCACCAAGCTCTGATCTTACTGACATCGTGTTTACACCAAGCTCTTACTGACGTACCAGCAGCTTCAAGCCAGCACTCACAGTTCACCACATCTTACTGACGCCAAGCCCTCAAGACTGGAATTTCCGGGCCCGTCCGCATGGCGACCTTACTATTTTGGTGAAGTACGTTGGCACAGACCTTGTGTGATTTAGACTCAAAAGGGACAGTCACGAGAGCACAGAAGTCAGGGCAATATAAAGTCACATAATTAACAATCACCTTTGATCTTGCCGGCATTATACAGTTTATCCGCCAGCTCAGAGACTTTCACCGTAATGTCAGCTTTAACAGCGTCCAGCTCCTCTTTGGCGAAGAAGTCTCGCACCAGGGTGAAGCCTCGAGTGTAGAATTCGTCCAGCTGTGCCCGACTCAGCTGGCCCGGCTTGTTGCCTTTGGCCGGCCGCTCCTTGAACAGCTCGGGGTGCCGCTCGCCAGTGTAGCCTGGATTGGAGGCGCTGCTCGTCATTGCAAAATTTCTGTAAAAAATTTCGCTAACTCAACTCAACTTGGAAGTTGGGTTCGTGCGATAAAAAGGCACAAAACTGTCTGTGTCTGTTTTTATACAGCACAGTTGTATAACAAGTTGATAACAAGTCTTGTGAAAATAAACTAAGCAGAATACACGATTGAGGGTGTACGACATGATATAACAGATAAGCAAATTCTCGGAGGTCTGTCATATGTTGGCACATAGGTGAGGTTTTATAATATTAAGCCACAAGCACAAGCTGTGCTGCACGATAGAAGCTTCCTATTAGGGTTAGGCGTGATTCCTTATCTCTGTAGTATATAAAGTATTTACCACTGCAATTATTTTTAGCTTAAATTCTCAATCGGCAATAAATATGAGTTTACAAATTTCTGGCACTGTATCATTATTTCTTAGTTAGTCTACTACTATTGCTTCAAATTAAAACTAAATAAGGTTTATGCATTTCTAGCTATTTTTGGATCACTAGTATGACTATTTAGTTATATTCTATTTATTATAGATTAAAACAATACTTAACAGACACAAGAAATGTAATACAACAATATATTATAGCAAATTTAGCTATAGAATAATAAGAATAAAATCAAACTTTCATTTCCTGTGATTCATGTAATTGCTTGTTAATATTAATAAAACAAAAGCCAAAAAGCCAAAAAAATATGAAAAAAATTACCTAAGATCAGAAGTCAGAGATCAGAGATCAGAAATTACCTAAGTCAGTAAGATCAGAGCTTGGTGCAAACGCAATGACAGTAAATTTAAATTTAACATCAATTAATATCAGTCCTATAACACAAAGAAATTTCTGCTCAATACAATAATTTTCAAGATTAAAAACTTATCTAACAAACTTTTATGGTTATGGCATGGTGAAAATTAACCATCAAAACATGAAACACACAGTAAGAAACTAAAATCGTAAAATCTAATTTTTGCTTGAAAAAGAGGGCTAAATGTTACCAAAAAAAGTTTGTTTAGGATTGTAAAACAATTACTTCGAATTTCTGCTACGAGTATTATCTACGACCAGCGTCTTGAGCTGTTCTGCATACTCTTTCTGAGAAAATCCCGATAGTTAAAGAATTCTGAAGAATTGCAATTTCGTAGGGTATTTTCATAAATTCACAGTGGCAGATTTAACCGGGCGGGAGGCGGAGAATATTAGGGTAGAAAAGGTCCTCACCGCCCTCAGTTTGTTAAGTATGGCGCCCCTTTAGTGTATTATGGGGCCCCTCTAATGTATATTATGGCGCCCTTGTAGAGCATTATGGCGCCCATGTAGTGAATTATGGCGCCCCTCTATAGTGTATATTATGACGCCCCCACTAATGTTTAAAATCCACCCCATCATTTTATATTTCTAAATCCGCCTCTGTAAATTCATTTAAATATTAAAAAATGTTGCTCCTGCTCCCAAGCGCGAGTTATACTTTCTATTAAATAACTAGACGATTCATAGAATTTTTAGCATTCAAAATTATCTATATTGGGATTATCACACCAACAAGGCAAATAATTATATCACTTACTACCTAGAGGAGTTATCGATCTATATTTTATTGATATTTAAATTGATCACTTTCTGATCTTATGAATAGACAGTTTTTTTGCAAACACTTGTTTTATTAACGTCTTAAAATTATGCTCGTACAACACACGACGCAAGAGATTGCATACTCGCATGAGACCGAATAGCTATTGCCGTAGATATGAAGCACACGTGACGTTGTCAGTTTAAGTAGCCCCGCCAAGGGCCGTTTTAGCATACGGTACCAATCTATAATATTGTTGGTTCGTACTCTCACGTCTGCTTAAAGTATAATGCCCAAAGAATTTTAATCAGCTTGCGTACATTTGTAAAGCCTGCGTACAGTGCGCGATCAATAATTTCTGTTTTCTGTTTTTTTCCAGCCGGCCAATAGAAAAGCCGCGCATTAATTATGTTAAGTTCTCCGCGCGCACCCACCCGCAGCCCGCTCTTTATCAGTCCTGTCTGGCTGGGGCGCTCGGGGCCTTTACCCCGTTCCTGTTTTTCTGCCCCGTTAGCCAGCCTTAGGCTCCTTAGACTGTCGCCGCCCCGGCACTCCGTGTTTGCTTGCCTTCTCTCCGCCTCACTCCGCCACGGTTCTTAATCACGCCTCTGCCAAGCCTCAGTCACGCCACTTCTACTGTCTGTTCGAGCTCTCACTACCGAGCACCGCCTGCACCGCACGTTCACCGCCATCACTTCGTCACCATTGCCTCAAATTCATCGACCTACTCTGCCTTCTACCATCTAACTTATTGTTGTGTAACCGCCAGTGCATCGTTTACGAATCCAACTAGTACTTTAACCTCTGTTGGCCGCCCAGACGGAATTAATAATAGCAAGCCTAACTGTCCTCTCATACGCTACAATAAACAAAGTCTGCGGCCATTGCCCGCATCAGTCGCCATTATTGCCAAGTGCTACCGCTACAAAAATTGCCTCGGCCGTATTGTCTTCGTTGATTATTTCCGGGGCCGCCACATTATCGTCACACAGACTCAAAGAAAATGGGTTTTATATTGTAACATTTATTTCCCTCTGTTTTTTAAGTTTAACAAAAAGTGTTTTTATTCATGCAATATACTCGTAACTATAATATACATCCAGCATGTTTTAACAACTAAATTTAGCACGGAATGAGTGTAAAAAGCACTATTAAGATACAAAATCATCCCGATCCGCGGTCCTTAACCCAGGAAGAAACAGATAGCAGCTAAGTGAGCCAAACCGAGCCATCATCTCTCAGCGCCAGTAGGCCGGATGTCCGATTTGCCAGGCGTTTGCGAATCTCATTGGCTGGCTTTGCGTCCGCTGGAATGGGCTGAAACCGGGCGCACAGCTGCCCTAGCCAGCCGGTTGGTACGTAGCCGTCTTCAGCCGACACCGGCACCACCAGTTTCATCATGTCGGCGGCTCGCTCCGCGTGCATCCGGCACGAGTTCGTCTCCTTGAACCGGCGCGACAGACAGACAACTACTAGGCGACATGAGTCAACAGCGTCGCGCGTTGCTCGAAGACTGTCAGTTAGCGATGCAGCATCCTTGAAGTCGACCCACACGCTGACGCCCAATTGAAGCAGATCTTCCCGCAGCTTGCGCACGAAGTCCTTCTGCTCAGTGTGGTAGGTCAACACGACATCAGCACTTGACTGCGACGGCTTCGGCTCCGACGGAGCCCCGCTGATGCTTGTGACGCTGGCCTCTTCTTTTTCTGATCCGCGGATTCGTCCAGTGCAGCGAACGCCCGGCTGCTGGGCCCGAGCACCTTCATCGTGAACTTCTCGCCCATGTTGAACAGCAGTCCTTGCAGCGTCTGCGACATCTCCCAGTCCTTGGCGGTGGCCAGACGCCTCAGACAGTCGCAGATCTCGGCACCCATGGCCAGCTTCAGCTGCCGGTCCTTCTCAAACGACAGAGTGAACGCAAGCTCGAGCCCGGCGCCGACGTCCTGCGACTCGGCGGCCTCCAGCATCGCCTTGACGGCCGGCAGCACGCCGAGCTTCATCAGCAGGGCCTTGTTGACATCGTTGAGGGCGAGGCGCTGCGTGCACCTGGCCAGCTCCGGCAGGCTGTACACCATGTTGCCAGTCTCGAAGCTCCGCTCGCTGCAGCTCAGCGACGCCCGGAGGCCGTCCACCAGGTGCCCGATGATGTCGCTCTCGCCGAGGAACAGATCCGCCTGGCTCTCATCCAGCGCGAATGCCATCAGCAGCAGCGCCTGCAGGGACCTCGCTGGCTCCGGCGACTTCAGCAGAGGCCGCACCGGCCCGACCAGGTCGAACTTGGCCAGGTTGGAGTTCACGAAGCTGTCATTCTTGAACAGGCAGTTGTACATGATGGTGACCAGCTGGAACATGAGGTTGGAGCACAGGTCGCTCAGCTTCCCGCCGAGGTACTCCGGGCTCCATGACTTCAGCATGTCGCAGAAGACGCCGCTGACGAAGCCCTCCGAGGTGGCCAGCAACTGGCAGAACTCCGTGGACTCGTCGCTCCGATCCTGGATGCGGCTGAGCAGCGAGCCCAGCATCCGCTGCTCCATCCGGCGCTGCTTCCCCGTTGACGGATCGGCAAACTTTGAGTCCCGGTTTCGGCGGTACACGTGCTCGGCCAGCGCCAGGGCGTTTGGCGCCGCCTCCCGCACCAGCGACTCGCTGAGCGACTCCAGCTCTTCCTCGCTGCGAGAGCTTCTGTACATTCGGCTTCTCTTCTAGATTTGAAAACTTTCTGGGGGACTCAGTTGTGCTTGAGAAAGAAAACTGGCTGCCCATGTGAGCTGGAAAAGCTTTAAGTCCTATTCTGCAGCCAGAGCGAGTGAGTACACTGAGTGCACGCTGAAATGCAGAGTACACTGACACACAGAAAGCTGGTAGTGTAAAGCTTGTCAATGAAACTCACTGCCTGTGTCAGAGTACAGAATGGAGTGGGTTTGCTCAGTTAAGCAGGAAAAAAGACAGTTGAAAATAGATAGATAGATAGATAGATAGATAGATAGATAGATAGATAGATAGATAGATAGATAGATAGATAGATAGATAGATAGATAGATAGATAGATAGATAGATAGATAGATAGATAGATAGAGAGATAGATAGATAGATAGATAGATAGATAGATAGATAGATAGATAGATAGATAGAGAGATAGATAGATAGATAGATAGATAGATAGATAGATAGATAGATAGATAGATAGATAGATAGATAGATAGATAGATAGATAGATAGATAGATAGATAGATAGATAGATAGATAAAGAGGCTACAAAGAGAATCAGTAGACGGTAATTATTTCTAAGTGCTCAAATAATTATGCACAAAGGCAGCCACAGCCTGTATCTGCTTAAGCAATGGCAACGCAGATCCCATGATTCTAACCTTTAATTCTGCTGTCAGTCTTCAGCTGACAGTATTGATTTCATTAGCGGCTAGAGAGGAAGCCTCAGTGACACTGATGCGTGCAGGTGAGGCAGTTAATTGCCGATGCAACTGTAGTTGCAGTTTCACTATGAGTTATTAGAAAAGTGCCCTCCCTGCAGTCCTTCATCTTTCAAAAAAGCAAATTCCTATAATTATAAAGGACAGTTTGACACTCATCAAAAATGTTTTTGTCTTTCTGGATTAAGTGGGAATATAGACGATATAATTAACATAGTAAACCCCCCAAAACCTCACTAATACACAAACCCACACTCACAACCCCACGTCCACAACCCCACACCCAGAACCCCACATCCACAACCCCAGACCCACAACCCCACACCCACAACCCCACATCCACAACCCCAGACCCACAACCCCACACCCACAACCCCACATCCACAACCCCACATCCACAACCCCACACCCACAACCCCACACCCACAACCCCACACCCACAACCCCACATCCACAACCCCACATCCACAACCCCACACCCACAACCCCACACCCACAACCCCACACCCACAACCCCACATCCTCAACCCCAGATCCACAACCCCACACCCACAACCCCACATCCACAACCCCACACCCACAACCCCACACCCACAACCCCACATCCACAACCCCACACCCACAACCCCACACCCACAACCCCACATCCACAACCCCACACCCACAACCCCACATCCACAACCCCAGACCCACAACCCCACACCCACAACCCCACATCCACAACCCCACACCCACAACCCCACACCCACAACCCACACCCACAACCCCACACCCACAACCCCACATCCACAACCCACACCCACAACCCCACACCCACAACCCCACACCCACAACCCCACACCCACAACCCCACACCCACAACCCCATACCCACAACCCCACACCCACAACCCATGCTTAGAAACCACAGTTCCAATCCAGCTACTTAAAAGTACATTCGCGGTAAAAATTTTATTGCCCAAAAACTTCAACTTGAGGACACCGCAGATGTTGCAGACACTGAGAGACCAACGCAACCGGAAGCCATGCCCTCTCCACTCAGCACCTACCGCAGTGTTTATCATAAAATATGCTGTCCAGTTCACAGCACATGCACACAGCTGGCGAAATCAACTGCAGGTAGGCCAGCCTCTATCTGGAAATTGAACGCTCGTGCGGGCTAACGCAGTCAGTCAACAAGACTGTGCGCTTTGAGGCAAAAGAGAGACGGACCAATGACAGACTTACCTGCTCCTTTCCTGCCCTTCATCAATTCTGCCCGCCCAAATCTCATTAGTATATTATTGGTTTTGGACGGGAAAGCAGAGTGGGAGGATTGGAGAGCCACTAAAAAAGGACAGCAGAGCGGAGAAGCAGGGAAAGACGTCGGAATTGACCGTGAGTACTGTGGTACACCTTCTGCATATTGGTGAGTAGGGCGAGCCTGAATACTCCTGATAGTCAAGCCAACCAAGTTAATAATTCTGATTTTTGTTTCATGGAATTCAATGTTTAAGTATGATTTCTGAGCTAAAAAACTTCAAAACCAACTCAAACTTCTCAGACACTACCCAACTCAAACTCCTCAGACACTACCCAACTCAAACTACTCAGACCCTACCCAACTCAAACTCCTCAGACACTACCCAACTCAAACTCCTCAGACACTACCCAACTCAAACTCCTAAGCACTACCCAACTCAAACTCCTCAGACACTACCCAACTCAAACTCCTCAGACACTACCCAACTCAAACTCCTCAGTGACTACCCAACTCAAACTACTCAGACCCTACCCAACTCAAACTCCTCAGACCCTACCCAACTCAAACTTCTCAGACCCTACCCAACTCAAACTTTTCAGACCCAACTCAAACTACTCAGACCCTACCCAACTCAAACTCCTCAGACCCTACCCAACTCAAGCTCCTCAGACACTACCCAACTCAAACTTCTCAGACACTACCCAACTCAAACTCTTCAGACACTACCCAACTCAAACTCTTCAGACACTACCCAACTCAAACTCTTCAGACACTACCCAACTCAAACTCCTCAGACACTACCCAACTCAAACTTCTCAGTGACTACCCAACTCAAACTACTCAGACCCTACCCAACTCAAACTCCTCAGACCCTACCCAACTCAAACTCCTCAGACACTACCCAACTCAAACTCTTCAGACACTACCCAACTCAAACTCCTCAGACACTACCCAACTCAAACTTCTCAGTGACTACCCAACTCAAACTACTCAGACCCTACCCAACTCAAACTCCTCAGACCCTACCCAACTCAAACTTCTCAGACCCTACCCAACTCAAACTTTTCAGACCCAACTCAAACTACTCAGACCCTACCCAACTCAAACTCCTCAGACCCTACCCAACTCAAGCTCCTCAGACACTACCCAACTCAAACTTCTCAGACACTACCCAACTCAAACTTCTCAGACACTACCCAACTCAAACTCCTCAGACCCTACCCAACTCAAACTTCTCAGACCCTACCCAACTCAAACTCCTCAGACCCTACCCAACTTAAACTACTCAGACACTACCCAACTCAAACTTCTCAGACCCTACCCAACTCAAACTTCTCAGACCCTACCCAACTCAAACTCTTCAGACACTACCCAACTCAAACTCCTCAGACACTACCCAACTCAAACTCCTCAGACACTACCCAACTCAAACTCTTCAGACACTACCCAACTCAAACTCTTCAGACCCTACCCAACTCAAACTTCTCAGACACTACCCAACTCAAACTCCTCATACACTACCCAACTCAAACTCCTCAGACCCTACCCAACTCAAACTCCTCAGCGTCGGCAACAACAGCACCAGGATGCGCTGCTTCCACATTCGCCTGATTAAACGCTGCTTGGCCCAGCTGGTAGTTGTGAGTCTGCTTGCTCTGCTTCTGCTGTTCATAGCCAGGCGGTCCGAGGCTGATGAAGAACAGAGAGTGGTAACATCAGCCAAGAAGCCTCAGCCTCAACCGCAGCCGCAGCCGCGTCGCCCTCCAGTGGTGGCTATCCTGCACCAGTCGTGGAAAACGGCTCATCTGCCACCTCTCTTTGCAAATCTGTCCGCCACCTTCGCCGACTGTCTGCCATCATTTCGGCGGATTTTATGGACAGACTCAGACAATCGGGATTTAGTGGCGCGACATTATCCTTGGTTTCTGGCGCGCTACGACTCTTTGGCGCCAGGCGTTCAGCGCGCCGATGTAGCGCGCCTGTTCTACATGCACAGGTACGGCGGGGTGTACTGCGACCTCGACTGCGACTGCCTGCGAGGCTTTCAACACCTCTTGGCCAACACCAGCCTCGCATTGGGAGCCATGGAGGGCTCGCTGATTCCCGAACGGGAAAATCCGGCTTTTGTTGACGAGGGTCAGGTGGAGAACTCGTTTATGTACAGCCAGCCCAGGCACCCCTTCTTCTGGGAGCTCATTCTGAGACTCAACGCCACGCAGGGCGATCTGCCCATCATGGCTAGCGGTGAGTTCCGGATGGGTACACAGACAGATACTAAGATAGATAGATCACAGACAGACAGACAGGGAGGCAGGCAGGCAGGCAGGCAGGCAGGCAGGCAGGCAGGCAGGCAGGCAGGCAGGCAGGCAGGCAGGCAGGCAGGCAGGCAGGCAGGCAGGCAGGCAGGCAGGCAGGCAGGCAGGCAGGCAGGCAGGCAGGCAGGCAGGCAGGCAGGCAGGCAGGCAGGCAGGCAGGCAGGCAGGCAGGCAGGCAGGCGACTCAAAGGCAAACAAATTCCTCAGCAAGGCGCATCCAGCTCAGCAAAGCTCCCAACGATCGAATGCACTTTTACAAGCCGGCTGCTTAAAGCCAGAAAGGCTGAGAGACATTCTAATTGCTTACTAGTGGCCTCGGGGGGCTGAAAATGTCTTTGAAGACGCAAAAAAATAATTCACTAAATCTTCTTTCGGGTCTGACCAAAAGAATATTGTTGGAAACAATCTTTTACTAAAATCTGCTTTGACCCAACACAGGCCGAAATGAAAGTCGTGTGCAGTAATTTTGCAGTATTTTGCTTGCCACAGGCTTCTGCCGAAAGAAATATAAAAACGTCTGAAAAATTCCAATAAAAATACAGTAACAAGTAATTTTTTTCCCATAACTCTACTTGCTTGCAGGTCTCTGGACTCTTCTTTTGAAATGTTAACCTTGTGAAACTTGTTACTTTTGTGTGTATCTTGCCTATGAGATTTTCACTTTAGCTACCGGAGGCCGCAGATACTAAAATAACTTAGATGGGCCACTAAGGCGTATATGCTTAGTAAAACTGCTTTCTACTTTCAGTTCAGTAGCAAATAAGAATACATAAGCTATTTTATTTTATAAGAATAAAGGCAGTTAAGATTACTTTGATATGTTTAGAAGCCCAAGCTTGCAGGCGTAAACAATTTGCTAATTGGTTCAGCAATATGAGCTAATGTACATTAGCCACTCCACTGAAATGTACATGACAGCTTTAGGCTGGAATTCCAAGACAGGACAGGCAATGAAAATTGGGGCGGGGCGGGGGTAGTGAGGAAGGGGGGGTTGGTGAGTTTAAGCTGGGGGGACGGTTAAGAGCCACTATTCCTTGGCTTTAGAAGTATTGTACATTAATATGCTTCTGTTTAACTTACTACTGAACTGAAAGTAGCTTACACGCAAATGTGCTGAGTGGCCCATCAAGTTATTCTAGTATCTGTGCCTGAGCCTCACCACATTCTCCTCACTCGCAGGCACCTACCTGCTCATGACGGGCATCAGATCAGCCCGTCGCATAGGTCTGGACCGAACTCTGTTCAGCGGCCTGCCCTACCTGACGGTGTACCCGCCCAGCTTGTTCAACCCGTTCAGCTGGATCAACCCGCAGGAGGGCCGGGCCAGCCCCGACTGTCAGCTGTTCGGGCAGTTCACGCCGCAGAGTAGGCAGCTGTGCCGGCAGGCTTATCTCAAATCCAATGCCAGCTACATTGTGCAGTACCATACCCAGGTGTGGGACAAGGGTCGGAAGAACGTTCTGCGTCAGTACAATGAGGCTGCAACGACTATCTGATTAATAATTTGTCATTATTTTGGTCTTTAGTCACTCACTTTGTCTGTTTAGTTCTGAATAGAATGGAGTCCGAATGGAGTTTTGCCATAGACAAATTCTGTAGAAAAAAACTCGATTTTAGTGCACTTAGCGACATGAAGAATATATATAGTAAGTTCCTCACCGGCCTTCAGCTCATTTCTAAGAATATCGAGTACGGCTTCCCTCTACTTCAGCTGTCCATGGGCAGCTTGTGCTTATGTACAGCCAGCCCGGACACCCCTTCTTCTGGGAGCTCATTCTGAGACAGACAGACAGACAGACAGACAGACAGACAGACAGACAGACAGACAGACAGACAGACAGACAGACAGACAGACAGACAGACAGACAGACAGACAGACAGACCGACAGACAGACAGACAGACAGACAGACAGACAGACAGACAGACAGACAGACAGACAGACAGACAGACAGACAGACAGACAGACAGACAGACAGACAGACAGACAGACAGACAGACAGACAGACAGACAGACAGACAGACAGACAGACAGACAGACAGACAGACAGACAGACAGACAGACAGACAGACAGACAGACAGACAGACAGACAGACAGACAGACAGACAGACAGACAGACAGACAGACAGACAGACAGACAGACAGACAGACAGACAGACAGACAGACAGACAGACATACAGACAGACAGACAGACAGACAGACAGACAGACAGACAGACACTAAGACAGACAGAAAGACAGACAGACTGATTGCGAGCTCCATTTAAGTAAACAATAAGAAAGGCTTTTAAGTTTCCAAATTCACTGTCAACCAGAGTGAAACTCAAAAAGTACCATTTTTTATTTTATTGATTTTTTAAATGGAGGACAACGGTTATAAGTTTAAGTTCGGAAGAATATTATTGTAGTAATTTGTAATCCTTCTAACAGTTTTTCCACCACTCAATGACACCAATCTTATAAGTGTCAGTACAATATCACATGTAGGCTTAAGGGAAGCAAAGTCAATGCAATCCTGCTAATTTTCGTTTCCATTACTTTCAAACGCAGATTGACCAGGGATCTGGACACACGATAAGTAGCGAACTCATTTCTACGTGTGTGACACTTGAGAGCATTGATAATGGGGGCTGGGGTTTACTCTCGAGAGAAGTAAAACGCTACAAGCTCTGCTTCGCATTTGATTGCTCACACTTTCATCCCTATTCATATCTTCATTCACATCTTCATTCACATCTTCATTCACATCTTCATTCACAGCTTCATTCACAGCTTCATTCACAGCTTCATTCGCATCTTCATTCAAATCTTCATTCAAATCTTCATTCACGTCTTCATTCACGTCTGTATTCACATCTTCATTCAAATCTTCATTAAAATCTTCATTCACATCTTCATTCACGTCTTCATTCACGTCTGTATTCACTTCACTGCTTCATTTACATCTTCATTCACAGCTTCATTCACAGCTTCATTCGCAGCTTCATTCACAGCTTCATTTACATCTTCATTCACAGCTTCATTCACAGCTTCATTCACAGCTTCATTCACATCTTCATTCACAGCTTCATTCACAGCTTCATTCACAGCTTCATTCACAGCTTCATTCACAGCTTCATTCACAGCTTCATTCACAGCTTCATTCACAGCTTCATTCACAGCTTCATTCACAGCTTCATTCACAGCTTCATTCACAGCTTCATTCACAGCTTCATTCACAGCTTCATTCACAGCTTCATTCACAGCTTCATTCACAGCTTCATTCACAGCTTCATTCACAGCTTCATTCACAGCTTCATTCACAGCTTCATTCACAGCTTCATTCACAGCTTCATTCACAGCTTCATTCACAGCTTCATTCACAGCTTCATTCACAGCTTCATTCACAGCTTCATTCACAGCTTCATTCACATCTTCATTCACAGCTTCATTCACATCCGCATCGACGCGCAAACAAAGCAAGCCAGAAGAGAATTCAACGGGAAGACCAGAAGGAACAATTCAGAGGTGCAGGCGGGCTCTCAGTTGGTCATGACTTCCGCTCCCTCGGGTATGGCGAACTCCTCGGGAATTTCTAAAGCCGCCCCCGCCGCGGCCCCGTTCAACTCCAGCTGCTCCTCGTCGTCGAAGTCGGCAGCGGCGCCGCTGGCAGCCGACTGAAGCGACGCGGCCGATGAAGAGCTCGGCATCGGAGGCGGCGCAGCGGCCGGCTGCTGCAGTCGACCCTCTCTGTGCGCGACGATGTTCGGATGAGGCAGGTGGCCGCTCGGATGGGCGGCCTCGACGTACTTCGCCACGTACTCGGCGCAGCCGCGCGGATCGTGCTCGTCTGGCGCTTCGCCCGGCGCCGATCCGCGCCAAAACTGGCGCTGCCTGGGCAGGTGCTTCCGGCTGCGATTGAGCCGCATCTCCTCGAGCAGCCAGTCGGCCAGGTCGGCCGGGAACCAGGCCTCGAAGGTGTCACGAATTTTCGACTTGCCCCGCAGCATCTTCATCTTGGCGGCGGTGGCCGGGTGCAGGAAGCGCTGGATTGCGCACCAGACGCCGTGGAAGAGGCCGCTGTGATTGACGCAGAACACCTTGCCGAGACGCTCCGGGTAGAAGTTGCTGAACACCTGCGTGACTGAGTAGCCGAGGCGCGGGTTGCAGGCAGGCAGGCTGATGCCTGCGGGCGAGTTGAGGATGGCACTGACGGGACTGAGGGGATGGCACTGACGGGACTGAGGGGATGGCACTGACGGGACTGAGGGGATGGCACTGACGGGACTGAGGGGATGGCACTGACGGGACTGAGGGGATGGCACTGACGGGACTGAGGGGATGGCACTGACGGGACTGAGGGGATGGCACTGACGGGACTGAGGGGATGGCACTGACGGGACTGAGGGGATGGCACTGACGGGACTGAGGGGATGGCACTGACGGGACTGAGGGGATGGCACTGACGGGACTGAGGGGATGGCACTGACGGGACTGAGGGGATGGCACTGACGGGACTGAGGGGATGGCACTGACGGGACTGAGGGGATGGCACTGACGGGACTGAGGGGAATGGCACTGACGGGACTGAAGGGAAGGCACTGACGGGACTGAGGGGATGGCACTGACGGGACTGAAGGGATGGCACTGACGGGACTGAGGGGATGGCACTGACGGGACTGAGGGGATGGCACTGACGGGACTGAGGGGATGGCACTGACGGGACTGAGGGGGATGGCACTGACGGGACTGAAGGGATGGCACTGACGGGACTGAGGGGATGGCACTGACGGGACTGAAGGGATGGCACTGACGGGACTGAGGGGATGGCACTGACGGGACTGAGGGGGATGGCACTGAGCGGGACTGAGAGGGACTGAGGGGGAATGGCACTGAGCGGGACTGAAGGGGAATGGCACTGAGCGGGACTGAAGGGGAATGGCACTGAGTGGGACTGAAGGGATGGCACTGAGCGAGACTGAGAGGGACTGAGGGGGGAATGGCACTGAGCGGGACTGAAGGGGAATGGCACTGAGCGGGACTGAAGGGGAATGGCACTGAGCGGGACTGAGGGGGATGGCACTGAGCGGGACTGACTGGGAATGGCACTGAGCGAGACTGAGGGGGATGGCACTGAGCGGGACTGAGAGGGACTGAGGGGGGATGGCACTGAGTGGGACTGAGGGGGAATGGCACTGAGTGGGACTGAGGGGGAATGGCACTGAGTGGGACTGAGGGGGAATGGCACTGAGTGGGACTGAGGGGGGATGTCACTGAGCGGGACTGAGGGGGGATGGCACTGAGGGGGAATGGCACTGAGGGGGAATGGCACTGAGGGGGAATGGCACTGAGCGGGACTGAGGGGAATGGCACTGAGTGGGACTGAGGGGGGATGGCACTGAGCGGGACTGAAGGGGGAATGGCACTGAGTGGGACTGACTGGGAATGGCACTGAGCGAGACTGAGGGGGATGGCACTGAGCGGGACTGACTGGGAATGGCACTGAGCGAGACTGAGGGGGATGGCACTGAGCGGGACTGAGAGGGACTGAGGGGGAATGGCACTGAGTGGGACTGAGGGGGAATGGCACTGAGTGGGACTGAGGGGGAATGGCACTGAGCGGGACTGAGGGGGGATGTCACTGAGTGGGACTGAGGGGGGATGGCACTGAGCGGGACTGAGGGGGAATGGCACTGAGGGGGAATGGCACTGAGTGGGACTGAGGGGAATGGCACTGAGTGGGACTGAGGGGGGATGGCACTGAGCGGGACTGAGGGGGAATGGCACTGAGTGGGACTGAGGGGGGATGTCACTGAGTGGGACTGAGGGGGATGGCACTGAGTGGGACTGAGGGGGGATGGCACTGAACGGGACTGAGGGGGAATGGCACTGAGTGGGACTGAGGGGGGATGGCACTGAGCGGGACTGAGGGGGATGTCACTGAGTGGGACTGAGAGGGATGTCACTGAGTGGGACTGAGGGGGATGGCACTGAGTGGGACTGAGGGGGAATGGCACTGAGTGGGACTGAGGGGGAATGGCACTGAGTGGGACTGAGGGGGAATGGCACTGAGTGGGACTGAGAGGGGATGGCACTGAGTGGGACTGAGGGGGATGGCACTGAGTGGGACTGAGGGGGAATGGCACTGAGTGGGACTGAGGGGGGATGGCACTGAGTGGGACTGAGGGGGGATGTCACTGAGCGGGACTGAGGGGGGATGGCACTGAGTGGGACTGAGAGGGGATGGCACTGAGTGGGACTGAGGGGGATGGCACTGAGTGGGACTGAGGGGGAATGGCACTGAGTGGTACTGAGGGGGGATGGCACTGAGTGGGACTGAGGGGGATGTCACCGAGTGGGACTGAGGGGGATGTTACTGAGTGGGCCTGAGGGGGGATGGCACTGAGCGGGACTGAGGGGGAATGGCACGGAGCGGGACTGAGGGGAATTGTCAAAGTTTGATTTCAATTCGCAGAAGTGATTGCTCTATAGTGGATTTTAATGGAGCAGAATCATTTCGAGCTGCTTGCTTAATAAGAGTACAAAGTCAAAGAAGAAGTATTCTGGATACAGTAATTTGGTAAACACGTGCAAACTGTCACAGAAAAAAGTCACAGAGCTACCCCCCGTTACATTTTAGATTGGGGAATTGCTTTCTCTCCGCTTTACCTCTTGAATTTCATTCTCTCTACGCTAATAATTTCCTAACTGCCTGAATCGCTCCGAGGCTTCGGCTAGCTTGAGAGCTGCTTCAAAGCGCAGTCTCTGCTGCATTGTTAGAATTTGCACTTCTAGTACACTGCAAAAACCCCGTCGCCTCTCTTCTCGATTCAGGCCGACCCAGAAAAACTATTGATTTCGTCAATGCCTATTATTTATGCAGAATTTCACCAACAGCTTGCAGTCCCTTTCAAAACAATGATGAGAGTAAAACTGCCTGCAGAGCCTTAAATTATGAGAATAATAAAGAGGGGCAACTTTCTTGCTACTTTAAGTAGTAGTCTAACGGAACTACCGAATTTTTTTAATAGATAGAAAACTAGCGATTCAGATTTGCATGAATTGCGTGATTTTCAAAATCAAGCAGCTCCCTCAAGGGCCAGATAAAGTATCCAGATCATTGCTGCGGGCCAGATAAGAGAGGAAGAGGGAATAGAGGAGAGAGAAGAGAATAGAGGATATGAGAGATGAGAGAAGAAGTAAGAGAGAAGATAATAGAAAATAAGAGAGGAGAGAGATGTGAGGAGAGGAGAGAGGTGTGAGGAGAGGAGAGAGATGTGAGGAGAGGGGAGAGATGTGAGGAGAGGAGACAGATGAGAGGAGAGAAGAGCGATGAGAGGAGAGGAGAGAGATGAGAAGAGAGATGAGAGGAGAAGAGAGAGAGGAGAGGAGTGAGGAGAGATGAGAGGAGAGAAGAGAGATGAGAAGAGAGATGAGAAGAGAGATGAGAGGAGAAGAGAGAGATGAGAGGAGAGAAGAGAGATGAAAGGAGAAGAGAGAGATGAGAGGAGAGAAGAGAGATGAAAGGAGAAGAGAGAGATGAGAGGAGAGAAGAGAGATGAAAGGAGAAGAGAGAGATGAGAGGAGAGAAGAGAGATGAGAAGAGAGAGATGAGAGGAGAAGAGAGAGATGAGAGGAGAAGAGAGAGATGAGAAGAGAGATGAGAGGAGAAGAGAGAGATGAGAGGAGAGAAGAGAGATGAGAAAGTAGAGAAGAGAGAGGGGAGAGAGAAGAGGACAGATGAAATCTGAGCAGAGACACAAGCCCTGAGCGGGTCGACGGGCTTATTGTGAAGTTTCAAAGGACCGGAGGGCCGGATAGAGAGGCCGACCCCTGATCTACACTGCGAATTTATGACGCAGAATCTCAGCAATGCAATTCAACAATAACGTACCTGTGCAGTCGATAACGAAAATCCAGGTGGTCACACCAGGCCGCATAGTCCGTTTAGCATTCTCAATCAGGTAGGTGCAGTGCGCGATCGACTCCTCCACGCCGTTGCTGCTAGCGCTGGCCTGCGCAAAGCAGGAGTAGATCACAGGCCGACCGGACTCATCGAACCCAACCTGACGCTACAGGTGCGAAAGTTGATGAGGATGTGCAAAAACACAGGTGATTCAGACATGTGTTTCTAGTTTTGGGTGAATAGATTACAAACCAAAAACTCTTTCTGAACAGTTTTAACACATTTGTTGCGCTAATTATAATTTAATCGATAAAAATGCGATACGATGTAACAGGATGAGCCGAACAAAAACTTTTTCGCTGCCACATTTAGAATTTTTTGTTTCTTCATATTTCTTTCAAGCGTCTGTCCTTAGTGAACTTTAAGCTTTAAGGAGTTGATCTTGATATATGTTCTAGCTGTTGGTACAGACACTGAATCTGCTGCATTCTACATTGAATCTGCTGCATTCTACACTGAATCTGCTGCATTCTACACTGAATCTGCTGCATTCTACACTGAATCTGCTGCATTCTACACTGAATCTGCTGCATTCTACACTGAATCTGCTGCATTCTACATTGAATCTACTGCATTCTACACTGAATCTGCTGCATTCTACACTGAATCTGCTGCATTCTACACTGAATCTGCTGCATTCGACATTGAATCTGCTGCATTCTACACTGAATCTGCTGCATTCTACACTGAATCTGCTGCATTCTACACTGAATCTGCTGCATTCGACATTGAATCTGCTGCATTCTACACTAAATCTGCTGCATTCTACACTAAATCTGCTGCATTCTACACTGAATATGCTGCATTCTACACTGAATCTGCTGCATTCTACATTGAATCTGCTGCATTCTACACTGAATCTACTGCATTCTACATTGAATCTGCTGCATTCTACACTGAATCTGCTGCATTCTACATGGAATCTACTGCATTCTACACTGAATCTACTGCATTCTACATTGAATCTGCTGCATTCTACACTGAATCTGCTGCATTCTACATGGAATCTACTGCATTCTACATGGAATCTACTGCATTCTACACTGAATCTGCTGCATTCTACATTGAATCTACTGCATTCTACACTGAATCTGCTGCATTCTACACTGAATCTGCTGCATTCTACACTGAATCTGCTGCATTCGACATTGAATCTGCTGCATTCTACACTGAATCTGCTGCATTCTACACTGAATCTGCTGCATTCTACACTGAATCTGCTGCATTCGACATTGAATCTGCTGCATTCTACACTAAATCTGCTGCATTCTACACTAAATCTGCTGCATTCTACACTGAATATGCTGCATTCTACACTGAATCTGCTGCATTCTACATTGAATCTGCTGCATTCTACACTGAATCTACTGCATTCTACATTGAATCTGCTGCATTCTACACTGAATCTGCTGCATTCTACATGGAATCTACTGCATTCTACATGGAATCTACTGCATTCTACACTGAATCTACTGCATTCTAATGACCACCCTCCATGATCTGCCTCCATAATGCAGATCACCCTCCAGTAGAGCTACCAGCAAATCAAGCTCAATCTCGTGTGCTTTTCCGGTAGCATAACTAAGCTGGGTTTCTTTCCCTAGCGGAGGAACAACAGTGATTTCCGTTCCGCCCTTCTTGCTGCCTTTTTCTCTACTACCTCCTGTCTTCCTTATACGATATTAGGTATAGATAGGCATTTTTGGTCACGCCACATTGACATGGGTCTATCGGGAATTTTTAGCATAATTCTCTGCCCGTTTCAAAGTGTGGGTGAACTTCGGCATGAGAAACAGCTGCTGCAACTGCTGCTTGCTAAAATGGCTATGTAGACTCTGCAGCGGGATTCTAGAATCGAGAGCTGATTGAATTTTGCGAGTCAAGCGGGTTTGAGTTTCCCAGCACGAGCGTCTCTCCCCAACACTGCACAGTCTTTGAGAAGAAGAGGGAGACGTTTTCAGAGGAAATTGGCGCCTGCCAAGGTGCTCTGAAAGCTTCTCCCCGAGTGGGGTCGCTTCTGCGTCTGCAGTCAGGCCTTGGAGAGAAATGAGCAAAGTTTTTCGATTTTTAGAATGATAGTCCGAAATTTAACTTTAGACATTCATTTAGTGAGCTGCATTTGACCCTGAATCTCTAAAAATTAATAAATTATCACTTAAAGCACCTTTGTCAATTTGTTTGCTTTAAAAAATCAAGTGCTTGGGGAGTTGCTGAGATGCCAATTGGCTCAATGAGGAGTTGCTGAGATGCCAATTGGCTCAATGAGGAGTTGCTGAGATGCCAATTGGCTCAATGAGGAGTTGCTGAGATGCCAATTGGCTCAATGAGGAGTTGCTGAGATGCCAATTGGCTCAATGGGAGTTGCTAAGATGCCAATTGGCTCAATGAGGAGTTGCTGAGATGCCAATTGGCTCAATGAGGAGTTGCTGAGATGCCAATTGGCTCAATGAGGAGTTGCTGAGATGCCAATTGGCTCAATGAGGAGTTGCTGAGATGCCAATTGGCTCAATGAGGAGTTGCTGAGATGCCAATTGGCTCAATGGGGAGTTGCTAAGATGCCAATTGGCTCAATGAGGAGTTGCTGAGATGCCAATTGGCTCAATGAGGAGTTGCTGAGATGCCAATTGGCTCAATGAGGAGTTGCTGAGATGCCAATTGGCTCAATGGGGAGTTGCTAAGATGCCAATTGGCTCAATGAGGAGTTGCTGAGATGCCAATTGGCTCAATGAGGAGTTGCTGAGATGCCAATTGGCTCAATGGGGAGTTGCTGAGATGCCAATTGGCTCAATGGGGAGTTGCTAAGATGCCAATTGGCTCAATGAGGAGTTGCTGAGATGCCAATTGGCTCAATGGGGAGTTGCTGAGATGCCAATTGGCTCAATGGGGAGTTGCTAAGATGCCAATTGGCTCAATGAGGAGTTGCTGAGATGCCAATTGGCTCAATGAGGAGTTGCTGAGATGCCAATTGGCTCAATGGGGAGTTGCTAAGATGCCAATTGGCTCAATGAGGAGTTGCTGAGATGCCAATTGGCTCAATGGGGAGTTGCTGAGATGCCAATTGGCTCAATGAGGAGTTGCTGAGATGCCAATTGACTCAATGGGGAGTTGCTGAGATGCCAATTGGCTCAATGAGGAGTTGCTGAGATGCCAATTGGCTCAATGAGGAGTTGCTGAGATGCCAATTGGCTCAATGAGGAGTTGCTGAGATGCCAATTGGCTCAATGAGGAGTTGCTGAGATGCCAATTGGCTCAATGGGGAGTTGCTAAGATGCCAATTGGCTCAATGAGGAGTTGCTGAGATGCCAATTGGCTCAATGAGGAGTTGCTGAGATGCCAATTGGCTCAATGAGGAGTTGCTGAGATGCCAATTGGCTCAATGAGGAGTTGCTGAGATGCCAATTGGCTCAATGAGGAGTTGCTGAGATGCCAATTGGCTCAATGAGGAGTTGCTGAGATGCCAATTGGCTCAATGGGGAGTTGCTGAGATGCCAATTGGCTCAATGGGGAGTTGCTAAGATGCCAATTGGCTCAATGAGGAGTTGCTGAGATGCCAATTGGCTCAATGGGGAGTTGCTGAGATGCCAATTGGCTCAATGGGGAGTTGCTAAGATGCCAATTGGCTCAATGAGGAGTTGCTGAGATGCCAATTGGCTCAATGAGGAGTTGCTGAGATGCCAATTGGCTCAATGGGGAGTTGCTAAGATGCCAATTGGCTCAATGAGGAGTTGCTGAGATGCCAATTGGCTCAATGAGGAGTTGCTGAGATGCCAATTGGCTCAATGAGGAGTTGCTGAGATGCCAATTGACTCAATGGGGAGTTGCTGAGATGCCAAGACTCAATGGGGAGTTGCTGAGATGCCAATTGACTCAATGGGGAGTTGCTGAGATGCCAATTGACTCAATGGGGAGTTGCTGAGATGCCAAGACTCAATGGGGAGTTGCTGAGATGCCAATTGACTCAATGGGGAGTTGCTGAGATGCCAATTGACTCAATGGGGAGTTGCTGAGATGCCAATTGACTCAATGGGGAGTTGCTGAGATGCCAATTGACTCAATGGGGAGTTGCTGAGATGCCAATTGACTCAATGGGGAGTTGCTTAGATGCCAATTGACTCAATGGGGAGATGCTGAGATGCCAAGACTCAATGGGGGAGGTGCTGAGATGCCAAGACTCAATGGGGAGTTGCTGAGAAGCCCATTGGCTCAACGGGAAGGTACTGAGATGCCATGGCTTAATGGGGAGTTGCTGAAATGCCATGGCTCAATGGGGAGTTGCTGAGATGCTCAATGGGGAGTTGCTGAGATGCTCAATGGGGAGTTGCTGAAATGCCTTGGCTCAATGGGGAATTGCTGAAATGCCAAGACTCAATGGGGAGTTGCTGAAATGCCATGGCTCAATGGGGGAGGTGCTGAGATGCCAAGACTCAATGGGGGAGGTGCTGAGATGCCAAGACTCAGTAGGGAGTTGCTCGCATCGCGCAGCCAACTTGCTCACCATGCTGTGACAGCCAGGCTGCTGCTGGCACCAGCGACAGTCGGCAGTCAGTGGCCTGTAGGACCGTCTCCAAGCGATGGCGTCGCGCAGCTGCTTCTCGGCGGCGTCGATGTTCCATTCACGGGCTTTGAGAAATCGCAGTAATCTGTTCGGACATTGGGCAATGGGAAATTGCTGATGCTATGACTAATCTAGGGATTTGACTGCATGATTGTGAAGATGTAATAATTTGACTAATTGTGGCTTCGATTAAGAGACAAACGTTTGGGCCACTAAGCCACGCACTCACGTTTCATCCTCCTGAATGTAGTTTTCGTCTGGCAGCGGTTCCTCGTCTGCAATTCTTATGCGCAGCTCTTTCAGTAGCTGGTCGTGATTGCTCATTTCTGTACCTGACAGTTGAACAAACCAGCTCAGCTCCGATGGTTGCTAGAAGGTGGACCACGATTTTCTGTTGAGGTGTGCTCGTGTAGATTGTGGAATAGTTTTATGTGAGTCGCCAATCTGTTTTTCTGTGTGAGTTCCGTGAGCTCCGTACACTGCACAAGTTTGAGAACTCCGGACGAATTAGAAAAAATCGATTGACTTGGCTTGTAATAGTGGGCAAAGCTAGAGAGAACAGAGAGAGAAGAGAGGAGTGTGAGACTTAACTACTGTAAGTCGCGTACACACAGCGCATTGTGCGTATGTGTGAGATCCGTTGGTCACGGACTGCAGTGGCATGAAACTGTGCGGTTTGTATTGACGTACATATGACGCTCGTAATTTTGACTTTCAAACTTTTTTTGATACTATAAAGAAAACTTTTAAAAAGTATAAAGAAGTGGCTATAACTTGTGTAGTCGTTCCTAACGCCTCAGTCAAAATGATTGTCTCTGCAATGTGGCTATAGCGTAGGTGATTCGAGCTGTGCTATAACGGTAAATGGCAATAAACACATTTATAATGTATTACATGGCTCTAATATGTAGCGTAAAAATTCACTAAATCAATTAATATAGTAGCGTGTTTTACATGTATAACAACCGATGCTAAAATCTCACGGTTACCTGTAACTGCAAATGTATGGTTCAGAATGATAAGAAAAGCACGCCCAAGTGAAAAGAAAATACATGCTAACGAGCTCGTAAAATAATTACTTTGTTAAGCTTACGGCTATCAAATTTTTGCGGTGACTGATTGAGCCGTTTTCTCTATCAGATCCTGTTTTCCTGACCTCATGCACTATTTGGAACGGAAATTGGAGAATAATCGCCCGAACAGCAGTGAACCCACCATCCGAATGGTCTCCGGGGAACGAAAAATCGCCATTATTGGCTCAGAATCAATTGAGTAAGAGCTAAAAAAGCTGACATGTTTATTGTTTAAGTTGGTCGTAGTTAAAGTATGTTAATGCACGGGACTTTCGGATTTTTTAAGCACACTTTTAAACAAAAGCATTGTACATTTTTCAACTTCAATTCTATTGTAAAAGAAATTAGACGCTGTAAATTTATCTTTTAAAATTACAAGTAGCTCATTGTCTAAACTTTGAAGAAACGCTTGAAAAAATCACACGAATATCCACTGTACATCTGCTGCGCAATTTTAAATCCCATACAATTAAACTGTTGACTTATCCATTGTCACCGCGCCACTTATTTATTTATTTGCTCGTAAGCTATCGCAAGTTGGTTTTAACACTCGGGTAAGTTTGTCTTAATAAAAAACTTAACCTAATAGCTTGCTTTTTTAGCCATTTAAGAAATATCGGTTGATTTTTTAATCTAATTTATGTAATAAGACCAGTCGAAATAAGCACAATTTTTCAACCTACCAAACCAATTAAAAATAAATAATGAGCTGGTTTTATTGATTCAGTAGTTGATTTTGTCAATGTAATCAAATAGTTTTTATATCAAAATGCATTCAGTTTAAATTTGTTTTCAAATATTGAAACTGAAAGTTACAAAATATTATACATTATAATAGTACAAATTATTAATCATATTAATAAATGATTCTGGTTATTTTAGATTCTGCTTGGTAAAAATGTAATGTAGTTCCCACTTCGATCTAACGCATCTAGGCTATTTATCACATTTTATTCAGAAACAAAGAAAAGTAGTAGTGCTAGTGGTATTATTGTAAAATTTGAATTTTTTTTAATTTGAAAATTTGAATTTGAAATATTTGCATAGTTTTGTTAAATTTTAAGTGGCATTTATTTTATAGGATTCTCTTTCATCTTAAACCTAGACTTCCCATTAATAGTTATAAGAGCCTTCAAGTTTGATGGATTTTCATAAAAACACTTGAACGTGATGAACTGACTTTCAGAATGAGCAGCACTAACAATCAGCAGCAGAAGGATGCAAGCAGCAGCAACAGCACGCAGCCCTCGCTGTCCAGCGCAGCCTCGGGTAGCAACAACTGCGCCAAGACGGAGGACAAGGCCAGCCAAGGCAAGAAGCCTCGCGGTCCCCGTGCTGGGAGCAAGCGGCACCAGCACGAAGCTGGTCAGAGACAGCAGCAGCGACAGCTGATCCGCTACAACCGGGACACGCTCCTGCAGATGCGCGACTCCCGCCTGTCATCAGCCTGGCCCAGGGCTCTGAACAGAGCGTACGTGGGCGACGGAGGCCTGTGGGACCCGGTGAAACTCTTCGAGGGAGAGCGGAAGAGCGCCTTCGAGAGCAAGACGAAGATTGAGCGAGTCAGGAACGGTGAGACTTTCTGCCATTTTTCTCCCATCTTGCCTGATAATTAATTCTATGTTGATGCTGCAACTCCCTGATCATCGTCGCACCAAACTGAACTTTCAGTTCGTGGTGCCGCCATGGTGCAGCCATCTTACAGCAGCGGGCCCAGCGCCGAAGACAGCCAGTCGTTTGGAAGGTCATCGAGACGAAGAAGTGAGTTGCTGGCTGCTGCAAATAAAATTTCGTATGGATCATCAATTAATTTTTTATGTAGGCTCTTCTGTCATCACTTGTGCTAGCGTTACTTCTAACCCACATTCCGTACTAGTTCGAAAAGAAATTGTTTTTACACCAATTTTTTATTTGAAATTATCCAAAAAACTTTGCGTCATAGCAAGTGCTTCCATGTGCTATGATGCCTTTCCTATTACTGAGTATTTTAGCTGTGAGAGAGGGGCTTAAGCCAGTTTGCTGAATCAGGAGAGGTGTGAACAGTTTGCCTGATGCGTAAACCCCCTTTCCCTTAAAAACTGCCCCAGAACTGCCGATTGGTTATAAGTGCAGCCACTTTGACTTTTTATTATCGATTGTTGAATGTACATATACAAATGTACATTTGTCAGGCTGAACGGTTTGAATTTGGGGGGAGGGGTTGTAGAGGGGGTAAGAAAAACTGCGTTGGTCCGCCTGGACCTGGACCTAGCCAATCGATTAGATTAGTCTCCTGCTGTGCCTGCGGCTCGCCTACGCTTTTACGAGACCCTCCCTCTCTTTTCTCTCTGGGTCTGCAATAAAACTATTATAGTTCTACGACCATGACATTCGCGATTACATAATGACATCAAACTCAGTTAAGTTGACCATTGGCGGTCTGCAGTACACAATTTAAGGCTCGCTTTCTCGCAATCATCTGAATGTGCGCGATTCAAATCTTTGCCGCGATCGCTTAAAATATACTCAACAACATTAAAAAGTCGCCACCTTAGTGCGCAGTAAATTCTAGCTCAGTATTGACTTTTGAGTGGCGCATTTTGCACGACGCGACGCAGAGTTTTGGGCTGGGTGAGGAGGGATTGGGAAGAGCGGAGGGCAAAAATTGGACGGATTGAAGCTTCCTCCCGGTTTTCACTGTTTTTTCCTAGCATTTTTTTATATCAAAATGATTGGCCAGGTAATAGAAAGACTGTTCACTAGGACAGAGTGGCGACTTTTCCATTTTGCTGAGTATAATTTTAAGCTTAGCCAGAAACCTACAAGGACAAGCGGAAGGATCAAGCAAAACTTTATGTAACTGATGACAATTTTTTTCATTCATTTATCAAGAAATCAAGGAAAGTGAGATCCAAAAGGACTTAATAGACTCACTAAAAAGTCCTAACAACCATCTAAACCGCTGTAACTCCGCAGAACGCACCAAAGAGGAGGCGGCGTCTCCCGCGGCGTCTTCAACGCAAAGACAGCGCGGGTGGCCGCCTGGCAGCGCAGCGGAGACCCAGCAGGCGGCCAAGTCTGCAGAACCGGCGGCGGACGGCAGGAAGGAGCCGCGGGACGACGTCGCCAGAGGCTTCGGACCGTCTCGGCTTGGCGGCGGAGGCTCCGCCGGAGGCTTCGTTCGCCGGTCCGACCGGCCAGCGACCGCTGGGGGCGTCGGCGGAGGCGGCTTCGGCAGCGGCCGAGGAGGTCCGGGCGTCTCCGGCCGGTGGGAGCGAAGCCAAGGCCTACGCGATCCTCAAGGCCTCCGCGGCGGCTTCCAGCCTCCGCGACATCGGCCCGCCGAGGAGGAGGAGCTGCCCGCCTGGTTCGATGAGGGACCGCTGGACAAGATGGAGAAGCTGGAGTTGACGGGCCTCCCCGAAGACATGGAGGCGGCCGAGGGCGACGGCGGCTCCAAGAAGACGGAGGCCACCCAGCAGCAGCAGCAGAAGCAGCAGCCTCTCGACGGACTCGGTCTAGGCAGCAGCAGCTTCGAGAGCGGCGGCGGTTCCTCGTCGCGCTTCGCCAAGTGGCTGGCAGTGGACGAGCCGTCGCAGCCGCAGCCGCAGCCGCCTGCAGCAGAGGCTGGGCAGCGAGATGGCGCTCAGCAGCAGCTTGAGCGAATCTTCCAGGACATTCGCGGCAGGCACGGACATGAGACCAAGCAGCAGCCGCAGACTGCACCGAACGTTGGACCGTCGCTGATGCACCTGCTCTGCCCGCCGCAGCCGCCGCCGCCTCCGCCGCCACATAGGCCGCTGCACGCTCAGGAGGTCGAGGCGAACCTCAAGTCGATGCTGTTCGGCTCTGAGGCGGCCGCTCCGCCACCACCGCCGCCCGCCGCAGTCGCCGCTGCATCTTCTGAAGGCTCCGCCATGCCGGTTCTGCCGCCGAACGGGCAGGCGCGGACGCTCGAAGAAATCGAGAGCAGCCTGGGCGCAGCTTCCAGCGGCTCGGACCGCAGCTCCCGAGGCAGCAAGGACAGCCGTGCTATCTACAAGCTGATTGGCGACCTGCAGGTGCAAATGCACGACGCTGCTTCCGCCAGTTCTGCCGGAGGTCGCCAGGCCTCGGTGCCGCCTCTGCTTCCGGGCGGCCGCCAGGCCCCGCCGCAACATCAGCAGCCGCCGCAGCCGCCGCAGCCACCGCAGCAGCCACCGCAGTCAAAGCCGCTTCAGCCCACAGCTGCCCCCTTCATCGCTCAGCATCCGCTTCCGCCTCGTTCGCAGCCTCCGCCACAGCCGCAAAAGCAGCAGCCGCCGACGGCTCAGCCCATGTTCTCCTCTGGAGCTTCGTCGCAGGCAGCCGCCGCCGCCGCTGCCGCAGCCGCTCAGCGCCGTCTGCCGATGCCCATGCAGGCTCAGCAGCTGCAGCAACTGCAGGCCATGCTGCTGTCGAATCTGCAGATGCAGGCTCAGATGATGCACAGCAGCCAGATTTCTGGAGGGCCAGGAAACAAGGCTCACACGCTCAACAAGCTTCTGCCTCAGGTTTGAGCACTCTTGCCTTTTTGGTTCTCTGTTGTTGTCACTTGAGTGTTTTGCACCATTTCTTAGTGTTTGCTGTGGCATGAGTCTGCTGTGGCATGAGTGTGTCTGCTGTGACATGAGTGTGTCTGCTGTGACATGAGTGTGTCTGCTGTGGCATGAGTGTGTCTGCTGTGACATGAGTGTGTCTGCTGAGACATAAGTGTGTCTGTTGTGACATGAGTGTGTCTGCTGAGACATAAGTGTGTCTGTTGTGACATGAGTGTGTCTGCTGTGGCATGAGTCTGCTGTGGCATGAGTGTGTCTGCTGAGACATGAGTGTGTCTGCTGAGACATGAGTGTGTCTGCTGTGGCATAAGTGTGTCTGCTGTGACATGAGTGTGTCTCATGTAGTGTCTGCCTTGCAGTGTCTGCCTTGCAGTGTCTGCCTTGCAGTGTCTGCCTTGCAGTGTCTGCCTTGCAGTGTCTGCCTTCCAGTGTCTGCCTTGCAGTGTCTGCCTTGCAGTGTCTGCCTTGCAGTGTCTGCCTTGCAGTGTCTGCCTTGCAGTGTCTGCCTTGCAGTGTCTGCCTTGCAGTGTCTGCCTTGCAGTGTCTGCCTTGCAGTGTCTGCCTTGCAGTGTCTGCCTTGCAGTGTCTGCCTTGCAGTGTCTGCCTTGCAGTGTCTGCCTTGCAGTGTCTGCCTTGCAGTGTCTGCCTTGCAGTGTCTGCCTTGCAGTGTCTGCCTTGCAGTGTCTGCCTTGCAGTGTCTGCCTTGCAGTGTCTGCCTTGCAGTGTCTGCTTTGCTGTGTCTGCCTTGCAGTGTCTGCCTTCCAGTGTCTGCCTTCCAGTGTCTGCCTTCCAGTGTCTGCCTTGCAGTGTCTGCTTTGCAGTGTCTGCCTTGCAGTGTCTGCCTTCCAGTGTCTGCCTTCCAGTGTCTGCCTTCCAGTGTCTGCCTTGCAGTGTCTGCTTTGCAGTGTCTGCCTTGCACTGTCTGCACCATACCTTGCAGTGTCTGCACCATACCTTGCAGTGTCTGCACCATACCTTGCAGTGTCTGCATAATGCCTTGCAGTGTTCTCACCGTTAGCTCATCAGCTACCATTTGCACCCATTGTGGAAATCTCAAATCGCAGTTCAGAATCCCTCACTGCATCAGAGTATCCAGCACTTCATCAGCTCCCCACTCGGCAATTTCAGCAGCTGTTTCACAGACCGCCCCATCCGTACCTGCTCAGAGTAAGTCCGGCAAGCACCCAGAGCTACAGCTTGCCGATGGATTTTAATCCAGCCATTTTAATCCTGAGCGGGAAATGATTTTGTGCCTCCTGCCGCACCATCTGGAAAAAATGCGTGTTGTTCAGCTTCTGCAATGTTTTTTTCCACTCCTCCTTAACCCATTGCAGACATTTCGCTGGTACAGAGCCATGGTATGTGAGGCTGCTGATGCCAGCAGTTTTTCTGGCTGTTCGGCTGCCTTTGAATTTGTTTTTGTTTTTGTTTTTCTCTTTCTGTTAATTGGGTACAAAAAAAGCTTGGGATGCAGTAAATTCAGAAAAATTCAAGTCGTTGGTTGAAGTTTTGATTTGAGTTTTTTCGTTTTTTATGCTGCGCCAACCACAGAACATTCCTGTGCACCTGGTTGACTTGCCTGCGCTACACGTCTCGACTTTAGCATTGTATCTGTACCAAAACCCACAGTTACTGTACTCAAACCCGCAGTTACTGTACTCAAACCCGCAGTTACTGTACTCAAACCCGCAGTTACTGTACTCAAACCCGCAGTTACTGTACTCAAACCCGCAGTTACTGTACTCAAACCCACAGTTACTGTACTCAAACCCGCAGTTACTGTACTCAAACCCGCAGTTACTGTACTCAAACCCACAGCCCCTGTACTCAAACCCGCAGTTACTGTACTCAAACCCACAGCCCCTGTACTCAAACCCACAGCCACTGTACTCAAACCCACAGTTACTGTACTCAAACCCGCAGTTACTGTACTCAAACCCACAGTTACTGTACTCAAACCCACAGCCCCTGTACTCAAACCCACAGCCCCTGTACTCAAACCCAGCCTCCCTGCCGCATCTCGCAGAACAACGCCCTGCAAGGCACCCGGCTACTCAACCAGCACTTCAACCAGGCCGGAGCTGCTGCCGACTTTGCCGGACTCGAGACTGCTGCCGGTGCCGACGCCGCCTTCCGCCGCCCGGCAACCTCTGCGGCCGCCGCCGCCGCCTCGGCGAACTTGTCGACGAGCTCCGCCAGCCAGCAGGCGATCGCCCAGCCCGCGATGCCCATCGTGCCGCCGATGCTGCTGCCGCCAAAGACTTCGTCGGCGGCGACCTCGGCCAGCGCGGCCGCTGCGGGTCTCCAGGGCTGGGGCGGCGCCCACAACTCGCAGCTCAGCGCCATGCTGTGGAACGCCACCAGACTCGCCGCCAGCGTCAAGTCGGCCAACACCTCGACTGGCTGGTCGTCTCTGCACCGCAGTCCGCCCGTTGACTCCGGGGTCGGACAGCCGCACCGGCCTCCGACCAAGCAGCCGGTGGACGAGATGCCGTCCGCTTGACCTCTTGAGCACTGCTCAGCTGAGCTCACTCGGCCCACAGACACTGCCGAACTCGTAAATGCCCCAGTTGTTGCTAGCGACTTTCCAGCACCCCGAGTTTCCTCTCCGACTGACCTTGAATTGTCCCCGCCTTCTCGCCTGCTGCCGTCTCGCTGTCTCCCTCTTGTCTGCGGTGTTTTTGCAGTTGCAGTCCGCGCCAATTGGCTTTTGGAATTCGAACTCTCGTTTACTTTTCTCCGTCATTGAGCAATATTTTAGTTCTCTCCTGTTTTAGAGTGCACTCCTGGTGACAGATTATCCCAGCAACTCGATGATGTCGCTGGAATTTCATTTCGCTTTGATCATTTAATTTTCTCTCTTTGATTTTCCTGTAAATTTTGGCCCTCCGCCCGTTCAGCGCAATGATTTTCTTTGCCTCTTCGACTTTGCGACTTTGCATTGTGAGCAGCTTTGGTTCCAACTCTATTTTTGCTAGGCTTTCTCGCTAAGGCTTTTGGGAATTTTTTTCGCATTTTGCTTTGTCCGCCTGCCCGTGAGCTGTGGGATCGCTAATCCCAGCTCATCAGGGGGAGTTTATGCCATAGCTTTATCCCGTCAGTCTTTGTTGAGCTTTGTAGAAGCAGTTTAGTTACTCGCACCGCAGCAGCACCTCCTCCTTTTGGAGTCTCATTTTCCAGCGTGCTTTTTTCTGTCACTTTCTGTACTGAGTCTGCAGCACAGACTCCACCGCTCTCCATCTGAGCCATGCGCTTCGATCTTCAGCATGCCGGCCGGCGCTCCCTGATGAAGTGTCCCGGCCATGCAGGCTGCTCTTCCTTTCCCGGTTGATTTTTGCACAATGTTCTTCCTGTCTACTTTTTGTCAGTAGTTATCCCGCTCGTGCAGCAGACTCAAGCGCTCAACTAAGATTTGCATTGCGGTTCCACAGTTTCCAGCTTACAGCAGCAGCTCCGGTCTCTTCCGCATGAATTTGTTGTCACCTGTGCGAGCTGCCGTCTCCCTACCTGCACCGGCGCCCCTCATCAGTACTTCTCTAAGCCAGACCGTATCGCTACTTTCTCTGTCTCTCCCCCCACGCACCTTCCAGACAGTCTGAAATACATCGAATATGCAGACTTGCAGTTGGCCGAAATTCTGCCTGTTCCTTTCAACCGCACTTTGCTGTCCGTGTTCGATGTGCTTTCGTTTTGCTTTCAGATCTATCTGTTGTTTACGAGTATCTAGCTGTTTAGAGCAGCGTCCTGAGACTCCACAGAAGCTAGGGCGCAATGCAAGTTATAAGGCTATCTAAAAAATAAGCATTAGAAGAAGCGTTGTAGCGGAACAAGCGACAGAGCCCACCAGAAAGTCCCCCCAGTGCTAAAATTACAATAAGATCAGGTTGGCATCTAGCTTGGGAAAGCCTAGGAAGAAAAATTAATTTGGCGCTGGCGTGGCGTGGCTGGGAAAACAATGAGTACAACATTTAAATGGATAGCAACTTATAAAGCTGCTTCAAAGGACTGAGAAACGCGTGTATTTGCATGTATTTCGTTTAGTTAAACTCCACCCAGTCGTCGCTCGTATCACGCCGAACTCATGCAAAGACTACTAACGTTTTTTAAAAGTTAAGGAGGCTGGTTCTTGCCGAAAAAAACATTACAGAGATAGGAAGTTTTCATTTTTAGCGCAAAAATTGTTATTGCTTTCGATAGGAGGCAGACTCAATCAATGCTCATTTTTGAAGTGGCGGAGCTAGGATTTTGAAACGGGGAGGGGATAACTTTTAGGGACAAAATTATAGACTAATAAAATAGTTTTATTGAATTTTTTGCTTAAAATATGCATTTAAAAGTATCAAAATCATGTTTTTTAGGCTATAAAAACTTTACTTTGTTAAAATCAGAATAAAGCCGGCAGACGTCTGTCCTGATTAGAGCATTTTAGGAACTAGGGATTCGCGAAAATATCGTTTAAAACTTTTTATTAGTAATTTACGAGTGAAATAGGCCAATTTTCGGCAATTTCGCTAAGTCTGAGCCGCTTTATTTTGCTTTTTTAAAAAAAACCTCATTTTCGTTTCCTATAAATCATCCAAATGGGGGGATATATCCCCGTATCCCCCCTAGCTACGCTACTGGTTGTGCCTTTCTTATAGCTCTATTGATATTTATAAAGCTTTTCATTCAGAAGTTCAGAGGCCAATAACCCTGGATCGAATTTGTGGTTTGTTAAAAAATCCAGCGTCATTATTGACATCTACAGTGTACCTCTGAATAAGAAGGAGCATTGGCAGAGGCTATATCTAATGGTTTTGCAGAAGATAGCAGTCAAGTGACTCAAGACATAAGCATTGAGCCAAGAAGGATACAAGGCGGAACAGCTGCACAGCCATCATGAGAAAATAATTTGAGTGCAGAAGTAAAAACCAAGGACTACTAGACTAGATATATCGAAGTGTTCCTAGTGGTCCTTGGTATAAAAACGACGCCAAACACCGCTAATATCATGCCTAAATGATCACTTAAAATTATCGTATTCAGACTTAAATCACGCTTGAACTTTGCCCAGTCCTCGCTCACATCACGCTGAACTTCGCCCAGTCCAGTCCTCGCCGTTCTCGATCTCCGACTCGACCTGAGCGTCGGTGAACAACAGCAGGCGGCACAGCTTCGACCTCCTGTTGTACAGCGCGCGTCTGCAGTTTTTGTCTCGGCCAGCCGCCGCTACGCAGCTCACAGAGCTCGGCATCCCGGTCAGGTCTTTGTAGCAGTACTCGGTGCTCGGGTTGTAGCTGGTCCGCTTGAACTCCACTCGCGTCCAGGCGGCCGACCGCAGCTTTGTGGTAGGTCGTCGCCGGCCGGAACTCGAACAGGTAGCCGCGAGGCCTTTTGCACAGCGAATTGGCGAGGCTGCCAGGATCAGCTCTGCTCAACATTCTCAAGCAGTCTTGCACTTCTGTGCTCGGCTGGCCCACAAGTCAGAGCGAGTCGTCCTCTGGCAGGTCGCCGTTGTCGTTGAGTCGCTGCCAGCCCGACCTGCTGCGGTTTCGCTCATCGGCCAGGTCGGACACACCGCGAGCCACAGGTCCGCACCCGAGGCCAGCCTCTTGATGGAGCTGCGGCTGTTCGCCAGCTCGCCTCCGAGCGCCGCGCACTGCAGGTTGGCCTCGCACCAGGAGAAGCTTTGGTTGGCGTTCCTGAGCAGGCACGGGCCGGACGAATTGGAGAACGGACTCGGGCACAGCGGCTGGGCCTGGGCTGAGCTCAGCCACAGAAGCAGCAGAAGCAGCAACACGGTCTCAGCTGTGGGTCCATCTGCAGACCCCCCTATCCGCTTTCATTCTCCGTGCCCGAGCCTCTATTTATGCAATGAAACACATAAAAGCGTTGCTATGGCAACTTGAGAAACCGAGTGAGACCTGACGGGTCTGAGGTTTTGTGATTCAGAAAACTGATGGGCGTTTGCACGGGCATCAGCGGAGGGCTGCTGTTTGCTTTGCATCAGAGTCACGCATGAAAAACACCTCACCAGCAACTGTGAGCGAAGAAGCAAACTAAAAACGAAAGTCAAACGGGAGATTCTGGGGACAGAAGCTGAAACACTTTCTTGAATGAGCGCCCTTAGTTCTGGTTCAGAAAATCTTTCTTCAGCTGCAAGCGAGGATCAAAAAGCCAAAGTGTCTACTTAAAGTTCTACTTACGGTGTTTTTGCAGACTTAGCTGCACAACGAGAAGTTCGGACTCACCCCGAAATCTCTTTGACAATCCCCCTTGTACGAGTGCGAGCTGACCAAGCTGAGAGAACCCGCAGTCACAGCCACAGACTCATCCAGAGAGAAGAAAAAGTCATTTAAATTTATAAAGTATTTAATATTGCCGAAATTGTTATTCTATTGTTTATTTGTTGCACCTGCTCTAATGGGCAGATGTGCAACCGACAGCTCAGCCGCAGCTCATCTGAAGGCTGCGTGCGGCTGTTCGCCACACACACCCTCAATTACCCCAGCTAATGCTGGCACCCATTTTACAGCTGGGGTGAACTGAAGCAATGCAGATTTAAGTGTCTTCTTGCTTAAGGACACAAATTGTTCAGAGTGAATCGGGAATCGAACCCCATGACCGTTCAGTCGTGAGTCAAAGGCTCTAACCATTAGGCTACAATCCTTATTGTCGCAATCAAAATATAATATCTGAATTCTTCATGAAGTTTAGCGGAAGAGAAATTTTTTTAATGAAATGTATTGTTTCAAAAAATAGCAAGCACAAAATTGAGAGCCAAACATGGTGCAGCTATAATGTAAAATTACAGCGTACCTGGATACAAAAACTGATTGGGTCCAAAGCGCTCTAGGCCTAGGTTGGGCAATGTGCGTGCCTATGGCGTACACCAGAGTCTGAGTAAAAATATAGAACAAAGCCAAACAGGCTAAGCCAAAGCCAAAGCCAAAGCCAAAGCCAAACAGGCCAAACAGCCATGCAGTCCAACACAGCAGTGAAAAAATTCGGCGACATAAAAAACTTTTCAGTAGTGTGAACGCGCATCATTGCTATGATTTGTTAGGATCCATGAGTCAATATGGTTCGATAAGATGTACATGTTTAAATTTATAATCAAAGTTTGTTCGACATCTAAACAGCTGGTTTATCAGTGCAAAATTAGACTTGAATAATAATAAAAAATTTATTTTGAGTTTAATACACAAATAAATTTTAAAAGTTGTTTTCTTTTATAGTGCATAAAATTCAATTATTATAATAATTAACGAAGTTTATATAGCATTTCTATATAAGGATTTCTAGAGTATGCACGTACACTAAATAAGAAGTATTTTATAGTGAAAGTTCCCAGAATAATTTAGAGCCTCACTCAGTACTGCGTTCGCACACTGCAGTCACAGACAAAAGCAAACTACATGTTGCTGGCAGCCTTCCCCTGCAGCATTGAGTTGGCAGCGGCCAGCACCGCATCAGCATCTGGACAGGCCGCCTTCACGAAGTCCATGGCCTTCTGGACCATCAGCTCCCACTGACTCTGCTGAGCTTTGAGACTGTGGCTGAGATGGGCGCAAACTAGAGCTGTGACCCAAACCGACTCGGACTGCAATGCGATTATGTGATACTGGTTAGAGTTCTGTGATAGAATCTTCACGGTGTGATCTTGATGGTGTGATCTCTGTGATGTGATCTCTGTGGTGTGATCTTGATGGTGTGATCTCTGTGATGTGATCTCTGTGGTGTGATCTTGATGGTGTGATCTCTGTGATGTGATCTCTGTGGTGTGATCGCTATGGTGTAATCTCTATGGTGCAATCTCTATGGTGTGATCTCTATGGTGTGATCTCTATGGTGTGATCTCTATGGTGCGATCTCTATGGTGCGATCTCTATGGTGTGATCTCTATGGTGTGATCTCTATGGTGTGATCTCTATGGTGTGATCTCTATGGTGTGATCTCTATGGTGTGATCTCTATGGTGTGATCTCTATGGTGTGATCTCTATGGTGTGATCTCTATGGTGTGATCTCTATGGTGTGATCTCTATGGTGTGATCTCTCACTGGGATAGTTTCTGTTGTGTGTGGCTTGTGTGTACTTATAGTATCGCTTTCTATCGACTCCGTAGTTTCGTGCACTTCATGCAGTGTACACTGCCGGCACTCTACCGGGTATGTACATTGGTGTTTCGATAATATATATTGGCTTGATTACCCAGACTCTGGGTGTACGAGTTTTCGTAGCTTTAAACACATGACTTGGCTTTATCATAACAGTTTCGGTTATGGCACAATTTTAAATTACAGGTGAGTAGCCAATCAGGATACTGCTTACAACTCCCTTCGGTGCGGACTTTGCGATCTCAACCAGGCTGATGCCCAGAAGGTCGGCAATGCTGTCGCTCGCGTCCCAGCGACCATCGAATTGCTGGGCCCCTGCGATCAGCATGACTGGATCGCTGCTGACATCGCGAGCTGTTGAAGCGCAAGACGAATTCGCTTTCAGTTTACGCTTGTTCTTGGCAGCGCGGCTGTCATCCAGCGGTGATGCAAGCCATTCCGTTTGCAAATCATCCGAATTTTCATCCGATTCATCCATAGCGATTGCGCCATAGCTCTCCTCCATAGCTGCCATATCCATCGTACAAAAACTCGGTGCAGCCATTTGCTGCTCTTCCTCGCATCGAACTCCTCTAGAGAACGTCGAAGCTTCCTTTTTCTTACCAGCACCTGCCTTTTCCTTCTTGCTACCTGCACTTCTACTAAACAGAGAGGAAAGCGATGGAAGTCCGAACGACATGCCCTTCTTTTTCGGCTTACTCCGTGCATAAGAGTAGTACTGGTTGCCCTGGTCGGGCATCATGGACCCAACCGCACCCTCACCGTCCCAGCAGTCTTCAATAGACGGATCGTAGCAATTCGGCGATGCGGCTTGTCGCCTTTTCCCCTGCCGCTTCAGCCTTCGCTCCTCCCGCTTCAGCTCTTCATTGGCCACAGAAACTGGCCTCTTTGTCGTCCTGTCGATGCCAACGAAGGCGGTGTACGCGGAGGCCAAGTTGGCGGCCAGGCTCAGTTCGATGATGCTCCTTGTGTGCTCTCCGCCACTGTTCGAGTCGCTCCACTCCTTCAACTGCAGCCAAGCGGCCGCTCTGCGCAGCAGCTGCGACGCCTCGCCAGACACTCCATCGCGGACGCACTCGATCTCAAAGTCTCTACCAGCAACGGAGAACTTCGCTACAGCCCGAATCGTCATTGAATTCGCTTCTGGAGATAACAGCAAAAATCGACTCAGCCGAGCTGTTATCGGAACAGCTCCACCAGGTGGTTGCGGGTCGGTTGGCACGGTTCCAAGAAGCACCGACTTGCCGTCAAGTGTGGTTGCGTCAATTCTCAGGTTCTCTACAGCTGCCGACTGAGCAGTTTTCAGCTGAGCGACCACGGCGCTCCTCAGCTGCTCGGCGACTCCGTCACGGACAAAGTCCGCGCGACCTCCGCCGACTCGAGCAACGCCTTTTACCAGCGCCGTGGAGGCTCCGTGTCCGATCCCGATGGCTGACAGTCGGCAGTCGGAGCCAGCAGCCCCGCACTTGCTCAGGACGAGGTCCTTCACTTGATCGGTGTTTGAGACCTCACCATCAGTCAGTAGGAACAGCCTCAGCTGACAAGTCGGGTCCCGATTGTCAAACGACCATCTCAGCGCAGGCAAAATCTCTGTGCCACCCATGTCCGCTCGCATGGCCTCCTGCAGTCGAACAGCCTCAGCCAGGGACTGTTGAGAGTAATTCTGGCTGCTGCTGAACAGCTGGGTGAAGCTTGAGCCGAAGCTGACGACATTGAACTTGCAGCCGGAAGGAAGCGATTTGAGGAACAGCAGGAGCGCCTCCTGTGCTGAACGAATGTTCCGGCCGCTCATCGAGCCGCTCCTGTCGACAACGATGATGAACTCCTTCTGTGTCGAGTCCTTTGTCTGGGACTCGTCTAGGAATGCCGTGAACTGCGCGATCTCCTGCTGAAGAAAGGCGGATTCGGACCCGGCGGAGCCAGTCTCCCTCGTCATTACCGCGCCTGAGACGGGCGGCTCAAACTCGGCCACGAGCTCAATATCGCAGTCGCTGCCTAGCTGCTCCACCTCGAATTCAGATCGCTCTGACAGCCACTTCAACTGTCCTTGGTTGCACTTGACATTGCGCAAGTTTGGAAGGCCGTTCACCTTTCCCCGAAGTTTGAGTCCCGACAGCCATGGTTGAGCCGCGGTCTGCGAAGGTCCCGAACTCGCGAACTTGTCAAGCCGACTCTCCTCAGGCTCGTATCGCGGCACGAGAACCCTTGGGATTGTGAGGCTCACTTTATCTACGCTCAGCGTATCCAGCTCGACCACGCTGCTCATTTCGATTTTCACCTTGGCCCCGGCAGCCACATTGCCGAGGTAGCACTCCATGAGGTCGGCCGAGCCGTCCACCTCGGAGGCGAGCGCGGCCGAGTACCCCGCATCGACAGCCGCTCTGTAGGCGGCCTTGGCCTCGGTCTTCTCGCGGCACTCGCACTCGACGGTGCGATCGTTCAACTCGGCAACCAGTCGGTACACCGAGGACGACTCGTCAACAGGAAACTTGAATGTAACGTTGCTCAGGACATCGGAGCTTCTATTGTGGTACAGGAGCGAGTAGGACACGTCAGCGTTCCAACCGATGATGCTGACCTGCACCGAGGACTCGATCAGGCTCAGGGCCGCCGATTTGCTTGCGTTGCCGTCGTAACAAAGCCAGTCCATCTTGAGCTCTGCCAGCAAAGAGCCTTGATAGCAAACAGTTGTTGACGAGCGAGAGCGAGAGGTTGGAATAGAGAGGGGGTTGCAATGAGCTTTATATAATGCATGCAGGGCTTGTGAGAGGTTTGGGGTGGGCTTTGAGTGTACAGTCAAACATTTTCCTGCCCTTGTTGCAATCTGTCGCTCTACTAAAGTACTTTTGCTACATGCAAGGTCGTATGGGTGAGAAACATAAATGTCATTCATCCCTGTAAAACTGTGCATTGCAACTGAGCTCATAAAAACGTGAACAGGCCTTTGCAATTTGCAACACACATCATCTCAACTTGGGTATATTATTCCACACTAGCAGCGTACGCAGGTTTCTATTTTTAGAAACATGAGTCGCGGCCTTGAAACTGAACGTACGCTCGTACACCGACCAGGGACTGTACTTATTATGATACTAACATGCACTCAATTTTAGGCAACTTTTCTTAACGAGAATTGCTTTTTCCATGCCGAATACTGCGCCACGCTACTGTTACTAGACAACCATTGCCCTTCTAGGGAAAAATCCTCAGTGAGGAATGCCCATTCTACCTCTTTGGTGTTGAGAATGCGAAGCACTTTATCTGCGAATGACCCAGCCTTTGCTCAGGACAGGCTCACCTATCCAAGCCCAAACCCGGATATTTAAGGATTTTGGTGTTATCAGGAGGTGTTAACTGCTGATACAGCTAGATCTTACCATAGTGACAGAAGCGTTTGTCCTTACAGGTACTTATTTAAAAAGTGAGCCCAATAAGCCTAGTGAGCCCTATTGTATTAATTTTCTTGTCTAAAACAGAACTCCTTCTCCACATCTCTATGTTACCAGATGGCAAGCAATGCATGCCATTGTTTAGCAATTTGACGATCATTATTAGCATTTTTTATGCAGAACAATACATGACTACAAACAATGCATTAATGGAATCAAAATTGGCATCAACTGGGGTTCGTTCGCCACGGCCCTCTTGTTGTTGGGCTGGCAGACGGCGCACTTCTGAACGTAACCTTGCGCAGATTTTGTCATGCCATTCCAATGAAATCGCCCCTGCAACTTCGATAGGGTGGACTTTATCCCCTGATGAGCTCCTCCAGTCGCAGAGGTGTGATATTCTTGAATTAATCGACTCCGTTCTTCTTGATCTTCCACCTCCAGGCGACGCTCCCTTGACCGATGGCGCTTCTTCTGACTATCATCCCTAGCTGAGAGCTGATAGAACAGCTGCAGGCCCTTGTACCTGAAGTTGCGCGCCTTTTGCCGAACCTTGCTTTTGAAGTTGTTCTTCTCCTTAGTTGTTGTCAATGACGCAGGGACGTCGTATGCGCTACTAAGCAAGTAAAGTTTAGATTTTGATGTACTGAAAGTCAGAGGACATTAAAATTTTGTCAACAGACTTACGGCAAAGAATGCGTGGCTATAAAAACTTCGACAGTATTCATGTGACATGTATAGGTGATATCAGATCACGGCTTAAACTGTGATTATTGACAGGTTTTTAATCTCGTAAACCCCAGAGAGAAATCAGCCTAGGAGTGCGCTTGGCATGACTCGGCATGTCGTATTCACTCTGGGCCCAGATAAAATAACGCATCCAAAGTTATTCAGCCGAATACTTTTCTGCCTAGGATAATGGTTGGCATAAAACCGGGAAGGCCAGCGCAGAGTGCGCAGCGAAGCTGTAAATTAGACTGAACATTTGTCCATGAAGTTACCCAGTTTAGTTTGTACCATTAAGTAGACCCCAGCCACCCCAAAGTGGCAAGAAGCTTCTCGCGTGCCGTATTTTTAGTTGCGTCACTCACAACAAGTGAGAAAAGTTCATCTCGCTTGGAGGGTGGAACTTTTGACTGTTGCCAAACTTTTGTTGCAAAACGAAAGCACATCGAACACGGACAGCAAAGTGCGGTTGAAAGGAACAGGCAGAATTTCGGCCAACTGCAAGTCTGCATATTCGATGTATTTCAGACTGTCTGGAAGGTGCGTGGGGGGAGAGACAGAGAAAGTAGCGATACGGTCTGGCTTAGAGAAGTACTGATGAGGGGCGCCGGTGCAGGTAGGGAGACGGCAGCTCGCACAGGTGACAACAAATTCATGCGGAAGAGACCGGAGCTGCTGCTGTAAGCTGGAAACTGTGGAACCGCAATGCAAATCTTAGTTGAGCGCTTGAGTCTGCTGCACGAGCGGGATAACTACTGACAAAAAGTAGACAGGAAGAACATTGTGCAAAAATCAACCGGGGAAAGGAAGAGCAGCCTGCATGGCCGGGACACTTCATCAGGGAGCGCCGGCCGGCATGCTGAAGATCGAAGCGCATGGCTCAGATGGAGAGCGGTGGAGTCTGTGCTGCAGACTCAGTACAGAAAGTGACAGAAAAAAGCACGCTGGAAAATGAGACTCCAAAAGGAGGAGGTGCTGCTGCGGTGCGAGTAACTAAACTGCTTCTGCAAAGCTCAACAAAGACTGACGGGATAAAGCTACGGCATATTCTCCACCCAATGAGCTGGGATTAGCGATCCCACAGCTCACGGGCAGGCGGACAAAGCAAAATGCGAAAAAAATTCCCAAAAGCCTTAGCGACAAAGCCTAGCAAAAATAGAGTTGGAACCAAAGCTGCTCACAATGCAAAGTCGCAAAGTCGAAGAGGCAAAGAAAATCATTGCGCTGAACGGGCGGAGGGCCAAAATTTACAGGAAATCAAAGAGAAAATTAAATGATCAAAGCGAAATGAAATTCCAGCGACATCATCGAGTTGCTGGGATAATCTGTCACCAGGAGTGCACTCTAAAACAGGAGAGAACTAAAATATTGCTCAATGACGGAGAAAAGTAAACGAGAGTTCGAATTCCAAAAGCCAATTGGCGCGGACTGCAACTGCAAAAACACCGCAGACAAGAGGGAGACAGCGAGACGGCAGCAGGCGAGAAGGCGGGGACAATTCAAGGTCAGTCGGAGAGGAAACTCGGGGTGCTGGAAAGTCGCTAGCAACAACTGGGGCATTTACGAGTTCGGCAGTGTCTGTGGGCCGAGTGAGCTCAGCTGAGCAGTGCTCAAGAGGTCAAGCGGACGGCATCTCGTCCACCGGCTGCTTGGTCGGAGGCCGGTGCGGCTGTCCGACCCCGGAGTCAACGGGCGGACTGCGGTGCAGAGACGACCAGCCAGTCGAGGTGTTGGCCGACTTGACGCTGGCGGCGAGTCTGGTGGCGTTCCACAGCATGGCGCTGAGCTGCGAGTTGTGGGCGCCGCCCCAGCCCTGGAGACCCGCAGCGGCCGCGCTGGCCGAGGTCGCCGCCGACGAAGTCTTTGGCGGCAGCAGCATCGGCGGCACGATGGGCATCGCGGGCTGGGCGATCGCCTGCTGGCTGGCGGAGCTCATCGACAAGTTCGCCGAGGCGGCGGCGGCGGCCGCAGAGGTTGCCGGGCGGCGGAAGGCGGCGTCGGCACCGGCAGCAGTCTCGAGTCCGGCAAAGTCGGCAGCAGCTCCGGCCTGGTTGAAGTGCTGGTTGAGTAGCCGGGTGCCTTGCAGGGCGTTGTTCTGCGAGATGCGGCAGGGAGGCTGGGTTTGAGTACAGGGGCTGTGGGTTTGAGTACAGGGGCTGTGGGTTTGAGTACAGTAACTGTGGGTTTGAGTACAGTAACTGCGGGTTTGAGTACAGTAACTGTGGGTTTGAGTACAGTGGCTGTGGGTTTGAGTACAGGGGCTGTGGGTTTGAGTACAGTAACTGCGGGTTTGAGTACAGGGTCTGTGGGTTTGAGTACAGTAACTGCGGGTTTGAGTACAGTAACTGCGGGTTTGAGTACAGTAACTGTGGGTTTGAGTACAGTAACTGCGGGTTTGAGTACAGTAACTGCGGGTTTGAGTAGAGTAACTGCGGGTTTGAGTACAGTAACTGTGGGTTTTGGTACAGATACAATGCTAAAGTCGAGACGTGTAGCGCAGGCAAGTCAACCAGGTGCATAGGAATGTTCTGTGGTTGGTGCAGCATAAAAAACGAAAAAACTCAAATCAAAACTTCAACCAACGACTTGAATTTTTCTGAAATTACTGCATCCCAAGCTTTTTTTGTACCCAATTAACAGAAAGAGAAAAACAAAAACAAAAACAAATTCAAAGGCAGCCGAACAGCCAGAAAAACTGCTGGCATCAGCAGCCTCACATACCATGGCTCTGTACCAGCGAAATGTCTGCAATGGGTTAAGGAGGAGTGGAAAAAACATTGCAGAAGCTGGACAACACGCATCTTTTTCAGATGGTGCAGCAGGAGGCACAAAATCATTTCCCGCTCAGGATTAAAATGGCTGGATTAAAATCCATCGGCAAGCTGTAGCTCTGGGTGCTTGCCGGACTTACTCTGAGCAGGTACGGATGGGGCGGTCTGTGAAACAGCTGCTGAAATTGCCGAGTGGGGAGCTGATGAAGTGCTGGATACTCTGATGCAGTGAAGGATTCTGAACTGCGATTTGAGATTTCCACAATGGGTGCAAATAGTAGCTGATGAGCTAACGGTGAGAACACTGCAAGGCATTATGCAGACACTGCAAGGTATGGTGCAGACACTGCAAGGTATGGTGCAGACAGTGCAAGGCAGACACTGCAAAGCAGACACTGCAAGGCATTATGCAGACACTACAAGGCATTATGCAGACACTGCAAGGCATTATGCAGACACTGCAAGGCATTATGCAGACACTGCAAGGCATTATGCAGACACTGCAAGGCATTATGCAGACACTGCAAGGCATTATGCAGACACTGCAAGGCATGGTGCAGACACACTTATGTCACAGCAGACACACTCATGCCTCAGCAAACACACTGCAAGGTATGGTGCAGACACTGCAAGGCAGACACTGCAAGGTATGGTGCAGACACTGCAAGGTATGATGCAGACAGTGCAAGGCAGACACTGCAAGGCAGACACTGCAAGGCAGACACTGCAAGGCAGACACTGCAAAGCAGACACTGCAAGGCCGACGCTGCAAGGCCGACGCTGCAAGGCAGACGCTGCAAGGCATGGTGCAGACACACTCATGTCACAGCAGACACACTCATGTCACAGCAGACACACTCATGTCACAGCAGACACACTCATGTCACAGCAGACACACTCATGTCACAGCAGACACACTCATGTCTCAGCAGACACACTCATGTCACAGCAGACACACTCATGTCTCAGCAGACACACTCATGTCTCAGCAGACACACTCATGCCACAGCAGACTCATGCCACAGCAGACACACTCATGTCACAACAGACACACTTATGTCTCAGCAGACACACTCATGTCACAACAGACACACTTATGTCTCAGCAGACACACTCATGTCACAGCAGACACACTCATGCCACAGCAGACACACTCATGTCACAGCAGACACACTCATGTCACAGCAGACACACTCATGCCACAGCAGACTCATGCCACAGCAAACACTAAGAAATGGTGCAAAACACTCAAGTGACAACAACAGAGAACCAAAAAGGCAAGAGTGCTCAAACCTGAGGCAGAAGCTTGTTGAGCGTGTGAGCCTTGTTTCCTGGCCCTCCAGAAATCTGGCTGCTGTGCATCATCTGAGCCTGCATCTGCAGATTCGACAGCAGCATGGCCTGCAGTTGCTGCAGCTGCTGAGCCTGCATGGGCATCGGCAGACGGCGCTGAGCGGCTGCGGCAGCGGCGGCGGCGGCTGCCTGCGACGAAGCTCCAGAGGAGAACATGGGCTGAGCCGTCGGCGGCTGCTGCTTTTGCGGCTGTGGCGGAGGCTGCGAACGAGGCGGAAGCGGATGCTGAGCGATGAAGGGGGCAGCTGTGGGCTGAAGCGGCTTTGACTGCGGTGGCTGCTGCGGTGGCTGCGGCGGCTGCGGCGGCTGCTGATGTTGCGGCGGGGCCTGGCGGCCGCCCGGAAGCAGAGGCGGCACCGAGGCCTGGCGACCTCCGGCAGAACTGGCGGAAGCAGCGTCGTGCATTTGCACCTGCAGGTCGCCAATCAGCTTGTAGATAGCACGGCTGTCCTTGCTGCCTCGGGAGCTGCGGTCCGAGCCGCTGGAAGCTGCGCCCAGGCTGCTCTCGATTTCTTCGAGCGTCCGCGCCTGCCCGTTCGGCGGCAGAACCGGCATGGCGGAGCCTTCAGAAGATGCAGCGGCGACTGCGGCGGGCGGCGGTGGTGGCGGAGCGGCCGCCTCAGAGCCGAACAGCATCGACTTGAGGTTCGCCTCGACCTCCTGAGCGTGCAGCGGCCTATGTGGCGGCGGAGGCGGCGGCGGCTGCGGCGGGCGGAGCAGGTGCATCAGCGACGGTCCAACGTTCGGTGCAGTCTGCGGCTGCTGCTTGGTCTCATGTCCGTGCCTGCCGCGAATGTCCTGGAAGATTCGCTCAAGCTGCTGCTGAGCGCCATCTCGCTGCCCAGCCTCTGCTGCAGGCGGCTGCGGCTGCGGCTGCGACGGCTCGTCCACTGCCAGCCACTTGGCGAAGCGCGACGAGGAACCGCCGCCGCTCTCGAAGCTGCTGCTGCCTAGACCGAGTCCGTCGAGAGGCTGCTGCTTCTGCTGCTGCTGCTGGGTGGCCTCCGTCTTCTTGGAGCCGCCGTCGCCCTCGGCCGCCTCCATGTCTTCGGGAGGCCCGTCAACTCCAGCTTCTCCATCTTGTCCAGCGGTCCCTCATCGAACCAGGCGGGCAGCTCCTCCTCCTCGGCGGGCCGATGTCGCGGAGGCTGGAAGCCGCCGCGGAGGCCTTGAGGATCGCGTAGGCCTTGGCTTCGCTCCCACCGGCCGGAGACGCCCGGACCTCTTCGGCCGCTGCCGAAGCCGCCTCCGCCGACGCCCCCAGCGGTCGCTGGCCGGTCGGACCGGCGAACGAAGCCACCGGCGGAGCCTCCGCCGCCAAGCCGAGACGATCCGAAGCCTCTGGCGACGTCGTCCCGCGGCTCCTTCCTGCCGTCCGGCTCTGTAGACTTGGCCGCCTGCTGGGTCTCCGCTGCGCTGCCAGGCGGCCACCCGCGCTGCCTTTGCGTTGAAGACGCCGCGGGAGACGCCGCCTCCTCTTTGGTGCGTTCTACGAGTTAGACAGGTGGTATTTGAGATTTTTTGAACTTTTATCAAACTTTTTACGACTCGTGGTGCTGTTTTGGCCTCGGGAGACACTCTATCCCACTAATACTCGTAGGATGCCATAATATTTAACTTCTTATAATACACTTGCTCAACACGCATCAGATTACTTTGGCGTGCACTGCATCGTTAGGAAGCTAAACCATGCATAACCAAGTAAATTATATCATTTTCTTGGATCCACATGTACATGTGGGTTCGTGAAAAATAAAAAACGAAGGCTGTCGTGCATGGTCAGGGTAACACAAAGTGTATATGGCCATAAACAAAGCTTTGATCGTGATAGAGACAAAGTGCATGCATGGATGAAGGAATAGAAGCTTTGGCTTCTGAGCGATAAAACTGTCTATGGCATGTAGTTCTGCCTCTGACTTTGGCTTCCCGTCATCAGTCATCTAAAAACACTTCCGGGCCATAGACGGTTTTAATCATGGGCCTCATTTGCTATTCAGTCTCTTCAAGTTGGTCTGAACACGAAGTCCAGTTATTTCGTTTGCACTCCATAGTATTGTTTGCATTTTTGCGTGTTTAAAACTAGCCCGCAGTTTTTTTTCTTAATTTTTGTGATTTGTACTTTGCTCAATTTATCTATTAGTAGTCATCAGCTGACCTAAACCCAGCCTAGCTATCGCATTATCTATAAGCAACAGCATTACCCTTTTGTACCCTCCAAGTCGCATGGTGGTATGAGTCAGCATGTCACATGACTGGTGCCAAAGGGCAGTCTGATTGGCCCAGCCAACATAATAAATTAGCGATGGAAACATCAATATCGGACTCACCCTCTGCCAACTATTATTAACCAAACGGGGTGTACATTAAGTCCAAAAAATTGTCAGAACGGCCGCCCACCACCCCTCTTCTCGATTTGCAATTAACTAGTTGAATTAATTTCACAACGCCTAGCTTACAATTTATAAGTATTAAATCGTTGTAACACAAATAACACTGCACGTACTAATGCATGAATGTGGACTGCAAACATTAGAATGGTCACTTCAATCAAGAAAAACAAAATAACTCACTTCTTCGTCTCGATGACCTTCCAAACGACTGGCTGTCTTCGGCGCTGGGCCCGCTGCTGTAAGATGGCTGCATCATGGCGGCACCACGAACTGAAAGTTCAGTTTGGTGCGATGATGATCAGGGAGTTGCAGCATCAGCATAGTATTAATTATCAGGCAAGATGGGAGAAAAATGACAGAAAGTCTCACCGTTCCTGACTCGCTCAATCTTCGTCTTGCCATCGAAGGCGCTCTTCCGCTCTCCCTCGAAGAGTTTCACCGGGTCCCAAAGGCCTCCGTCGCCCACGTACGCTCTGTTCAGAGCCCTGGGCCAGGCTGAAGACAGGCGGGAGTCGCGCATCTGCAGGAGCGTGTCCCGGTTGTAGCGGATCAGCTGTCGCTGCTGCTGTCTCTGACCAGCTTCGTGCTGGTGCCGCTTGCTCCCAGCTCGGGGACCGCGAGGCTTCTTGCCTTGGCTGGCCTTGTCCTCCGTCTTGGCGCAGTTGTTGCTACCCGAGGCTGCGCTGGACAGCGAGGGCTGCGTGCTGTTGCTGCTGCTTGCATCCTGCTGCTGATTGTTAGTGCTGCTCATTCTGAACGGTTAGATGGTTAGATGTTGGACGCACAGAGAATATGTTTACAAAAATTAAAACACTAGTTGAGTTAATTGCTCTCGCGCGTTTGTCCAGAAATAGGATTGAACTTAAGTTTCTATGAGATTCTGAGTATCGAAGAGTTTTACATATACTTAGCCAGTAAACGCTACAGCGCAATGTCTCCAATATTCTTTAGAGGCGTTGAAGGTATGGATGAAGTGCTAAATTATCAAGAGATTTAGAGATTAAATTAGAAACTATAAGAGGCATTTTGAAAACCCATGTCGAACATTTTAAATGGAGAATACTTCCAGCACCCGAATATCGTCATCGGTAGTCCATCAGTAGTGTGGACTATAAAAGGCAGTCGCGAAACATGGTTTTGCTTAATTCTATTGATTACAAAAAGAAACTGTTCCCGTGCTATGAACTAGTAAAAATTGAATGAGCAGACAAAAAGCAACACAAAAATTAAATTACCTTGATGGCTTTAAGACTTGAACTCCCTGGAAATAAAAGGCCCAAAGTTAACGATGCACGAAGCGTAGAGTTAACTTAAAAAAGGATATTATATATGTACAGTGAAAATTTAGTGCAAAGAAAAATTTTCTGCTTTATTATAAAGTATTTCTAATAATAAAACACTAGTTTTTTTTACAAATAATTGGGAATAAAAATGGTTTTAACAGCAAGCTGTGTTTCACTTGTTAAACACCGTAAAATAATAGACTAAAGATTCTCAAAAGCAGTTTATGCTGTTTTAGTGTAATTATATTTGTAAAAACGAATGCTGCATGCAAACTCTGCTAAAATACTTTTTATTGTTTTTTTGTTGTTATGTCACTAGAGTTACCTAAATGATGGAGAATGCTTATAAGCGTGAAATCTATTACTGTTATTTATTATCAACGTTTTTTATATATTGGTTTCGAAAATTGTGATTCGTAGAAATTGGCGGAATTCAATGAAAAAAGCAGGGAAGCTAACCTTTGCGAGGCTTTGCCATAGCAATGTTAGCATAGCTTGAGTACCCAATTTAAAATTATTTAGATTTGCAGGCTACTATTTAATGATTTGTAGGTCTTATTCTATGCATAAATTAACGTAAATCATTAGCCTGGTGGTCTATTAGTATAAAATGCATCGTGATCGTGTATGACAAAAAAATTAGGCTTCTTCTGTCACATGTGATGATCATGTGTAGATGTGCCAATTCAATGCAATTGTTATTTCTTTAATACTAGGCTCATACCATTATTAGGCCTAACAATAACTTTGACAAAGCAAAATATGATATATATAAAACTTAAAAGTTGAAAAATCTTGGCATGAGGCTGAGTCTTTAATCCTTTTTTTATTTTATCAATTAAAACCTGACATTAACTGTCATTCAAAATTACAAAACTGAATTCATAATGTATAACAAAAACCATCTTCCAATTTGATCCACATGGATCTGTGTCAATAATTTCTAGCTTATCCCCAAAAGATGGTTTTTGAACAGATTCATTTTAAGGTTATTTATTCCAATAAGCTACCATGGGGATAGGCTAAAAATTATTGACATGGATTTGTGTGGATAAAATTGGAATTATTGATATTGCCTATATAGACTTGAATGGTGGCAGCTATATTTCAATAAGTTGCTATGGGGATAGGCCCCTAAGCTGGAAATTATTGACACGGATCTGTATGGATAAAATTGGAATTATCCGTATGGAACCATGGGGATAAGCACTTCCATATAAGTAACTATAAACTATGTATAATTAATAATCCTGATAATCCTGAACATTAAGCCAAAGAAAATTTAAGAAATGTAGTATGAATTTTGAAAATGCTATTTTAAAATACAATTTTAGTTTATTGAAAGATGGAAGATTTTTTAATAGCTTTGGTTTCTTGCTCCAAATTAATTTTCCAAAGTTCTAGATTATTTTTAAAATTTTTAGTCAATTCAAATTAATTTTTTTAATAATAAAGAAAGCAATAGCTAGTATACCATGCCATGCTATAGTCATTGTACAATGATTCTCTAGGGACACTAAAACTAGATGGCTAGAAACAATGATAAAGGAGGTCCCTATCTTGTTTCTAATATTCTAAGGTTTCTGTATTGATAATGATAGAAAAAAGTATTAGATTAGACTATAGACTGATAATTTGTTTTTGACTTTGGGTCATATTAGTATATCTAAGTCTTATTGCCTCTAACAATGTCAACTAGCTTCTTTGATGCTTTTTAACAATTTTTTAGCATTTTTATACTAGTCTATCTTAACCAATCTCTGCTCATATGATAGCAAATATAGTATTTATTAAGTATATAGATTCCAAAGACTTAGATAGGCCCTATTGCAATCTATAATCCCAAAGATGCTAGGTCCTAGGCAGTCTAGTACTATATGCATGGCATGTATCAATAAGTTAGAAAAGTTATTTTGGCAAGCTTTGCACAGCAATAGTATGGCATATAAAAAGTAAAAAAATGCATAGCACCATAGTTAGAGCTATCTAGTAGCTGGGCCACAGAAATTTTTAGTCTTTTTACTAAAAAGATATGATACATGTCACTTTTGAAGTGAGTATTATATATTAATGGTTGTTATTGTATGCACAGTGCATAGGGTTGCGCAATAGTTATAATTTATACATAGTCAATTAAGATAAACTCATTGGGAAAAGGTGTTGCAAGCTAAGAAAAACATTTTGCTAGTTTCAGATTGTACTTGAAATAATAGTGGATAATTGTAAGAAAATTGCAATTTTTTAAGCTCTATGACTTTTAGCATAGGGTTTATGCTAATTAGACTCTAAATAAATCAGAGTTGGCTAAGTAGATGGCAACAAGACTTAACAAAGACTTGGTTTATATATTGCATAGGAGTAGTTAGATCATATTTGCATTATATGCATCAATAGACCAAATTGATAGGCAGGTCTAGTGGATAAATTTGGAAGGAATCATATAATTTCAATATTAGTTTTTTTATTATATATTTGCAATTGATAGATCATATTATTATCATTGTCATTAAAACTTACTTAGTTCCTATGTTCCTATGTTCCTAAGTTCCTATGTAAGTTCCTAATTCCTATGTAGTACTATGGCATTTATAGTAATATATATAGTTATATGCCAAAAAATCTTGGTCTGATCTTTAAATCTTCCTAGATAAAATTAAACAAGTCTAATTATAATTATATGCAAATTCAATCAAAGCTAAATTGATTAGCTATATTGCTTATTTAAATATATATAACAATTTTTCTTAAATTCCAAGTCAACATATATGTATCTTATAATGTAACATATTTTTTCTTTTGTATAGAGTCTATATTTTTTAGTTCACATTGATTTAAACATTTTTTCATAAAATAGATATTATTATTAGCTAGGATAGTTGAAAATATATATTGTAACCCCCTATTCCTTGGACTAAATAGCCATATATAGGCTTTAGATACACTATAATAATTGTAGCAAAGATATCATTTGCATATCTAGTCATTAGGATGTTTTTTTTCTTGTTTTATTCATTTTTGTATTTCTGTCCTATGCAACCACTTAATTTTTTTATGATTTTCTAAGTTTATTGCAGACAAAAAATAGATTGTTTGTCTATAATGACTATTCTCTCATGACAGTCTAATATTGAGTATAAAAGTTCAAGGATTATAATCCAAAGTGAATAGTAGCAATTAAAATTAATGTATTTAAAAACATTGTACATTGCAACTTTTAAGTATTCAAAGTCTATTAGATAATAGTAGACTATAAGCACACAATGGACACATTGATTTTAACCCTTTTTTCATTAGGGTAAATCCCTACTTATAGCAATAATTTGCATTGCTATAAGCCATAACTTTGCAAATAGGAAAATTTCTGCTTAGTTGCAAGGATGTTGATCAAATGATATGCTTTAATATATAACTATAATCTTGACTTTTTTAATAAAAAATGTAATGTTTAATAAGTTTTGAAAAATCAGAACTACTACTAGTATGGGAAAATGAAACACTGTGAATCAAGTGAGAGCATGTAGTGTTAGCATATATGCGCAACCTTGGGAATCACTTAGTCATTTCTATTGGCAACACACACATGTAAGTTGCTATTGGCTGAGAGCAGTCACGTGACTACTATTCCATCCAATAGCAACTTACACGTGTGTGTTGCCAATAGAAATGGCTGGGTGAATCCCTAGGTTGTGCCCAAGCATGAGTGTTAGAGTTTAAGCATTTGATAATTTAAAATTTATACAAAAAAGACAATCATTACATTTATGAATAGTATAAGCAAAACAAATCTGAATTTAGTGTGGCACCATTATAGTTAAAATTAAATATTGCCCTAATTTGAGTTTCTTTTAAGCCCACCTTTAGCCAGTGATAAGACTATAGTTAAAGTATTGAATTCTTCAGTTTTAAATCTATATATAAAAAGTAGGTTTCATATAAAGATTCTCTTTTATCTATGTTATGCCAAGCTTGGCAGTGAATAAAAACACTAGTAGAGCTAGTTGAATAAATAAATGTTGCTTTTTACGCTCATACTACTGAACAGAGAGTAGTTTTGTTATAAATATAGTTAAGTGAACCATTCAGCGTACTTTGTATCTGTGCCAGTAACCAGTGGCTTGATGAAATTGCCCCCGCTCCCAGTTGGTACTTGCTAGCTAATTGTTTCGTCTATGGGCAGAAGTGCAAGTTATCTCTAAAGCCAACTATGCAATGCTTATTTATCTATCTGAGCCCGTGTCAATCTTCAGTCTGATGCTATCTCCGTTCAGCGGCGTCAGTCCGCACTTGTGGAAGACGATAACCGGACAGAAGCCGATTCCGGGTGTCCGAAAGCGGACGACCCAGTGTCCGAGACTGTCCGAGCTGACTCGGAGGAGTCGTGTTTAGTTGAAGGCGAAGAACTATCTAGCGAGTCGAGACAGCAGCAGTTTGCTAATCCACTGTTCGATTCGGATAGCGAGGGCGAAGATTCCGGCGGATTGGACGAGTTCGACGAGGAGATTCGAGCTGCTGTTGCTGCCGCCGCTGATCAGCCTGCTGAAGGTGAGCTGTCCTAATCCCATGGGGTGGGGGCTGAAAGTGATCTGTCTTTTTTAATCCCATGGGGTGGCTGTCCTAATCCCATGAGTGGCTGTCCTAATCCCATGGGGTGGCTGTCCTAATCCCATGGGGTGGGGGCTGAAAGTGATCTGTCTTTTTTAATCCCATGGGGTGGCTGTCCTAATCCCATGAGTGGCTGTCCTAATCCCATGGGGTGGCTGTCCTAATCCCATGGGGTGGGGGCTGAAAGTGATCTGTCTTTTTTAATCCCATGGGGTGGCTGTCCTAATCCCATGGGGTAGGGGCTGAAAGTGATCTGTCTTTTTTAATCCCATGGGGTGGCTGTCCTAATCCAATCGGATGGCTGCCTTAATCCAATCGGATGGCTGTCTTAATCCCATAGGGTGGCTGTCTTAATCCAATCGGATGGCTGTCTTAATCCCATAGGGTGGCTGTCTTAATCCCATAGGGTGGCTGTCTTAATCCCATAGGGTGGCTGTCTTAATCCCATCGGGTGGCTGTCTTAATCCCATGGGGTGGCTGTCTTAATCCCATGGGGTGGCTGTCTTAATCCCATGGGGGTGGCTGTCTTAATCCCATAGGGTGGCTGTCTTAATCCCATGGGGGTGGCTGTCTTAATCCCATCGGGTGGCTGTCTTAATCCCATGGGGTGGCTGTCTTAATCCCATGGGGTGGCTGTCTTAATCCCATGGGGGTGGCTGTCTTAATCCCATAGGGTGGCTGTCTTAATCCCATAGGGTGGCTGTCTTAATCCCATAGGGTGGCTGTCTTAATCCCATAGGGTGGCTGTCTTAATCCCATCGGGTGGCTGTCTTAATCCCATGGGGTGGCTTTCTTAATCCCATGGGGTGGCTGTCTTAATCCCATGGGGGTGGCTGTCTTAATCCCATGGGGGTGGCTGTCTTAATCCCATAGGGTGGCTGTCTTAATCCCATGGGGGTGGCTGTCTTAATCCCATCGGGTGGCTGTCTTAATCCCATGGGGTGGCTGTCTTAATCCCATGGGGTGGCTGTCTTAATCCCATGGGGGTGGCTGTCTTAATCCCATAGGGTGGCTGTCTTAATCCCATAGGGTGGCTGTCTTAATCCCATCGGGTGGCTGTCTTAATCCCATGAGGGTGGCTGTCTTAATCCCACGGGGGTGGCTGTTTTGATCCCATAGGATGGCTGTCTTAATCCCACGGGGTGGCTGTTTTGATCCCATGGAGAGCAGCTTGTGTGTGCTCAGCAGTCAGCGGAATGGGCAGAATCGCTTCAGCGCTGGTCGTGAGGAATGTCGCCAAAGGCGTTGCGCCAGGGTGCGCGCAGCCTTCCCCCGAATATTTAATATTTGACTCCCACAATTCCAAGTGTCGCAAGTTCAAATCCCTGTATTACCTGAACTCGTACTGTCTATAATTTAGATTGCAATCCACCATCAAGTCTGCCCGGAGAATCGGACCCAGCTTTCGATAGCAAAGTTGTTAGTACCAAGCACGCAGACGCTCCAGCGGCCTCCGTTGCCTGCACTCAATACAGAGTGGATTCGGGAGCAGTGGACCAGGCGGCGGTGGATCGCAGCGGTTCGCCGCTGTACCGCCACCCGAATCACCGGGAGATGCTGTCGGCCATAGAGCTTGAGCTGGCTAACAATGACGAGCGAAACCTATGGCAGGACGCTTATAGACGATTGAGCCTGGCCTCGGGTTCGGACGGAGCTTCGTCTGCTCCGCTGAGCACGGCAGCTGCCAGGCATCCGGATAATCGGCTGCTCAACCGGTACCGCGACGTGCTGCCCTACGACCATAGCCGGGTAAAACTGGCTTCAATATATTCTTGAATGCTGGCAATGATCTTGAATCCCCAGAATTGACTGCTTATGAATTAGATAATTTGATCAATCCTGACTGATCCCCGACTTCCATAAGTCCCCAAATTATTTCCAAATCCCATAATTCCCCAACAAGAACAGAACAACATAAATCCCCAAATTAATCCCAAATCCCATAAATCCCCGACAACAACAGAACAACATAAATCCCCAAATTATTCCCAAATCCCATAAATCCCCAAATGATCCCTAAATCCCATTAATCCCCGAATGACCCCCAAATCCCATTAATCCCCAAATCCCCAAATCCTCAAATGACCCCCAAATTTCATAAATCCCCAAATGATCCTCGGATCCCATCTACCAAAAGAGCTTCACATTCATAATCCCTAAATAATACCCACATCATCTAATCTCCCAAATGATTCCAATTCCAGAATCCCCCAAATTATCCCAATTTCATAATCCCCCAAATTATCTCAAATACCATAGTCTCCCAAATTTTCTAAATTATCCACAAATCCGATAATCCCCAAATGATCCCCACATCCGATTATCCCCGCATCCCATGATTTCCTAAATGATCCCTAAATCCCATAATCTCACAAATTATCCAAAAATCCCATCATTTCCCTAATGATCTCCAAAATCTATAATGTCCTAAATGATATTTACTCTGTAGGTGCGGCTCTCCCCGATCAGCCGGTCGCACGCCAGCAGCCTGGGCCTGAGCGGGGATTACATCAATGCCAGCATAGTTCGAGCCGAGCACGCCGGCCGGGTGTTCGCCATGGCCCAGGGCCCTCTGCCGGCCACGGTCGGCCACTTCTGGCTGATGGTGTGGCAGCTGCGCAGTCGCGGAGTCGTCATGCTCAATCGAGTATTTGAAAAAGGCGCCCTCAAATGTCATCCGTATTTTCCGGACGAGCGAACGAAACGAGTCGATTGTCCGGACGTTGGCCTGCGAGTCGAGCTGGTCTCTTCCGAATCATTAGGCTATTACATTGTTCGCGGCTTCCGGTTGTCGTTGCTAAGCAATAAAACCAGCGATCCGGAGCCGGCGTCCGCAGTTCGAGACCTGCTGCACTATCAGTACTTGACTTGGCCGGATTTCGGGGTGCCGCAGACTCCGGGCGCTTTCCTGAACTTCCTGATGGCTGTCCGCCGTTCGGGCCTCCTGTCTGACCCGGACAGGCCGCCGGTTGTCCACTGCTCGGCCGGGATTGGCCGGACAGGCAGCCTGGCCGTCATAGACGTCTGCCTGGCTTTGATCGCCCGTCGTGGCAGCCTCTACGGAGTTGACCTGCCCGGCGAGATCCGGCGCCTCCGCCGCGACCGCATGGGCCTGGTGCAGACGCCGGACCAGCTGCGGTTCTGCTACCAGGCCGTTGTCATGGGCGGCCGGGCGATACTGGCTAACGGAGTCGATCGGGCCGACAGTTTGTCGTTTAGCATCGACGAGGCCGACAGGCGACAATTCGGCATGGCTAATAACAGCTTCGCCGAGGCCGGCGACTCTGATGACGAATCTTCTTCTAGTAGCAGCGGCGGCAGCAATCATTCTTCAGCAATAAACGATAACGCTTATAGTCTGTTGCGGGGTAACCTGGACAGGCAGAGGACCACCTGGCTGAGCTGCCAGCACAGGCTTAGCGGCGGTGGCGGCGGCGGCGTTCCATTTCCGCTGTACAATGAGGAAGACGAAGCTGCCGACGACAAGAGGGCAGCAGCTGCGGGCGTCGATGCTGCTGAAGCCGCCTTCAAGCCGATTCCAACGCCTGTCGTTCGTCTGCGCGACCTGGCCTGGATCTCGCTGCTGACTGCCCTGGGCGCCTACCTGGTTTATCAGATGGGAGCAGCTTGACTCTCTGCCAGCTGGTCGCTTTCACTCATTTTGAACATGTATCATTTTTTCGTTGATTTATAATATCAACTCGAGGTGTGCGCGCGTCTGTGTATGACTTTTTCCTCGGATCAAAAGATACTTGCATGTTTTTCAATGTTCTGTATGATAAATATAAGCGAAAGTAGCCATAGAAACAACTCGATAAATTTATTGATTATTATTTCAGAATTTTAAGATGTGGGGACTTTAACCTTGCCTTGTGTGGTTGCTATGCGGTATTACGGTTACTATGCGGTTGCTATGCGGTTGCTATGCGGTTGCTACGCTGTTGCTATGCGGTTGCTACGCGGTTGCTACGCTGTTGCAATGCGGTTGCTATGCGGTTGCTACGCAGTTGCTATGCAATTAAAATCTGTAATAAAATATTCTATGGCTTGGATGATGAGCTGGAATTTTATTAGACGGTGTACGGCAAATCTCTGATATTAATGCCTGTCTTTTCTATGGTCTAAATACAATCTCTGCTTGGAATAATCATATTTATTATTGCTGTAATTTTAATTTTAATTTCCTTTCTGGTCATCCGCAGTTGCCGGATCTCTCTAGCCAGGTAAATAAAAAACTCACAAATAGTATTAATTTTGTAAATAATTATAAAATCCAGCGTCTTCTTGTGTGTCAGCCTGGAGCTTTTTCATATAGTCTTGCGACTAACGACCAATCAATCAATTTCTCTGCTTGTTGATGAATCTCTGTAATAAAAATACCAGACCACATTTTTAGTATCGCTTTTCGTAACCCTGCTTTTGTAGCCCTTTTTTGTCTTGTATACAGTTTTGTTTTAATAAGCAGATCTTTTTTTCAAACTCTAGCGAAAATTTGCGTCGTACTTTCGTTTGACTTTGTGTTTTTTTTAATGAAGTTGGAAATTAATACCGCGCTTGAGTCTTCTGCTATCGGAATTCTGTTTATTAATCTCATTTCTCGATGAGGATACAAGTCTTGGAGCTTCATTGCTTTTAACGGTTGTAATATCCACTCTTGCTGTAAATCCTTCCTTGCATTTCCCCCATCTGTCTCTTGTCTTGCATCTCCCCTCCCCTCCATCTGTCTCTTATCTTGCATCTCCCCTCCCTCCATCTGTCTCTTATCTTGCATCCCCTCCCCTCCATCTGTCTCTTATCTTGCATCTCCCCTCCCTCCATCTGTCTCTTATCTTGCATCTCCCCTCCCTCCATCTGTCTCTTATCTTGCATCCCCTCCCCTCCATCTGTCTCTTATCTTGCATCCCCTCCCCTCCATCTGTCTCTTATCTTGCATCCCTCCCCTCCATCTGTCTCTTATCTTGCATCCCCTCCCCTCCATCTGTCTCTTATCTTGCATCTCCCCTCCCTCCATCTGTCTCTTATCTTGCATCCCCTCCCCTCCATCTGTCTCTTATCTTGCATCCCCTCCCCTCCATCTGTCTCTTATCTTGCATCCCCTCCCCTCCATCTGTCTCTTATCTTGCATCTCCCCTCCCTCCATCTGTCTCTTATCTTGCATCCCCTCCCCTCCATCTGTCTCTTATCTTGCATCCCCTCCCCTCCATCTGTCTCTTATCTTGCATCCCCTCCCCTCCATCTGTCTCTTATCTTGCATCCCCTCCCCTCCATCTGTCTCTTATCTTGCATCCCCTCCCCTCCATCTGTCTCTTATCTTGCATCCCCTCCCCTCCATCTGTCTCTTATCTTGCATCTCCCCTCCCTCCATCTGTCTCTTATCTTGCATCCCCTCCCCTCCATCTGTCTCTTATCTTGCATCCCCTCCCCTCCATCTGTCTCTTATCTTGCATCCCCTCCCCTCCATCTGTCTCTTATCTTGCATCCCCTCCCCTCCATCTGTCTCTTATCTTGCATCCCCTCCCCTCCATCTGTCTCTTATCTTGCATCCCCTCCATCTGTCTCTTATCTTGCATCCCCTCCCCTCCATCTGTCTCTTATCTTGCATCCCCTCCATCTGTCTCTTACCTTGCATCTCCCCTCCATCTCTTGTGTTGCACCTCTCAGGTCGCATATAAATTGTCTTTGATCTAGAGTATTAGTGCCTACTAAAAGTAGAGTGCGCGTACATGTGTCAGTCACTCGCACACACTTCAGCAGAAGCATGTCTACCCCAGAAGAGGCCTCGCCGGCAGCCTTCGAAGAAGAGTCCGCAGAGCCTGACGCCGATCCAGCACAATGGACTCCAGCTGGCGCAGAAATCCGGCGCAGAAGCAAATCGGAGCGGTTGCGCCGAACCCAGGAACAGATCGATCGGATGCGAGCCAACATGAAGAACTGGGAGGTGAAACGGTGGCGAAAGCGGTGGTCAACTAGAATCGGTATTGCTGCGGCTATGCTGCTGTTTTCCGCTGGCTGCTACTACTTGTACTTTTACTACAGGTAGTTGCGCGTTCCAGTGCTGGTGCGTTGTGTCCGTCAGCTAAGTGGTAGTAGATAAAAGAGTATTCGATATTTTTTGCGTACGCGATATTAAAAAAGGCGCTCCTCCATGTTGCGCAAATACCGCTGCATTGGAAACAATCTGCTGCTGCCGTTATGTATTGTAGTAATTGTTATGGCCCTGAGTTTCGACACTACTTGTATATTGATTTTTCTCTCTCTTTCTGGAGTGGCTGCTGTCTGTATTTTCTATTAATTTTTAGTGTACTGTTCTTGAAATATAATTGAGTGTAGGCCAATTAGAAACTGTTTGCTTTAGTTTTTCATGTATTGCTAGTGTTGATTTTCTTTTTTGTTTTACTGCCAAGTTTACTGCTGAGAGTACGAGTATACTTTAGAAAAAAGTACTATAGAGTCTAGGATTAAATAGAGACTCAATGGAAATATGACTGTAGAAGATCCATTCTGTCCATTCTAGAAGCCAAGGAGAATCCCAGTAGGAACTCGAGGGAATCCTAGGAAAAACCCGATGAGAATCCCAGTAGAAACTCGAGGGAATCCTATGTGAAACCCGATCAGAATCCCAGAGGGAATCCTAAGAGAATCCCAGGGGCAACCCGTGGAGAATCCCAGGGGCAACCCGTGGAGAATCCCAGGGGCAACCCGTGGAGAATCCCAGGGGCAACCCGTGAGAATCCCAGGGGCAACCCGTGGAGAATCCCAGGGGCAACCCGTGGAGAATCCCAGGGGCAACCCGTGGAGAATCCCAGGGGCAACCCGTGGAGAATCCCAGGGGCAACCCGTGGAGAATCCCAGGGGCAACCCGTGGAGAATCCCAGGGGCAACCCGTGGAGAATCCCAGGGGCAACCCGTGGAGAATCCCAGGGGCAACCCGTGGAGAATCCCAGGGGCAACCCGTGGAGAATCCCAGGGGCAACCCGTGGAGAATCCCAGGTGGAACCCAGGAAGAAACCCAAGGCGAATCCCTGTATAACCCAAATAGAATCCCAGTGAGAACTCAAGGAGAATCCTAGTTGTAACTCTACGGAATACCAGGGGAAATTCGAGGAGAATCCCAAGGAAAGCCAGAGGAGATTTCATGGGAACCCGGGGAAAATCCCAGTGGAATCCAAAGTGCATTCAAAGGAAACCGGAGAAAATGCAAGGAAATCCGCCGATAATCTTAAGCGCAATTCTAGGAAATCCGAGAAAAATCTCAGGGGAATCCGGGGGTGACCTATAATATGATCCCTGAGTTCCTGTCCCCTATTGCAGCGCCATGGCCTCAGCACTGAAGGTGGCCGTAGTGACCGGCTCTAACAAGGGCATCGGGTTCGCCATTGTGGAGCAGCTCTGCAAGCAGCTGGGCTCCAGCTGGGCCGTCTATGTGACCTCGCGCGATGAAGCTCGCGGCGCCGATGCACTGAGCCAGTTGAAGCAGCGCGGAGTCGAGCCGCGATTTCACCAGCTGGACATCGACAGTCAGGAGAGCGTGGACCGCCTCGCCGCCTACCTTAAAGGCACCTACGGAGGCCTCGACATTCTCGTTAACAATGCTGGCATTGCCTATAAGGGCGACTCGACCGCGCCGTTCGCCGAGCAAGCAGAGGTCACCATAGCAACCAACTTTTGGAGCACTCTGCGTGTCTGTGATGCGCTGTTCCCCCTGCTGAAGCCGCACGCTCGGGTTGTGCACCTGTGCAGCAGCGTTAGCGATATGGCACTCAACAAGGCTTCTCCGGAGTTGCAGAAGAAGCTCACGCAGCCCATGAGTCTGGATGAGGTTAAGTGCTGTCTTTGAAGTGATGTGCAACACTTTACTGTAACTTTAAGACTTACAGGCATAACTAGTCATGTATGCTCCCGACAGTGTTTACCATAGACATAACCAATTTTATAGGCTCTGGACAGTGTCTACCATAGACATAACCAATCTTATAGGCCGCCGACAGTGTTTACCATAGACATAACCAAAGCTGTAGGCTGCGGACAGTGTTTACCATAGACATAACCAAAGCTGTAGGCTGCGGACAGTGTTTACCATAGACACAAACCAAAGCTGTAGGCTGCGGACAGTGTTTACCATAGACATAACCAAAGCTGTAGGCTGCGGACAGTGTTTACCATAGACATAACCAAAGCTGTAGGCTCCGGACAGTGTTTAACATAGACAACCAATCTTATAGGCTGCGGACAGTGTTTACCATAGACATAACCAATCTTATAGGCTGCGGACAGTGTTTACCATAGACATAACCAAAGCTGTAGGCTCCAGACAGTGTTTACCATAGACATAACCAAAGCTGTAGGCTGCGGACAGTGTTTACCATAGACATAATCAAAGCTGTAGGCTGCGGACAGTGTTTACCATAGACACAAACCAAAGCTGTAGGCTGCGGACAGTGTTTACCATAGACATAACCAAAGCTGTAGGCTGCGGACAGTGTTTACCATAGACATAACCAAAGCTGTAGGCTGCGGACAGTGTTTACCATAGACATAATCAAAGCTGTAGGCTGCGGACAGTGTTTACCATAGACACAAACCAAAGCTGTAGGCTGCGGACAGTGTTTACCATAGACATAACCAAAGCTGTAGGCTGCGGACAGTGTTTACCATAGACATAAACAAAGCTGTAGGCTGCGGACAGTGTTTACCATAGACATAACCAAAGCTGTAGGCTACGGACAGTGTTTAACATAGACAACCAATCTTATAGGCTGCGGACAGTGTTTACCCTAGACGTAACCAATCCTGTAGGCTGCGGACAGTGTTTACCATAGACATAACCAAAGCTGTAGGCTCCGGACAGTGTTTAACATAGACAACCAATCTTATAGGCTGCGGACAGTGTTTACCATAGACATAACCAATCTTATAGGCTGCGGACAGTGTTTACCATAGACATAACCAAAGCTGTAGGCTGCGGACAGTGTTTACCATAGACATAACCAAATCAACCCCCCCTCCTCAACCGCAGGTGAAGCAGCTCATGTCGGATTTCGTGGCCCGAGCTAAGGCCGGCACAGTGCAGGAGGCCGGCTGGCCGCAGACCGCCTACGGCGTCTCCAAGGTGGGCGTCCGTCTCATGACCTACGCCCAGGCCAGGGATGTCAAGGGAGACGACATTGTGATCAACTGCTGCTGTCCCGGCTATGTGGACACGGATATGACCAGCCACAAAGGACCCAAGACTATCTATGAAGGTGCTGACACACCTGTGTACTTGGCGACCCTGCCTCCCGGCATCAAGCAGCCAATAGGAGAGCACCTGTACGAGCGCAAGGTCGTGCCGTGGGCTGTGAAGCCCGACTTTAAATTTGTGTGACATCTGGTAGATTTTCAATCCGAGACTTTATTAAACAGTAGTTATACATTTTATTAAATAATTAGCTTTTTGATAAATTAAGTAAGTAGGCATTAACTTTTTATAATCTTTATTTTATCTATTTTTCTTTATTCTAATTTTCTATTTATCTACGAGCGTAGGTGCGAGGTTGCTGAACCATTCTAAATGATATCTTTTACATCTTTTGTCTTCATGATTGGCAATTTTATTTCTATATCATGCTGCTTTCACATGTTCGTAGACTGTAGTGTAGTAATTGAAATTTATATATACTAAGCTATTTCTGACTCTTTTATAGTAATTTTTCATGATAAAATATCCATGATCTTCTGTAGTGTTTTAACATTGATGCCAAAATATTTGTAACGTCTTTTAGTTAGTTTCATAATAACTACTGTTTAGCTGTTAATTCAACTCTGTATATGCCCCAGATGGGTAAGCCTAGAGTGCCTTAAGTAGGGAATCCTAGAGTACCCCAGATAGGGAATCCTAGAGTACCCCAGATAGGGAATCCTAGAGTACCCCAGATAGGGAATCCTAGACTACCCCAGATAGGGAATCCTAGAGTACCCCAGATAGGGAATCCTAGAGTACCCCAGATAGGGAATCCTAGAGTGCCCCAGATAGGGAATCCTAGAGTACCCCAGATAGGGAATCCTAGAGTACCCCAGATAGGGAATCCTAGAGTACCCCAGATAGGGAATCCTAGAGTACCCCAGATAGGGAATCCTAGAGTACCCCAGATAGGGAATCCTAGAGTACCCCAGATAGGGAATCCTAGAGTACCCCAGATAGGGAATCCTAGAGTACCCCAGATAGGGAATCCTAGAGTACCCCAGATAGGGAATCCTAGAGTACCCCAGATAGGGAATCCTAGAGTACCCCAGATAGGGAATCCTAGACTACCCCAGATAGGGAATCCTAGAGTGCCCCAGATAGGGAATCCTAGACTAGCCCAGATAGGGAATCCTAGAGTGCCTTAGGTAGGGAATCCTAGAGTACCCCAGATAGGGAATCCTAGAGTACCCCAGATAGGGAATCCTAGAGTGCCCAGATAGGGAATCCTAGACTACCCCAGATAGGGAATCCTAGACTACCCCAGATAGGGAATCCTAGAGTGCCTTAGGTAGGGAATCCTAGACTACCCCAGATAGGGAATCCTAGAGTGCCTTAGGTAGGGAATCCTAGAGTACCCCAGATAGGGAATCCTAGATTACCTCCGATAAGAATTTTGGGAAATCTTAAACAGCATTAGAGTGTTTTAGAAACAAAGGAAGAAATTCCTGGGAACCCCAAGGGGAATCTGAAGGTAATCCTTCCGAATCGCAGAGGAATTTTTGGGAAGACTTCGTGGCACTCCTTCAGAGCCAATACCCCAACCCCAAGTGAGTCTCAACAGTTCCTGTCCCCTATTGCAGCGCCATGGCCTCAGCACTGAAGGTGGCCGTAGTGACCGGCTCTAACAAGGGCATCGGGTTCGCCATTGTGGAGCAGCTCTGCAAGCAGCTGGGCTCCAGCTGGGCCGTCTATGTGACCTCGCGCGATGAAGCTCGCGGCGCCGATGCACTGAGCCAGTTGAAGCAGCGCGGAGTCGAGCCGCGATTTCACCAGCTGGACATCGACAGTCAGGAGAGCGTGGACCGCCTCGCCGCCTACCTTAAAGGCACCTACGGAGGCCTCGATATTCTCGTTAACAATGCTGCCATTGCCTACAAGGGCGACTCGACCGCGCCGTTCGCCGAGCAAGCAGAGGTCACCATAGCAACCAACTTTTGGAACACTCTGCGTGTCTGTGATGCGCTGTTCCCTCTGCTGAAGCCGCACGCTCGGGTTGTGCACCTGTGCAGCAGCGTTAGCGATATGGCACTCAACAAGGCTTCTCCGGAGTTGCAGAAGAAGCTCACGCAGCCCATGAGTCTGGATGAGGTTAAGTGCTGTCTTTGAAGTGATGTGCAACACTTTACTGTAACTTTAAGACTTACAGGCATAACTAGTCATGTATGCTCCCGACAGTGTTTACCATAGACATAACCAATTTTATAGGCTCTGGACAGTGTCTACCATAGACATAACCAATCTTATAGGCCGCCGACAGTGTTTACCATAGACATAACCAAAGCTGTAGGCTGCGGACAGTGTTTACCATAGACACAAACCAAAGCTGTAGGCTGCGGACAGTGTTTACCATAGACATAATCAAAGCTGTAGGCTCCGGACAGTGTTTACCATAGACATAACCAAAGCTGTAGGCTCCAGACAGTGTTTACCATAGACATAACCAAATCAACCCCCCCCCCTCCTCAACCGCAGGTTAAGCAGCTCATGTCGGATTTCGTGGCCCGAGCCAAGGCCGGCACAGTGCAGGAGGCCGGCTGGCCGCAGACCGCCTACGGCGTCTCCAAGGTGGGCGTCCGCCTCATGACCTACGCCCAGGCCAGGGATGTCAAGGGAGACGACATTGTGATCAATTGCTGCTGTCCCGGCTATGTGGACACGGATATGACCAGCCACAAAGGACCAAAGACTATCTATGAAGGTGCTGACACACCTGTGTACCTGGCGACCCTGCCTCCCGGCATCAAGGAGCCAATAGGAGAGCACCTGTACGAGCGCAAGGTCGTGCCGTGGGCTGTGAAGCCCGGATTCACCATCGCTTGAAGCTCTGTTCGATCGTAGGACTTTTGGTTTCTGATTGAAATGGTTAAGCAACGTTTGTACTCGAATTTTCTTTCTAGGTAGCGGCTTCATATTAGCCATCTATCCCTGTCTGTGCGTGGCTCGATTCTTTGTTATTTAGCTTGACTGTTCTTTTCAATTTTTCACTATTGATAATATTTAATCAAGTTAGATTAATTCAAAATACACACCGACGACGGCTGTTTTTCTTTCTGTCCTTTTTATAATCAATGTTAGTCTTGAAGTTATTTTTATCAAATATGATTTAGGAAGTCAGTTCCCACTAGCTAGACGTAAAATTACCCAAATTAGTCATGAACTTCGCAAATGACGACGGTTTCACCTGTAGAGTTTTTAACAATCAATTTTTAACAATTTTCCTAAGGAAACGTCTTAAAAGCTACGGAATCGGGTCGGTTTCCTTGCCTACTGTGGCTCCAGCTGTATTTGAAGGATTTTGAAAGACGCCAGCAACGTGATTTGGCAAACAGATGAAAAAAGTCAAGAAGACGTCTTTGAATATCCGGTCCTTTGTCGCCCAGCCGCCGAGGTTGCCGCAGTTGTAGATCTTGAAGCTGCCCGACTCTTCGCGCTTGACGCCGACAGCAGCCTTACGAAGCTCATATCCCGATCGCTGTTCTCCTCGAAGGTCATCATCCGTCGGAAGTCGTCCCAGTTGACTACGCCGTCCCTGTCGTGATCGGCGTGCCGCAGCATCTCGTCGATGTCTTCGTCGGTTAGAGGCTCGTCTAGTAGCAGCAGCATTGTCCGTTTGAGCTCCTCGTGCGTCACGTGAATTCCATTGGAGCCGCGGCTCAGCACGAAGAAGGCTTCGCGAATCTCCGCCTCGTCGTCCACGTCGGCGCCGCGCATTTTGAGCACCAGGATGGCGCAGAGGGAGTTAAAATCGATGCGCGGCTTCGCGTCCGGGTCGGCGCCCAGTTTGATGAGGAATTTGCGCAGATCCGAGTCGCTCAGCTGGTGCCCGACTTTGCGCATGATTGTTGACACCCCGGCCATGGTGACGCTGCCCTCCGAGGTGCGGTCGTTCTCTTCGAATGCTTCTTTCAGGTCCTTGAGCATGGCCTCCTCCAGTATTTCTGCCATTGCTGCTATGTAGGAGCGGTAGCTCTGGTCGGTATGCCTGGCTCTGGTACTGGCCGAGGGACAGATGGTTTGAATAGAGAAAAGCGTCTTAAAATCCGCTCCTTTGGCCTCTTGGCCGTGCCATTTTTCTCAAATTAAAGAGGGCAAGGAGTTTAAGGTTGCTGCGCGTATTGTGTGCTGCGCTGCACAGCTAGAACCCTTCGCCATCTCTCTCTCTCTCTCTCTCTTGCTCCTCACCCTTCCACCTGTCTCTCTGCTTATAGCACATTCTACTGCAGTGCTCTTTACTCCATTGCGATTCCCCGTGGCCATGGTTTCACCCTCAATAAAGTGGCCGTTGTGCGATGCGGTCTTCCGCTCTTACCCCCCCTTTCCAGTGCCCCTCTCTGGCACAGGCCAGTTTACTCTTAAGCTTTTTATACGTCGTATAGCTCGTACATATGGCTTAGTGCTTGACTTTTCTTAGTTGTCATTGGCTTACACTTGACTTCCAATATCAATTGCATATATAATACAACCAGCTTGGACTCCCCGTGAAACCATGCTTGGATTCCCCGTAAAACCATGCTTGAATTCCCCGTGAAACCATGCTTGAATTCCCCGTGAAACCATGCTAAAATTCCCCGTGAAACCATGCTTAAATTCCCCGTGAAACCATGCTTGAATTCCCCGTGAAACCATGCTTAAATTCCCCGTGAAACCATGCTTGAATTCCCCGTAAAACCATGCTTGAATTCCCCGTGAAACCATGCTTGAATTCCCCGTGAAACCATGCTTGAATTCCCCGTGAAACCATGCTTGAATTCCCCGTGAAATCATGCTTGAATTCCCCGTGAAACCATGCTTGAATTCCCCGTAAAACCATGCTTGAATTCCCCGTGAAACCATGCTTGAATTCCCCGTAAAACCATGCTTGAATTCCCCGTGAAACCATGCTTAAATTCCCCGTGAAACCATGCTTGAATTCCCCGTGAAACCATGCTTAAATTCCCCGTGAAACCATGCTTGAATTCCCCGTGTAGCCGGCCTGAATTTCTTGTGAAATCAACTTGAATTTCCCATGAAACCAGCTTGAATTCCCCGTGAAACCATGACTGAATTCCCCATAAAACTGACTGAATTCCCCATAAAACTATAACTTAATTACCCATAAAACCATGACTGAATTCCCCGTGAAGCCGGCTCGAATTTCTTGTGAAATCAACTTGAATTCCCCATGAAACCAGCTTGAATTCCCCGTGAAACCATGACTGAATTCTCCCTGAAGCCGGCCTGAATGAATTTCTTGTGAAATCAACTTTAATTCCCCATGAAACCAGCTTGAATTCCCCATAAAACCATAACTGAATTCCCCGTGAAACGATGACTGAATTCCCCGTGAGACCATGACTGAATTCCCCGTAAAACCATGACTGAATTCCCCGTAAAACCATGACTGAATTCTCCGTGAGACCATGACTGAATTCCCCGTAAAACCATGACTGAATTCCCCGTGAGACCATGACTGAATTCCCCGTAAAACCATGACTGAATTCCCCGTGAAACCATGACTGAATTCCCCGTAAAACCATAACTGAATTCCTGTTGCAGGCTGTCGCCACGCCGCCGCAACCTGCTGCTTTGCTGAGAGCCGCCACAGCAGCCTTTCCATAGCAGCAATCAATCAATCGGCGGCAGGCGGAGCTGTCAATCAATCAAAGCCATAATATAGGGGGTTAAAATATGAAAGAGATGATCGGCGGCTGCTGCGTCTGCTCAGAGGAACGCGGCTGGTCGGACAATCCGCTGGTGTACTGCGACGGGGCTCAGTGCAGCGTGGCAGTGCACCAGGCCTGCTACGGCATCCCCATTATCCCCGATGGCTCCTGGTACTGCCGCAAGTGCGAGAGCAACGAGCGAGTCGCCAGGGTCCGCTGCGAGCTCTGCCCGAGCAGGTCCGGCGCTTTGAAACGCACCGATCGAGGCACCTGGTGTCACGTGATCTGCGCCCTGTTCATCCCCGAGGTGGACTTTGGCGACAAGGCGCTGATGGAGCCGGTGCTGCTGGAACGAGTGCCAGCCGAGAAGTTCAACAGGCTGTGCTACATCTGCGAGTCCCGCGGCCAGTCTGAGAGGGCGGTGGCCGGCGCCTGCATGCAGTGCAACAAGTCCGGCTGCAGGCTATGCTTTCATGTCACCTGCGCCCAGACACTCGGCCTGCTGTGCGAAGAGAGCGAAGCCAATGGCTCTGTGCGATTCTGCGGCTACTGTCAGGTGAGCTGGTTGGTTAGTTAGTTAGTTAGTTAGTTAGTTACTTAGATAGTTAGTTAGTTAGTTAGTTAGTTAGTTGGTTAGTTAGTTAGTTAGTTAGTTAGTTGGTTAGTTAGTAGTTAGTTAGTTAGTTAGTTAGTTAGTTAGTTAGTTAGTTAGTTAGTTAGTTAGTTAGTTAGATAGTTAGTTAGATAGTTCGATAGTTAGTTAGTAGTTAGTTAGATAGTTAGTTATTTAGTTAGATAGTTAGTTAGTTAGTTAGTTAGTTAGTTAGTTAGTTAGTTAGATAGGTAGTTAGTTAGATAGTTAGTTAGTTAGTTAGTTAGTTAGTTAGTTAGTTGGTTAGTTAGTTAGATAGTTAGTAGTTAGTTAGTTAGTTAGTTAGTTAGATAGTTAGTTAGTTAGATAGTTAGTAGTTAGTTAGTTAGTTAGTTAGTTAGATAGTTAGTTAGTTAGTTAGTCAGTTAGTTAGTTAGTTAGTCAGTTAGTTAGTTAGTTAGTTAGATAGTTAGTTAGTTAGTTAGATAGTTAGTTAGTAGTTAGTTAGATAGTTAGTTATTTAGTTAGTTAGTTAGTTAGTTAGATAGTTAGTTAGTCAGTTAGTTAGTAAGTTAGTTAGTTAGTCTGTCGGGTTAGGTAGTTAGTTAGTTAGTTAGTTAGTTAGTTAGATAGTTAGTTAGTTAGATAGTTAGTTAGTTAGTTAGTCAGTTAGTTAGTTAGTTAGTTAGATAGTTAGTTAGTTAGTTAGTTAGTTAGTTAGTTAGTTAGTTAGTTAGTTAGTTAGTTAGATAGTCAGTTGGGTTAGGTAGTTAGTTAGATAGTTAGTTAGTTAGTTAGTTAGTTAGTTTGTTAGTTAGTTAGTTAGATAGTTAGTAGTTAGTTAGTTAGTTAGTTAGTTAGTTAGTTAGTTAGATAGTTAGTTAGTTAGTTAGTTAGTTAGTCAGTTAGTTAGTTAGTTAGTTAGTTAGTCAGTTGGGTTAGGTAGTTAGTTAGTTAGTTAGTTATTTAGTTAGTTAGTTAGTCAGTTAGTTAGTTAGTTAGTTAGTTAGTTAGTTAGTTAGTTAGTTAGATAGTTAGTTAGTTAGTTAGTTAGTTAGTTAGATAGGTAGTTAGTTAGATAGTTAGTTAGTTAGTTAGTTAGTTAGTTAGTTAGTTGGTTAGTTAGTTAGATAGTTAGTAGTTAGTTAGTTAGTTAGTTAGTTAGTTAGATAGTTAGTTAGTTAGATAGTTAGTAGTTAGTTAGTTAGTTAGTTACTTAGTTAGTTAGTTAGTTAGATAGTTAGTTAGTTAGTTAGTCAGTTAGTTAGTTAGTTAGTTAGTTAGTCTGTCGGGTTAGGTAGTTAGTTATTTAGTTAGTTATTTAGTTAGTTAGTTAGTTAGTTAGTTAGTTAGTTAGATAGTCAGTTGGGTTAGGTAGTTAGTTAGTTAGTTAGTTAGATAGTTAGTTAGTTAGTTAGTTAGTTAGTTAGTTAGTTGGTTAGTTAGTTAGATAGTTAGTAGTTAGTTAGTTAGTTAGTTAGTTAGTTAGTTAGTTAGTTAGTTGGTTAGTTAGTTAGATAGTTAGTAGTTAGTTAGTTAGTTAGTTAGATAGTTAGTTAGTTAGTTAGTCAGTTAGTTAGTTAGTTAGTTAGTTAGTCTGTCGGGTTAGGTAGTTAGTTAGTTAGTTAGTTAGTTAGATAGTTAGTTAGTTAGTTAGATAGTTAGTTAGTAGTTAGTTAGATAGTTAGTTATTTAGTTAGTTAGTTAGTTAGTTAGATAGTTAGTTAGTCAGTTAGTTAGTAAGTTAGTTAGTTAGTCTGTCGGGTTAGGTAGTTAGTTAGTTAGTTAGTTAGTTAGTTAGATAGTTAGTTAGTTAGATAGTTAGTTAGTTAGTTAGTCAGTTAGTTAGTTAGTTAGTTAGATAGTTAGTTAGTTAGTTAGTTAGTTAGTTAGTTAGTTAGTTAGTTAGATAGTCAGTTGGGTTAGGTAGTTAGTTAGTTAGTTAGTTAGTTAGTTAGTTAGTTTGTTAGTTAGTTAGTTAGATAGTTAGTTAGTTAGTTAGTTAGTTAGTTAGTTAGTTAGTTAGATAGTTAGTTAGTTAGTTAGTTAGTTAGTCAGTTAGTTAGTTAGTTAGTTAGTTAGTCAGTTCGGTTAGGTAGTTAGTTAGTTAGTTAGTTATTTAGTTAGTTAGTTAGTCAGTTAGTTAGTTAGTTAGTTAGTTAGTTAGTTAGTTAGATAGTTAGTTAGTTAGTTAGTTAGTTAGATAGGTAGTTAGTTAGATAGTTAGTTAGTTAGTTAGTTAGTTAGTTAGTTAGTTGGTTAGTTAGTTAGATAGTTAGTAGTTAGTTAGTTAGTTAGTTAGTTAGTTAGATAGTTAGTTAGTTAGATAGTTAGTAGTTAGTTAGTTAGTTAGTTAGTTAGTTAGTTAGATAGTTAGTTAGTTAGTTAGTCAGTTAGTTAGTTAGTTAGTTAGTTAGTCTGTCGGGTTAGGTAGTTAGTTATTTAGTTAGTTATTTAGTTAGTTAGTTAGTTAGTTAGTTAGTTAGTCAGTTAGTTAGTTAGTTAGTCAGTTAGTTAGTTAGTTAGTTAGATAGTTAGTTAGTTAGTTAGTTAGTTAGTTAGTTAGTTAGTTAGATAGTCAGTTGGGTTAGGTAGTTAGTTAGTTAGTTAGTTAGTTAGTTTGTTTGTTTGTTAGTTAGTTAGTTAGATAGTTAGTAGTTAGTTAGTTAGATAGTCAGTTGGGTTAGGTAGTTAGTTAGTTAGTTAGTTAGTTAGTTAGTTAGTTAGGTGGGTAGTTAGTTAGTTAGTTAGTTAGTTAGACAGTTAGTTAGTTAGTTAGTCAGTTAGTTAGTTAGTTAGTTAGTTAGGTAGTTAGTTAGTTAGTTAGTTAGTTAGTTAGTTAGTTAGTCAGTTAGTTAGTTAGTTAGTTAGTTAGTTAGTCAGTTGGGTTAGGTAGTTAGTTAGTTAGTTAGTTCTTTAGTTAGTTAGTTAGTCAGTTAGTTAGTTAGTTAGTTAGTTAGTTAGTTAGTTAGTTAGTTAGTTAGTCAGTCAGTTAGTTAGTCAGTTGGGTTAGGTAGTTAGTTAGTTAGTTAGTTAGTTAGTTAGTTAGTCAGTTAGTTAGTTAGTTAGTTAGTTAGTCAGTTGGGTTAGGTAGTTAGTTAGTTAGTTAGTTATTTAGTTAGTTAGTTAGTCAGTTAGTTAGTTAGTTAGTTAGTTAGTTAGTTAGTTAGATAGTTAGTTAGTTAGTTAGTTAGTTAGTTAGATAGGTAGTTAGTTAGATAGTTAGTTAGTTAGTTAGTTAGTTAGTTAGTTAGTTAGTTGGTTAGTTAGTTAGATAGTTAGTAGTTAGTTAGTTAGTTAGTTAGTTAGTTAGTTAGATAGTTAGTTAGTTAGATAGTTAGTAGTTAGTTAGTTAGTTAGTTACTTAGTTAGTTAGTTAGTTAGATAGTTAGTTAGTTAGTTAGTCAGTTAGTTAGTTAGTTAGTTAGTTAGTCTGTCGGGTTAGGTAGTTAGTTATTTAGTTAGTTAGTTAGTTAGTTAGTTAGTTAGATAGTTAGTTAGTTAGTTAGTTAGATAGTTAGTTAGTTAGTTAGTCAGTTAGTTAGTTAGTTAGTTAGATAGTTAGTTAGTTAGTTAGTTAGTTAGTTAGTTAGTTAGATAGTCAGTTGGGTTAGGTAGTTAGTTAGTTAGTTAGTTAGATAGTTAGTTAGTTAGTTAGTTAGTTAGTTAGTTAGTTAGTTGGTTAGTTAGTTAGATAGTTAGTAGTTAGTTAGTTAGTTAGTTAGTTAGTTAGTTAGATAGTTAGTTAGTCAGTTAGTTAGTAAGTTAGTTAGTTAGTCTGTCGGGTTAGGTAGTTAGTTAGTTAGTTAGTTAGTTAGTTAGATAGTTAGTTAGTTAGATAGTTAGTTAGTTAGTTAGTCAGTTAGTTAGTTAGTTAGTTAGATAGTTAGTTAGTTAGTTAGTTAGTTAGTTAGTTAGTTAGTTAGTTTGTTAGTTAGTTAGTTAGATAGTTAGTAGTTAGTTAGTTAGTTAGTTAGTTAGTTAGTTAGTTAGATAGTTAGTTAGTTAGTTAGTTAGTTAGTCAGTTAGTTAGTTAGTTAGTTAGTTAGTCAGTTGGGTTAGGTAGTTAGTTAGTTAGTTAGTTATTTAGTTAGTTAGTTAGTCAGTTAGTTAGTTAGTTAGTTAGTTAGTTAGTTAGTTAGTTAGATAGTTAGTTAGTTAGTTAGTTAGTTAGATAGGTAGTTAGTTAGATAGTTAGTTAGTTAGTTAGTTAGTTAGTTAGTTAGTTAGTTAGTTGGTTAGTTAGTTAGATAGTTAGTAGTTAGTTAGTTAGTTAGTTAGTTAGATAGTTAGTTAGTTAGATAGTTAGTAGTTAGTTAGTTAGTTAGTTAGTTAGTTAGTTAGTTAGTTAGTTAGTTAGATAGTTAGTTAGTTAGTTAGTCAGTTAGTTAGTTAGTTAGTTAGTTAGTCTGTCGGGTTAGGTAGTTAGTTATTTAGTTAGTTATTTAGTTAGTTAGTTAGTTAGTTAGTTAGTTAGATAGTTAGTTAGTTAGTTAGTTAGATAGTCAGTTGGGTTAGGTAGTTAGTTAGTTAGTTAGTTAGTTAGTTAGTTTGTTTGTTTGTTAGTTAGTTAGTTAGATAGTTAGTAGTTAGTTAGTTAGATAGTCAGTTGGGTTAGGTAGTTAGTTAGTTAGTTAGTTAGTTAGTTAGTTAGGTGGGTAGTTAGTTAGTTAGTTAGTTAGTTAGATAGTTAGTTAGTTAGTTAGTCAGTTAGTTAGTTAGTTAGTTAGTTAGTTAGGTAGTTAGTTAGTTAGTTAGTTAGTTAGTTAGTTAGTTAGTTAGTCAGTTAGTTAGTTAGTTAGTTAGTTAGTCAGTTGGGTTAGGTAGTTAGTTAGTTAGTTAGTTCTTTAGTTAGTTAGTTAGTCAGTTAGTTAGTTAGTTAGTTAGTTAGTTAGTTAGTTAGTTAGTTAGTCAGTCAGTTAGTTAGTTAGTTAGTCAGTTGGGTTAGGTAGTTAGTTAGTTAGTTAGTTAGTTAGTTAGTTAGTTAGTTAGTTAGTTAGTTAGTTAGTCTGTCGGGTTAGGTAGTTAGTAGACCTGCAGGTGTCGCAGCAAGTAAGGAGTCTGGCAGTCATCCTCATTCCGCTGACCCTGAGTAGGCACGCACTCACATGCTGTAAAGAGAGACTTAATTCAGAGAGACTTTCTCATTGTCGGAAAGCGCACACTCAGCGCTTTAAGGGTTGGCCGACACGACAACGCATGGCAATCCCCACAGGCAATGCATCAATCAATGCAGTCAAGTGCAGAATCGAACCTGGGACGTTTTTCTTCTAAAATTTGATTTGCAGGGCCACTTCAAGAAGCTGGACAAGCGCGGCTCGGGCATCAAGCCCATACCGGCCTACATATCGCCTGAGCCGCCGGCCGTTAAACCGGGCACTTCCGCTTCCGCCTCCGCCGTGGCAACCGGCCTTAGCAACGGCGCCGCCCGCGGCCACTCATTATCATCGTCATTAGCAACGGAGCCGGTCAGCCCGGACGCGGCGCCGCCTGCATTGAAGCAATTCGGCGCCGATGAGGACGACCTTGATGAAGAGAATCGCAAATCCGGCTTCGCTGCACATCCGGCGGAAACGGCGCCAGGCAGAAACGGACACCGCGCCGGCGGCGGCAGCCCGCCTCCGCTGCTGCGCCTGGGAGCCCCGCTGCTGCAGCCGGCAACTCCAGCGGAGCCGTCGCCTTTGCCCTTCGTCGCCGCCCCCGCTGACCCCGCCGCCGCCACCAGCGCCTCCAAGTCCAGCAGCGGAGAGACCGTGGCGGCGGCCTCCGTTTCCCCGGTGCCGCTGCCGAAGAAACGCCAGCTGGCCGTTGCCGCCGCTGCCGCAGCAGCCGCCGCATCCACCGCCGCCAGCGAAGCCGGCCGACAGCAGCGTCAGGCAAAGCCGAAGCAACTGCAGCAGCAGCCTAAGCGGGAGAAGATGGAGAAAAAGCGCCGGAAGCTGGACCTCGGAGGCGCTTCTTCCGTTGGTACCGCCGCCGCCGCTTCTTCATCATCGGCCGGACTGAGTCAGCTCAGTCTTAGCCCGCCGCTGCACCCTTCGCCACCTTTGCCTCACCGTTCCATCCAAAGTCCCCGACAGCAGCAGCAGCCGCCTCCGCCGCCTCCGCTGCCGTACGTTGGGCCGCCGCTGCCCCGCGGCCTGACCCTGGCCGAGCTGAACGATCCCGGACACGCCAGCGGCGGCACCTGCATGAGCATGGCTGACCTGCTCGAGTGGCAATGGGAACAGACTGGGGACTTTCTAATGCAGCAGGTTGGTTAAAGACAGGGACAATCGACTTTGTAAAACAGTAGTCCACAGCATCTATAGATGTCCCTGATCAGCAGTCCACAGCATCTATAGATGTCCCTGATCAGCAGTCCACAGCATCTATAGATGTCCTTGATCAGCAGTCCACAGCATCTATAGATGTCCCTGATCAATAGTCCACAGCATCTATAGATGTCCCTGATCAATAGTCCACAGCATCTATAGATGTCCCTAATCAGCAGTCCACAGCATCTATAGATGTCCCTGATCAATAGTCAACAGCATCTATAGATGTCCCTAATCAGCAGTCCACAGCATCTATAGATGTCCCTGATCAGCAGTCCACAGCATCTATAGATGTCCCTGATCAATAGTCCACAGCATCTATAGATGTCCCTAATCAGCAGTCCACAGCATCTATAGATGTCCCTGATCAATAGTCCACAGCATCTATAGATGTCCCTGATCAGCAGTCCACAGCATCTATAGATGTCCCTGATCAATAGTCAACAGCATCTATAGATGTCCCTGATCAGCAGTGCACGGCATCTATAGATGTCCCTGATCAGCAGTCCACAGCATCTATAGATGTCCCTGATCAATAGTCCACAGCATCTATAGATGTCCCTGATCAATAGTCCACAGCATCTATAGATGTCCCTGATCAGCAGTCCACAGCATCTATAGATGTCCCTGATCAATAGTCCACAGCATCTATAGATGTCCCTAATCAGCAGTCCACAGCATCTATAGATGTCCCTGATCAATAGTCCACAGCATCTATAGATGTCCCTGATCAGCAGTCCACAGCATCTATAGATGTCCCTGATCAATAGTCAACAGCATCTATAGATGTCCCTGATCAGCAGTGCACGGCATCTATAGATGTCCCTGATCAGCAGTCCACAGCATCTATAGATGTCCCTGATCAATAGTCCACAGCATCTATAGATGTCCCTGATCAATAGTCCACAGCATCTATAGATGTCCCTGATCAATAGTCCACAGCATCTATAGATGTCCCTGATCAGCAGTCCACAGCTCGCTCAATCTTCATGCTTTGCTGCCCCGCCAGGTGGAGAGCACGGACATCGCCAGCCTGCTCACCTGCCTGCACCAGCTGCAGAAGGAGAACCGCGCCCTCGAACAGCAGATCGGCAATCTGCAGCGTCGAAAAGACCGATTGCAGTCGCTCACCAGCAAGCTGCAGCAGCCTCTGCCAGCTGTACAGCCCGCCTCAGTTGTCATTTCAGCCTCCGCTGGCGCTGCTTCTTCAGCTTCATCTGCAGCTCCGCAGCAGCAGCAGGCAAGCGTTAACCTGCTACAGACTGGCGTCAGCAGCTGCTCTGCTGCCGTCACTAACCTGCTCAACGTGTCTACCGCAGCCTCTTCGGGTACAATGAGTGCTAATTTGCCAGCAACTCCGCAGCAGCTGCATCAGATGCAGAGTCAGACTCAGCATCAGTATCCTCAGCAGCATATGCCTACAACGCCTCAGCAGCAGCAACAGCCCCAGCAGTTGAGTCCCGCTATGCCAATGGCTCAGTTCTCGCCACTGCTCATGCAGCAGCAGCAACAACATCAGCAGCAGCAGTTTGTCAATCATCAGCTGATGAACCAGCATCACCGACAGCCTCCTCATCCTGGCTACCACCCGATTCAGCAGCAACAGCAGCCTCATCATCATCATCATAATCAGGCACCGGGCCCATCAGTCGCTTCCAGCATCGGCGCCTATCACCCGCAGCAGCACCAGCAGATGGCCATGGCAGCCGCCGCCGCTGCCGCAGCCGCCGCAGCCGCTCGGATGCCAGCGCAGCAGCCGCAGCAACAGCAGCCGCAGCAGCAGCAGCAGCAGCAGCAACATCACCTGGTTGGCCACCACTCTGCTCAAAGTGCCGCTGGCAACTACCTACCAATGCCGTCTGCCCACCACCTCATGCTGACTGGCAGGACCCCGCCTCAGCAGCAGCAGCAGCAGCAGACTGTGGCCATTTCACCTCCGTCTGGGCCAACCGGGCTGGCTGGCGTGTCGCCAACGGCTGGTCGTCAGCCTGCTGCTCCTGCTGCCGGCTCCAGCGGCGGCGCTAGGAAGAAAGCGGCCGGACCCAAAGCACCTGCAGCAGCAGCGACCAAATATTGATTCGATGTGTTATTTGGTATGACATTACTCCTATAAATCATTAAATTGCTTCTCTGCCTTCGACTCGCGGCTTTTAGCTTCATAGAGAAATGGATGTCTTTAAATATCCCCATTGTAATTACGATTGGGATTATAAACCTAAAATACCCCATCCCGATTCTAATCCCCACTTCAATTATAATCCCAAAATATCCCATCCAGATTCCAATCCCCACTTCAATTATAATCCCAAAATATCCCATCCAGATTCTAATCCACACTTTAATTATGATCCCAAAATATCCCATCCCGATTCTAATCCCCACTTCAATTATAATCCCAAAATATCCCATCCAGATTCCAATCCCCACTTCAATTATAATCCCAAAATATCCCATCCAGATTCTAATCCACACTTTAATTATGATCCCAAAATATCCCATCCCGATTCTAATCCCCACTTCAATTATAATCCCAAAATATCCCATCCAGATTCCAATCCCCACTTCAATTATAATCCCAAAATATCCCATCCAGATTCTAATCCGCACTTTAATTATGATCCCAAAATATCCCATCCAGATTCTAATCCACACTTTAATTATGATCCCAAAATATCCCATCCAGATTTTAATCCCCACTTCAATTATAATCCCTAAATATCCCATCCAGATTCCAATCCCCACTTCAATTATAATCCCAAAATATCCCATCCAGATTTCAATCCCCACTTCAATTATAATCCCAAAATATCCCATCCAGATTTCAATCCCCACTTCAATTATAATCCCAAAATATCCCATCCAGATTCCAATCCCCACCCCAATTATAATCCCAAAATATCCCATCCAGATTCCAATCCCCACCCCAATTATAATCCCAAAATATCCCATCCAGATCCCAATTCCCACCCACAGCAGCAGTTGCTCAGAGCAGTAGTATGACGTGTGTTTTGTAATTGAAACTCTGTTGTGCTTATAAAATCGCTTATATTATAATTAATTAGCACAGCGCATTAATAGCTTCAAACTAATTGTGGAAATTTAAGATTTATTGATTGGGGATGGCGGTAGGCGCGTGCGCTGTAAAATATTGAACCAGCTTTTTACTTCAAATTTAATCTTTTTGTGTTCCCCGCATTGCCTGTGTCTGTTTTCAATAGTTTATTTAGTTAGTATCATTAGTTTGCTGTGAGTTCGTGTTACACAGTTTTCTTCACCACGAGTGTTTAATCAGTTTATTGGTCTGTTTAATTCACACAATTTATTTAGCACTATTATCCATTTTGGTTTTGCGCTTCTATTTTGTAATTAATTTTTTATTTCTAAATGATCAACCAGCGACTCTGTGTCGCTGTATAGTAACATTACTGTGTAAATAGTAATATTAGTAACTTTTATTTAATATAACTGCTGCCGGCTTCTCAATAATTGTTGATGAATTCATCAATGACTTTAATAAATTGTCCAGTCAAATGTGCGCGTTTATTTGTGCTTATTATGACTTTTAAGCATGCACAAGCAATACATACTACTTAGGCGAAACAGTTTGCAAGTAGTCAGATTGGCATATGTTTATTTACACAGAAATTGTTTTTAATAAACTTCAAGCCACACAGGTGATATTCATAACGCTATCAGTTACAATATGAAATATGAAATAAAATTAATGTGAAATATTAATGAAAACAATGAGAAAGAAACGCACTGGGGATGAGATATGTAAGCGCAGCGCATTTAGAATGTGACAAAATGAGTTCGTTTTGAGATTACTAAACGCACGCCTAATATAAGCCTAATATAAGCTTATTCTCTGGAAAAGACTTCGCTGGCCGAATATAAGTCTTTGAACTTTGAAAGCTGCTGATCTCTTGTACAAAACATTTTAAACTGTTCGGCAACCAATGGCATAGCGAACAAATAGGTAGATATACATGTAGAAGCCAGCTGGCATAGAAACCAATGAGTATCATAGAAACCAGTTGGCATAGCAACCAATGAGTATCATATAAACCAGCTGGCATAGCAACCAATGAGTATCATAGACACCAGCTGGCATAGCAACCAATGAGTATCAGACACCAGCTGGCATAGCAACCAGTTTCATAGAGTAGAAACCTGTTGGCATGGCAACCAATGAGTATCATAGACACCAGTTGGCATAGCAACCAATAAGTATCATAGACACCAGTTAGCATAGCAACCAATGAGTATCATAGAGACCAGTTGGCATAGCAACAAGAAGCCGTGAAGTGCACCGCCTCTTCATCTCACCTGTGCGCTACCAGTTGGGGGTGAAAATTTCCCCCAGAGGCGGCAGCGGCGGCGGCTGCGGCAGCGGCGGCAGCAGCGGCTGCTCCGCCACCCTGCGCCTGCGAGCAGGTGGCCATGTGCTGCGGCCAGTGCCTCTGCTGGCACTTGGCGTCGCAGTAGGACGTGTTCCAGCAGCAGTAAAAGAACGCCTCCTTGCTGCAGAACGCGCACCACTGTTTCCGCTTCACCTCCTCCAGCTGGCGTCTCGAGTCGGTCTCGAACGCCTGGCAGGTGGCGCTCAGCACGTTCTGCTTCTCGATGTCAAAGGCGGCCCGCAGTTCGCACATGGCCAGGCGGTGGTTGTGCTCCAGCTCGCTGGCCTGCAGCTGGTGCAGGAACTGCAGGCGGGCCATCTCGGCCGCGTGCTGGCGCCGCTGCACAATCAGCTTCTGGCTGAGTTGGCTGGCTGACTGCCTCGCCTGCGAGTCTGCGACTGCTGCCACCTGCTGCGGCTTCCGCTCGGCCAGGTAAGACTCCACTGCGGCGGCGAATGTCTTGATGGCGTCGGCTTTCACCGCCTCCAGCCAGATGGCCGCTGTCTCCTTGCAGACTGCAGGCTGACTGGAGCTCGGCCGGTCGCCAGGAGCTCGCAGCAACTCGGCCGCCCGGTCCAGCAGGCGGCGATTCTCTTCAATGACGTCGGCTGCCTTGCCGCCGGCCCGCTGCAGCCGGCGGTGGCAGAGCAGGCGCAGGTCAGCCAGGAAGGCGGCCTCGGTGGCGAAGCCTCTGCTGGCGGTCTTCCTGCGCAGCGCCGACAGACTGGACGGACAGTCGGCGTCCTCGCCGTCCTCCAGCAGGTCCGCCCGGTTGTCGACTTCCCCGGCCAGCGAGTCCGCGACCGCCGTCAGAGTGTCGCTCAGGCGATCCAGCCTTCTCCGCGCCTCCTCCGGGCTGTCCGCCTCGCCCAGTTGAGCGGCCTCGGACTCCAGCAGAGCCTCGCACTCCGGACAGGCTGTCCGGCGGCGGTCCGGCCAGCACGGGCGATGGTAGTGCCGGGGACAGGCCGGGCACTGGACACCGTCGGACACTGCCTGGCAGCAGCGGAAGCAAAGTGGCTTCTCCGCCTCCTCGGCTGCCGTTTCACCGTTAATCATCAGCCGGAGTCGTTTGGCCGTCGGTGTCGGCGACTGAGGCGTGTTTCTCCCGTCGTCCGGATCGTCCGGGAGCAGCGGAGCCGCCCGCCTCGGCGGCGCTTTCCTGCTGGCCCGCCGGCGGCCGATCGGCGGTTCAGCCGCGGCCTCCGCTGACTGTGCAGTCGCCTCCTCGTCTCGGTTCTCTTCGTGATCTTCCTGATTTGAAGCTTTGGGCTCATCCTCAGTCGGATCGCGGTTAGGATCTGGGAGATTGTTTTAAAGAATTGGGAGCTTGCAATGCGTGCCGACCTATTGGGATTCCCTCAGATCGATTGGGATTCAATCAGATCGATTGGGATTCCCCCAGATCGATTGGGATTCCCTCAGATCAATTGGGATTCCCTCAGATCGATTGGGATTCCCTCAGATCGATTGGGATTGCCTCAGATCGTTTGGGATTGCCTCAGATCGTTTGGGATTTCCTAATTTATCGGGATTCGCCAAGGTCTATTGGGGTTCCCTCAGATTAACTGGGATTCCCTCAAATCAATTGGGATTCCCTCAGATCGATTGGGATTCCCTCAGATCGATTGGGATTCCCTCACATCAATTGGGGTTCCCTCACATCAATTGGGGTTCCCTCACATCAGTTGGGATTCCCTCACATCAATTGGGGTTCCCTCAGATTTATTGGGATTCTCTGATCTATCGGGATTCGCCAAGGTCTATTGGGATTCTGATTCGGGTCTATTGTGCTTCCCTTAGATCTTTAGAGATTAGCATGAAGTCTAATTCCCTCAGGTTTCTAGTTAATGAAGGCTACACGAGGACACGCAAAGCTGCACATCGGCCCTGCCGGCCCCCACACACTGTTGCTTACTCTCTAGTCTGAGACAACTGCCCGGTCCTCTGTCTTCTCTCCCCCTCTCCGTCCTTGCATCTCCATCCCCCTTCGGTTGCCATTGGCAACAGTGATACGCTGCCCTCCAGCCCGGAACACAACAACTCAGCAAAGCTGGGCCGTTGCCATGGTGACTGCTTAGGCTGAGAATTATCCCCGCAGGTAAACAGGAAGAAAAAAACTGCCGTGCGTCGGTGGGGAGCTGATCCGCAGTCGAGAGAAGCGTTGAAGAGGGACGGGGTGGGAAGGGACAGAAGGGTTGGGGATCTGGGCAATGCTCTGACTGAGAAGGGGATGCGGATTCCGCGGGCCAGCCTATAAGAGAGCCGGCCGGCTTCCTGCAGCAGGTCCTGCAGTGTTTTGCTGCTGCCTGTGCGCGCCTCCTGTTCCCAGGGGAGGGGCGCCAATTTGAACTTGTCTCCATGGTTACTGCCCCCACAGTCTCCACCGAACAATGGGGCTCCCGAGAATTGAGAGAGGTGGATAGAGGGTTGGGATGTACCTGACGGAGCTTATCCACACTTAGACTGTTGAATTAGATTATTAAGCTTAGGCGCTAATTTTTTAATTAGAGACTCGTGACGCCGCGCGCAGGCACAGTGCAGTGCAGAAGTTGAACGAAAGAAGAGAGATGCAAGCGATAAGGGAGAGAGACAAGCGATAAGGGAGAGAGACAAGCGATAAGGAAAAGAGACAAGCGATAAGGGAGAGGGACAAGCGATAAGGGAGAGGGACAAGCGATAAGGGAGAGGGAAAAGCGATAAGGGAGAGGGACAAGCGATAAGGAAAAGAGACAAGCGATAAGGGAGAGAGACAAGCGATAAGGAAGAGGGTCAGAGGGACAAGCGATAAGGAAAAGAGACAAGCGATAAGGGAGAGGGACAAGCGATAAGGGAGAGGGACAAGCGATAAGGGAGAGGGAAAAGCGATAAGGGAGAGGGACAAGCGATAAGGAAAAGAGACAAGCGATAAGGGAGAGAGACAAGCGATAAGGGAGAGGGTCAGAGGGACAAGCGATAAGGAAAAGAGACAAGCGATAAGGGAGACGGACAAGCGATAAGGGAGAGAGACAAGCGATAAGGGAGAGGGTCAGAGGGACAAGCGATAAGGAAAAGAGACAAGCGATAAGGGAGAGAGACAAGCGATAAGGGAGAGGGTCAGAGGGACAAGCGATAAGGAAAAGAGACAAGCGATAAGGAAAAGAGACAAGCGATAAGGGAGAGGGTCAGAGGGACAAGCGATAAGGAAAAGAGACAAGCGATAAGGAAAAGAGACAAGCGATAAGGAAAAGAGACAAGCGATAAGGGAGAGAGACAAGCGATAAGGGAGAGGGTCAGAGGGACAAGCGATAAAGGAGAGGGACAAGCGATAAGGAAAAGAGACAAGCGATAAGGGAGAGGGTCAGAGGGACAAGCGATAAGGAAAAGAGACAAGCGATAAGGGAGAGGGACAAGCGATAAGGAAAAGAGACAAGCGATAAGGGAGAGGGTCAGAGGGACAAGCGATAAGGAAAAGAGACAAGCGATAAAGGAGAGGGACAAGCGATAAGGAAAAGAGACAAGCGATAAGGGAGAGGGTCAGAGGGACAAGCGATAAGGAAAAGAGACAAGCGATAAGGGAGAGGGTCAGAGGGACAAGCGATAAGGAAAAGAGACAAGCGATAAAGGAGAGGGACAAGCGATAAGGAAAAGAGACAAGCGATAAGGGAGAGGGTCAGAGGGACAAGCGATAAGGAAAAGAGACAAGCGATAAGGGAGAGGGACAAGCGATAAGGAAAAGAGACAAGCGATAAGGGAGAGGGAAAAGCGATAAGGGAGAGAGACAAGCGATAAGGGAGAGAGACAAGCGATAAGGGAGAGGGTCAGAGGGACAAGCGATAAGGAAAAGAGACAAGCGATAAAGGAGAGGGACAAGCGATAAGGAAAAGAGACAAGCGATAAGGGAGAGGGTCAGAGGGACAAGCGATAAGGAAAAGAGACAAGCGATAAGGGAGAGGGACAAGCGATAAGGAAAAGAGACAAGCGATAAGGGAGAGGGAAAAGCGATAAGGGAGAGAGACAAGCGATAAGGGAGAGAGACAAGCGATAAGGGAGAGGGTCAGAGGGACAAGCGATAAGGAAAAGAGACAAGCGATAAAGGAGAGGGACAAGCGATAAGGAAAAGAGACAAGCGATAAGGGAGAGGGTCAGAGGGACAAGCGATAAGGAAAAGAGACAAGCGATAAGGGAGAGGGACAAGCGATAAGGAAAAGAGACAAGCGATAAGGGAGACGGACAAGCGATAAAGGAGAGGGACAAGCGATAAGGGAGAGAGACAAGCGATAAGGGAGAGGGACAAGCGATAAGGGAGAGGGACAAGCGATAAGGGAGAGGGACAAGCGATAAGGGAGAGAGACAAGCGATAAGGAAAAGAGACAAGCGATAAGGGAGACGGACAAGCGATAAAGGAGAGGGACAAGCGATAAGGGAGAGAGACAAGCGATAAGGGAGAGAGACAAGCGATAAGGGAGAGAGACAAGCGATAAGGGAGAGGGACAAGCGATAAGGGAGAGGGACAAGCGATAAGGGAGAGAGACAAGCGATAAGGAAAAGAGACAAGCGATAAGGGAGACGGACAAGCGATAAAGGAGAGGGACAAGCGATAAGGAAAAGAGACAAGCGATAAGGGAGAGAGACAAGCGATAAGGGAGACGGACAAGCGATAAAGGAGAGGGACAAGCGATAAGGAAAAGAGACAAGCGATAAGGGAGAGGGACAAGCGATAAGGGAGAGGGACAAGCGATAAGGGAGAGAGACAAGCGATAAGGAAAAGAGACAAGCGATAAGGGAGACGGACAAGCGATAAAGGAGAGGGACAAGCGATAAGGGAGAGAGACAAGCGATAAGGGAGAGAGACAAGCGATAAGGGAGAGAGACAAGCGATAAGGGAGAGGGACAAGCGATAAGGGAGAGGGACAAGCGATAAGGGAGAGAGACAAGCGATAAGGAAAAGAGACAAGCGATAAGGGAGACGGACAAGCGATAAAGGAGAGGGACAAGCGATAAGGAAGAGAGACAATCGATAAGGGAGAGAGACAAGCGATAAAGGAGAGGGACAAGCGATAAGGAAAAGAGACAAGCGATAAGGGAGAGGGTCAGAGGGACAAGCGATAAGGGAGAGAGACAAGCGATAAGGGAGAGGGTCAGAGGGACAAGCGATAAGGAAAAGAGACAAGCGATAAGGGAGAGGGACAAGCGATAAGGGAGAGGGGTCAATGAGATATGCAGGGCTACAAGACAAGATATTGGTCAAGCAATAATGACAGCGATAAGCAGAAAGACAGTGCAGACTGCAGACACTCGGGTCTTTCAAGTTTGCTTCTTGAAAAAAACACGCAGCAGCTTTGCCGGGGGGGGGGCAGCGCCGGCGGATTTTTTTCAGCTGCTCAGCGCCTGAATTTGGGATCTTGGAAGAAAAGTGGGAGATCGATATTGGAATTGAGAGGGAGAGAACGGGAGGGGGCAGTTTTGGCTACCACAGCGTTTCGCCGCCCTCAAGTAAGAGTGCGAGTATTGCAGGAATCGAACCCAGTTGGAGGATAGGTATTATGCCTCCGGCTGAGAGCTGCGAGGTCACTTCAGGTCAATAGGGATATATCTCTGCAGGATAAACGAGCACTCAGAGCCACGCTGAGAATCTCACCCATGAGAACCAACCTAAGAATCTCACCCATGAGAACCAACCCTGAGAATCTCACCCATGAGAGCCAACCCTGAGAATCTCACCCATGAGAGCCAACCCTGAGAATCTCACCCATGAGAGCCAACCCTGAGAATCTCACCCATGAGAACCAACCTAAGAATCTCACCCATGAGAGCCAACCCTGAGAAGCTCACCCATGAGAGCCAACCCTGAGAATCTCACCCATGAGAACCAACCTAAGAATCTCACCCATGAGAACCAACCTGAGAATCTCACCCATCAGAATCAACCCTGAGAATCTCACCCATGAGAACCAACCTGAGAATCTCACCCATGAGAACCAACCTGAGAATCTCACCCATCAGAATCAACCCTGAGAATCTCACCCATGAGAACCAACCTGAGAATCTCACCCATGAGAACCAACCTGAGAATCATTTCGCAAATTTCACAAAACTTCAAAACTTCAAATTTCACTCACTATCGGAGTCCATCCTATCCAGCAGCTGGTTCTGTTGCCTGTCCTGTCTGTGATGCAGAGGCGGAGGCTGGGTGGCCACAGCCGCCATTCGGTATTGAGTCGGGTTTAAAAGCGAGCTTTTTTAAAAAAGGCTTTCTTAAAAGCAACAATTCTCAGCGTCGTAAAACTACTGAGCAGATAGCTCAAACAAAGCTCAAAGCCAGCCCGACTCTGTCTGTTTGCGTGTCTCTATGCGGGCCCGCACTCTAATGCTCTCCGAGAGTCAAATGTGCCAAGCTTGTGGCCAAGTTTAATAAACTCGTGAGGGGGGGGCCGCGTTTGTTGACAGGCTCGGTGTGGGGTGACGCGAAGGACCCGCTGGGCTCACAACACAACAATTCAGCAATATGCGAGTCGAGAGAGAGAGAGAGAGGTTTGAGTCTTGAGCCGTCCAGGCCAGAGCAAGGCTGGGGAGCTCATGCAGGTTGGCCGGCCAGCTATAAACTGACAGTAAAGAGGGCGGAGGTTGGCGCGCAACGCCGCAGCCAACCAGCAGAGGCTGAGCTCCGCCCAGCACCCTCTTGGCGGACTATCTGGCTGCCCTGGCAACAGGTAAACACTCGGACTGGTTGCCACTGGCAACTCTGGGAGTAGGTGGGGGTTGCTGCTGTGGGCGGGGTGAGGGGCTGGCTGGGGCTTGTTCTTGCATTGCCTCTAAATAGTCTCTCTTTCTTTCTTCCCCTTCTTTTAGAAGCGTATTTCACCTGAGTAGCGCGAAGCCACGCCCGTTCATGGCCCAGTGCTGTCTGCCCCCCCCCACCCTCTGCCCCCTCTGGAACGGCAGCTGCTGCGCACGTCTCGCTGATGATGGCTTTTATTTCTCTTGCTGAAGCTGCTCAACTCATGCAGAGTCGGAGAGAAGAGATGACGCAGCTAAATGGGCAGGTTTTTGTTAGTTTCTATTTTTCTCCAATGTGATGTACTGCAGCCTAGGCAGCCGAGGGTGCGTGTGGCTTGTTGCTATGGAAACCGGATTAACACCAACCCCTCTTATAGCTGCGATGGCTGCAGAGGTATTGAGGGACATGAGGGCCTCTGTTTAGCTGGGGTGACTCAGCGCGTCTTTTGCATTCGGAAGCCTTCCCGCCTTGTTGCTGAGAGACATGCAGTCAAACTGCTTTGATCAATTTATCTATCTATCTATCTATCTATCTATTTATCTATCTATCTATCTATCTATCTATCTATCTATCTATCTATCTATCTATCTATCTATCTATCTATCTATCTATCTATCTATCTATCTATCTATCTATCTATCTATCTATCTATCTATCTATCTATCTATCTATCTATCTATCTATCTATCTATTTATCTATCTATCTATCTATCTATCTATCTATCTATCTATCTATCTATCTATCTATCTATCTATCTATCTATCTATTTATCTATCTATCTATCTATCTATCTATCTATCTATCTATCTATCCATCTATCTATCTATCTATCTATCTATCCATCTATCTATCTATCTACCTATCCATCTATCTATCTATCTATCTATCTATCTATCTATCTATCTATCTATCTATCTATCTATCTATCTATCTATCTATCTATTTATCTATCTATCTATCTATCTATCTATCTATCTATCTATCTATCCATCTATCTATCTATCTATCTATCCATCTATCTATCTATTTATCTATCTATCTATCTATCCATCTATCTATTTATCTATCTATCTATCTATCTATCTATCTATCTATCTATCTATCTATCTATCTATCTATCTATCTATCTATCTATCTATCTATCTATCTATCTATCCATCTATCTATCTATCTATCTATCTATCTATCTATCTATCTATCTATCTATCTATCTATCTATCTATCTATCTATCTATCCATCTATCTATCTATCTATCTATCTATCTATCTATCTATCTATCTATCTATCTATCTATCTATCTATCTTAAGATTTATAATGTGAAATCTTTAATCTCAATGCTGTGCTCCTTTATGCCAAAATTGCAATTTCACTCAATTTATTACTTAATCTGCTACCTTCAGAAATTCGGAAATGAAAGCGTGGAACCTATTTTTTCGCAATTAACTATTCCATATCCTCGTATTTTCTTATATTTCTACTGCAAGTAGACTAGTGCGAGTATGCGCGCGCTAATGTTTTCCAACCGGAGCAGCAGTCGGGCCTGAATATCAGTATCAGTTGAACCCTCTTGCCCGCCTGCAAGAGTCTAGAAGCGGACTTAACAGACCGCTTATCAATAGGGAAGGGAAAGATGCTGCCTCACTAATCCAAGAAACTGCACCCCCTCCCCCCGATTAACTCACTATCCTCGATCTGGCAGGCAGAATGCCTTCAGCAGCTTAAAACTAGTTCTGCTCGCGCATGCCTCCTGTGAAACAGATGGCGCAGATTTCATTAAACCAACTGAAACTTTATAGCGCGTATTTAGTTAGGGCCTCGAGTACTTTAGCTCAACACTTCCGACTTCGAATTACGCGTCACACAAGAGTGCGCTCTACGGATCTGAATAGAGTGGGGACTTAAGGAAAGCAAGGTTTGATTTTGTCATGAAACCCATTTGAAAGGGGCGCCATGAGGAGTGTCGGATGGGGGCGCCATGAGGAGTGTCGCAGGGGGCGCCATGAGGAGTGTCGGATGGGGGCGCCATGAGGAGTGTCGGAGGGGGCGCCATGAGGAGTGTCGGAGGGGGCGCATTGAGGAGTGTCGGAGGGGGCGCCATGAGGAGTGTCGCAGGGGGCGCCATGAGGAGTGTCGCAGGGGGCGCCATGAGGAGTGTCGCAGGGGGCGCCATGAGGAGTGTCGCAGGGGGCGCCATGAGGAGTGTCGCAGGGGGCGCATTGAGGAGTGTCGCAGGGGGCGCATTGAGGAGTGTCGGTGCGCATTGAGGAGTGTCGGTGCGCATTGAGGAGTGTCGGTGCGCATTGAGGAGTGTCGGTGCGCATTGAGGAGTGTCGGTGCGCATTGAGGAGTGTCGGTGCGCATTGAGGAGTGTCGGTGCGCATTGAGGAGTGTCGGTGCGCATTGAGGAGTGTCGGTGCGCATTGAGGAGTGTCGGTGCGCATTGAGGAGTGTCGGGGTGCCACGAGGAGGTTGCGGTGCTTTCACCTAAGATCACCTGAGAGGACCCTAAGATCAGTAAGCGCCCCAAGGAAGGCTTTCGCGATTGAGCCGTCAGATTCAATGTCAGAGGGACATTATAAGTGCTGAGCACTGAGCCAAAACTACTGCTTTCAAGCAGACTTAATAGCACACCCAGCAGACAGGCCGAATTAATATTACAGTTTTCCTCCTCCGGGGAAGTCCAGGGGTTGGGCGAGAAAGTTGCTCCCCCATACAAATCAATATTAGAATTTGCATAATAACGAAATTGTTCACGGGGGAGGGGGTAGGCGGTTCAGACAGGACGCCTTGCCGTGGAAATGAACCGGTCTCTCTGTTCCCTCGCGTCGCTCTCGCCTCTTCTCTCCTTCTCTCGTATTAAGTTTTTCTTTTCAAGTTTGAAAGCAGATATGCAGGGGACACGCATTGCTTTCATATAGCTTAATCACTTATTTTGCCGGGGCAGAGGTAGGCGTGTGCATTGTTCTTACGTATGCTTTTGTCCGGCTGCCGGATTGGGCCTCTGGCAAAATTCCCTGCTTCTAGAAGGAGAGCGGCAAGCAGAGCAGTGACTTTTCTCCAGCTCTGCGGCGGGGGGGGGTGCGGCACCCCTCCTGATATCTTCAGCGCGAAACCACTTCACTTCCCGTCCTTCCCCCTTACACACCGACTCCCCCCGATCCCGCCCCCACTCCTCCCCATTCGTTGCCCTCCGCCACCCCCTCGCCGCTGCACAGGCAGAAACAACTCACGTACTGAGCATGCGGCAGCACCGACTGGGTGCCTCTCCTCATGCCTTAGAGACAGACAGAAAAGAGCGAGTTTAGTGAGACCGACAGGCGGACAAGCAGATACAGACAGGCAGACAGGGCAGTTAGACAGACTGTAAAGACAGCCTTAACCGGAAGGTCACATCGAGAGCGTGTATCGATATAGTGTGTGTGTTGCTTTTAGTGTGTCCGCATGGATTATAGGCTCACGCTTAAGCACCTCTAGCCTAGCCTAGTAAACAAGACATAATTCTATTTGCTATTGAGATCCCATATCCCCAAATCAGCTACATATGACCGCACCGGCCTCCCTGGTCGGGTAGAGTTTGTCCTCATTTCCTTTGCCGCTGCCGCACCGGTATGGCAACGGAGGGCGGCCGGTTCGACTTCGAAGACGGCGGCGCCTACGTCGGCTGCTGGAGCGAAGGCCGCGCCCACGGCCCAGGCCTGGTGACGGGGCCGCGCGGTCAGGGCGAGTTCTCCGGCAGCTGGCAGGACGGCTTCGAAGCGTCCGGGGTGTACATCTGGCCCAGCGGCAACACCTACGAGGGCGAGTGGCGTCAGGGCAAGCGGCACGGCCTGGGCGTTGAAGCCAAAGGCCGCTGGGTGTACCGCGGCGAGTGGATGACCGGCTTCAGGGGCCGCTACGGCGTTCGATGCAGCGACTCGAGCGGGGCGCGGTACGAAGGCACCTGGCAGCTCGGCATGCAGGACGGAGCTGGGGTTGAGACCTACGCTGATGGAGGTGAGAACTTGACGGCGCTTGTCTAGAGACGTTGGAGACAGCTGGTGTCTTTTGAGTATCCGTGGTGTCCGAATCTCCCGATGCGGCCCCTTGACTTGACTCAGCTGCAGGGGGCTCCGTGCGTCCGGAAACAGCAAGGAGGCATTGCTGCCCATTTCGCTAGCCCCTGGCGACCACGGGCAGCTAGTGCTCCATGAGTCGCTGAAAGGCGAATGGGGGCTAGAGGTGAGAAGCAGCTGGGCTGGAAGCCCAAACCCAACAGCCAGGCCAAGAGGTAGCGACCGGGGTGGCTTAAGCCCTTACCGGCCCGACCGCTAGCAACTGAGACACTCCCCGTCTAAGAGCCCGGCTTGGAAAAACCAGAGGCCGAACCAAAGGTCCATCAGAAGGGGCCGTAGCCCAGCGGTCTAGCGCAGGCTCTGGTGTACCAGCGACCCAGGCTCGATTCCAAGTGCAGTCACATTAATTTGGGGCTGAATTGGAATCTCGGCTTGGCTCTGCTCGTGCAATTAACGGCCTTGAGAGCCAACCCCCCAAGGCGCAGTGAAGTGTACATGCCTAACGATAATATAAAGTTAGGGCCGCTGTATACTTCTCCTGTGTGAGTGTGTGCCTGCGTACGTATCCGCGCGCTTGTATGCCTGCTCAGGGAGTCGGCGGAATGGGCAGTAATGCCTCTCGCCGGTTGTGTGCCTATGTCGCTTAAAGTGCGCCAGGGTGCACACAACCCCCCTGCCTCTAATAAAAAAAAAGTTCATCAGCACGGTGCTACACTGGGCCCTTGAAGGAAGCAGGAGGACTGCCTCCGGAGCCTGCGGACTAGCCGCATACCCAAAACGGTAGAGACAGAAGCCAAGGCCACGGATGGGTTGCCGCCGCCGGAGCCCAGTCAGTCCAGCAGCCCTAGAGCTGCCTTGAGCACATACGGGGCGTGAACCCCTGGGTCGGCTTGCGAGTCAGCTTGGACAGAGCTCTCCTGCCATTCCTGCACCAGAATAGAGGGGGTGCAGGTGTGTAGGATCGCAGAACTAGTAGGTGGGTTGCCGTGCGGGTCAGCCTCAGACAGTGTACCTGCCTGATGATGCTTGGGTTGTAGGTAGCCTAGTAGTCAGAGCGTCGGCCTCTCGACTGAAAGGTCGGGAGTTCGATTCTCGACCGAACTCAGAAAAATTTGTGTCCTTAAGCAAGACACTTAACTGTGCGTTCAGTTCACCCAGCTGTAAAATGGGTGCCAGCATTAGCTGGGGTAATTGAGGGTGTGTGTGGCGACCCCCCCCCAGTCCTTGGACTGAACAGCCGTACGCAGCCTTCAGATGCGCCGCGCAATAGCTGCGGCTGAGCTGTCGGTTGCACATCTGCCTATTAGGGCCAATACTGTACACGGGCACAGCACTCAGGCACACGCTCACTCAGGGTGTACAGAGGCCCTGACTTTCTAATCGTCAGTCATGTACACTCTCTGTGCCCTGGGGCTTTGGCATCGGTGCTTTTAAATTTTTTTTTGAGTTGATTGATTCGTGAGCAAACAAAAAAATGCACTCAACTCAGAGCCAAAAATGTAGAGCTCTGATGAAGGCCCCACCGCTGCCCGCTACGGCTGATGAAGACCTCAGATTGCTGCTTTTTTGTCTTCAATTTCAACTGCATAGAGAATCGGCGAGCGCTAGGGATGGCCTATGGGGAGATTTATCCCTCGTTGCCCATAATGGACTGTGATGAGCATAACAGGATCTCCCTGATTGCGTGACGGCGGAAAGGAGACGACGGCGGGAGAAGGGACGGCCAGACTTCAGCAGTCGCCTAATCGAGGTTTTAGAAGAGATGGGAGATAGCCGGGTTCGGGGGGGTCAATTAATTTGCTCGCCTGGGATCAGGCGGGGAAGGGAGAATAGCGGCCGGGGGTAACCGGAGGAGGGAGTCTGGGGAAGCCAGAGCAGTCCGAGAAGCTAAACTGGGATAAAATTCCTCATTTCAAGCGAACACTGGCCGTGTTTTCTTTCGCCGCTTTTCTGAACGACAGAGAGAAAGGCGCGTTGAATTTTAAATCTCTTTGCCGCGGCACAGGAATTTGAGAGACTCGGCCAGTGCCTTGAAAAAAAGGGATCTTATTGGGATGACGAAAGCGTTATTGATTGTGAGATGGGACGAGTCAGGTGGTCGTTGCAGTGGGAAAATTGGCCCTTTATTGCATCCGAGGGTGGAGATAAAAGCCCCATACTGTCACCCCAACACTGTCACTCCAACACTGTCACCCCAACACTGTCACTCCAACACTGTCACCCCAACACTGTCACCCCAACACTGTCACTCCAACACTGTCACCCCAACACTGTCACCCCAACACTGTCACCCCAACACTGTCACCCCAACACTGTCACCCCAACACTGTCACTCCAACACTATCACTCCAACACTGTCACTCCAACACTGTCACTCCAACACTGTCACCCCAACACTGTCACCCCAACACTGTCACTCCAACACTGTCACTCCAACACTGTCACCCCAACACTGTCACTCCAACACTGTCACTCCAACACTGTCACTCCAACACTGTCACTCCAACACTGTCACTCCAACACTGTCACTCCAACACTGTCACTCCAACACTGTCACCCCAACACTGTCGCCCGAGAACCCACTGCCGAGTGTGCAACCCATTGAACTCCGCTACAAGCAGGGCAATGCAGAGGCAGTTGTTGAGTTGGAGCGCTGCCAATGCAAAAAATCGATATCCAGTCCATTACGCCAGGCAAACAGAGCCTCGCAACAAAAGCTTCATAATGCAAACTCATTGATTAACACTTGATTAACACCAGCGCACCAGCTCGCTATAGAAATTTTTGCCCCTCTAATTTTACAGTCCACCATGCGAGCAAATGCGATTTAAACTTGAAAAAAAACTGCATCGCATGCTACCGATAAGTGCGAGCTTGGTTATTTAGGTTAATGCGTGCTGCTGTTGCTATGGCAAGAGTGCTGCAAGCATAGGATACAGTATAGTATGCGTGGTCACTGGGGGAAGGGAGAAGGAATCGAGGCGAGAGAGCAGTGCAGCTCTTCAATCCTGTTTTATAACCACACAGCGGAACTGAATCAGCGGGCTCGGCTATGGAAAGAGCGGCTGAAGCGGAGCTCACCGTCAATTAGCAGGCGCTCTTGAGAGCAAAGAAAGACAAGGATAGACAGAGATAGAGAGATGCGGCAAAGGAGGCTGCAGAAGGGAGGGAAGAGATTTTGCTTCCCAATTTTATCTTCCTCCTGGGGGACGGACAGGCAGGCATGCTGTGGAGGTGTTTGGCTGAGCACCGGGCTCTGATGCAGATCAGGGACGCATGCTGTAGTGACGCCATCACATTTGAGACGCATTAAATATTGCCGCGTTCTGAAAAGAGCGGAGAAGAAAAGAAAATTTGGCAATCAGCGATAAAATTGGGCTGAGGAAAATTGATGTGGAACAGCTGTGATTTCGGCCGCCCATGTTGCTCACCGTTTTTTTCGGCGGCCTCGGGCTGGAGCCGTGGTTATCTGAGATGTTGTTTTGAAAGGGGCGAGAGGACGGATTGATAAAAGACGGAGAGTAGGGTGCGACACAGAGCCGCTCTCAGTTTCTTTGCATTCGGAAGAGAAGCAGAAGTGAGAGATTGGGAATTTAGGAAATGCGAGTAGGAGAGGCAGGTCGGACGAGAGCTTGCCGGGAAAGTGTGAAGCACTGCTAAAGGAAACTTGGAGAGTGGCTAGGGGGGATATTGGAAAGCAGAGGGCAAAAGAAGGCGTGCAGATCTGTGGCACGAAATTCAAGCCAAAAAGATATCGAAGGATTGAGCGGACTAAAGGTGACTGCGACTGTCTCAGGGATTGCACTTTTGGATATTCGCCCGCAGCCCCAAGTTTCTGTGCGGCATTTTTTGAGAAACCAACCGAATAGCGCTACCCGTTTCTAAGACTGTTCGGCAGTCTGACACTGGGGGAAAGATATGAGACAGAATCCCCTGAAGTTTCATCAATAATTCTAGCTATATATAGTTTCTCGCAAAAATCTTGTCGAGTCGCCGTCTTGCCACCGCAGCTCTGCTATCGGCAGTCACCAAGCTGGTGGTCTAATTAAATTCCTGGACTCTGGCTACTAGACTTCCTAGTGTACTCAAAGAGGTTCCCAGGGGAGTCTGCAGTCTCCCTCTCTCGCTGAGTGACAATGCTTCATACTTTTGCTGCTGCTGCAGCCTCCCAGAGATCATACCGTCTTGCGGTGAAATTGGAAAAATTCTCCCCCACACAGTGGGGCCACCTTTGGAGCCAACATGCGTTCGATGCTTGGACAAAATGAGGAATATAAATAATAGACAAAATAGTGTGGGGTTGGTCTTTTCTCTCGCTATTCTGCGTATCTCATAGAGCTTCTCTGACCCGGGTACTTCCAGCTTGCTTGCAACCAGCAAACTGTCGAATTCTTTTTATAGTCAATTTTTTGTAACTCAATTTGGATTGCTTGCAGTCCAATGTCACTGGCACTCAAATGTCACTGGCACTCAAAATGTCACTGGCACTCAAAATGTCACTGGCACTCAAATGTCACTGGCACTCAAAATGTCACTGGCACTCAAAATGTCACTGGCACTCAAAATGTCACTGGCACTCAAATGTCACTGGCACTCAAAATGTCACTGGCACTCAAATGTCACTGGCACTCAAAATGTCACTGGCACTCAAAATGTCATTGGCACTCAAAATGTCACTGACACTCAAAATTTCACTGGTACTCAAATGTCACTGGCACTCAAAATGTCACTGGCACTCAAAATGTCACTGGCACTCAAATGTCACTGGCAGTCAAATGTCACTGGCAGTTAAATGTCACTGGCAGTCAAATGTCACTGGCACTCAAAATGTCACTGGCACTCAGATGTCACTGGCAGTCAAATGTCACTGACAATCAAATGTCACTGGCAGTCAAATGTCACTGGCACTCAAAATGTCACTGGCACTCAAAATGTCACTGGCAGTCAAATGTCACTGACAATCAAATGTCACTGGCAGTCAAATGTCACTGGCAGTCAAATGTCACTGGCACTCAAAATGTCACTGGCAGTCAAATGTCACTGGCAGTCAAATGTCACTGGCAGTCAAATGTCACTGGCAGTCAAATGTCACTGGCAGTCAAATGTCACTGGCACTCAAAATGTCACTGGCAGTCAAATGTCACTGGCAGTCAAATGTCACTGGCACTCAAAATGTCACTGGCAATCAAATGTCACTGGAAGTCAAATGTCACTGACACTCAAAATGTCACTGGCACTCAAAATGTCACTGGCACTCAAAATGTCACTGGCAGTCAAATGTCACTGGCAGTCAAATGTCACTGGCAGTCAAACGTCACTGGCAGTCAAACGTCAGTGAGTGCCAAATTTCCTCATCAGGGAGATTGTCGAAGTCAATTTTCGTAGAAACTTCTTGTCCCAGAAAATCCCTTTTGCCTCACCGGTTGACCTGCAATCCGATCGGCAGGGACCTACTCGGGCTGCTGGTTTCACGGCACCCGTCACGGTCTTGGAGTTCGTCAGTCGGTGCCGTTCGGCCTCGCCGCTCCGTATCGAGACGAAGCCGCCGATGCGACCGCCGCCTTCGACACCGCCGCCTCCGCCACCGCCGGCAGACATCGCGACGAGTCGCTGACGTCGATTCGATCGGCTCGACCAGACGACGCTGCCGTCACCGAAAATGCCGAGCGTCCGGAAGGTCGCAGACGGCGTCGACTGCCTGGCGACGAGTTCAGGGCCGGTTTCGTCCTGAGCAGCCGGCACTGCGAAGCCGAGGTCGCAGCCTCCTCTGGAGAAGGAGCTGAGGACAGCAACCCGAACTCGCCAGGTAAGCATTAGTTAAAGTGCATGCTTACTCAGCTCGTGTATGCATAGGTGGTGGCACTTTGTAACTGACGCCCCGGGCCCCGGGTCTTTGAAGCGCTCATCCCGCTTCGCTGCTGACCTCACTGATCTGTACACAGGCCCATTTTGCAGAGTGCAGCACAGTATAGTCTGGATGATATCCCTAGCGCCCACGTACGCAAGCGTCAGACGTTGCTCCCTCCAGGTTGTAAAGAGAATAGCTAGCAGATAAAATCGAGTCTGGGACCACTCGCTACAGAGAGCAATGCTAATCGGCAGGTTATCTGCGACGAAGGCTGCGAGCAACCGGCGGGGGCACATCGCTCGGCCGGGCCCTGCTCGGCCGGCTGAGGAAGCAGAGATCCGCCGGCGACATCGAGCAGCAGCAGCAGCAGCAGCAAAAGCAGAAGCAGAAGCAGCAACAGCAACAGCAGCCGCAAGAGTCCCCATCGCCGTCACCGGGACCTCATCATCAGCAGCAGCAGCAGCTGGACAAGCAAAAGCAAATCCGGCGTCGATTCCTCGGCCATCGATCCAGCTCGGTCCGCTCGGCCATCAGCGAACGAGCCTCACCGGCGTCCGGGGCGTCAGTGTCGGTCGCCGGCAGCGGCGAGCTCAGAGCAGGCGAAGACGCAGAGTATGAGGAGCCCCTGGACCCGTCCGTGACTGAGGTGTTCTGCGGCGAGTGGAAGCAGGACCGGCGCTGCGGCCTGGGAGTCGCGGAGCGCAGCGACGGATTGAAATACGAAGGCGAATGGGAGGGAAACCGTCGCCATGGTTACGGGGCCACCACATTTCCGGACGGCAGCTGCGAGGCCGGAAAGTACAGGGGAAACTTGTTGAGCGTGTCAACCGCCCGCCGAGGCCGGTTGTTCCTGTTGAAGAGCTCCCGGCTGAGGGAGAGAGTTGACACGGCGGTCAGGGAGGCTCGAGTGGCGATGGCAGAGGCTCTGAAACGGGCTGAGAATGCGCAGAGCAGGTGAGTTTTTGGGGAACAGAGGCAACCGAGGCTGTGGGATAGCACGGAGGATGCAGTTCTGATTGGGATTTTGTAACTCGTTCTGGCATCTGTAGCGTAGCCGGGATCTCAGGCGCGTCTTTGTGGGCGCAATTGCATTTGGGGGAGGGGCTGAATCAGCAATCACATTGCCAAACTTATTGCCGGCAGTAGGTGGACCGCAAATATTTTTATGAGAATTTTTATGCGCCACTTCTAATCCCTATTCTGATCTCTGGGCGCGCGAGAGGGCCAGCTGAGATGAAAAACTGCTGGGCTGCTAAGGCTGGCAGCTGGGAGGAATCAATTTCGCTCATGCTGACTGTTCAAAAATATCCCTATAAGACCGAATTCCCTTCTCCCCAAAAGAGTGAGACGGTGCTGGTCAACGAGTGGAATAACGGGAGCAAGCAGTGGAGCAAATAATCAAAGTGCGCCCGGAGCCTCGAGCTTAAAAGATGGAACGCGGATATATCAAGATGGAGAGAGTGAGAGAGTCTGGCCGAATCGAGAAAGGGGTTATTGGTAGTTTTTTTCAGGAATTTCCGATCTCTAGATTGCCGCGGCCTGAGTAGAAAAAGTCAGCCTAATGAGCTGGCTGTTCTTTTTCTCTTCCCTGCCTTTCTGAGGCCCTGCGGCGCTCTAGCACCCCCCCCCCCCCAATTCCCTCAGCCTGGCACCCTTACGCCGTGCTTGAATCCAATTGCATCAAGTGCATCTGTCTTGCCAGCTGTCTGTTAGGCTGTTTAGGCAGTCCGGCCGCCCACGCAGTGTTTAAGCTTGTTTTTGCCGAGTTCCCAGCTTTTCTTCATTCCGTTTTTTTTTCTAGGAAAGCCTCTCCCGGCTTTGCTTAAACGCTCCGAACTGAACTTGAAATGAAATAAACAAATTGCAGGGAGCAAGTCAGCCAACAGAAAGCGGCATTGGCAGGTGCGGCCGCGGAGAAGGCCAGACTGGACAGTGAGTCGGCTCGCAGGGTCGCGCGGGAGTTCGCGCCCGACTTCCATCAGCCGGGTGAGCGAGTTTCCCTGATTGGATCAGTCAGTTCGAATGAGTAAAATAACAGGAAACTAACATTGCAACAATAATAACAAGTCGTTTGTTTTCCATCAGGTTGGGTAAACTTTGAGAAGTACTTTCTTTCGCGTCGGGCGTCGTTAATGCAAATCATTCATCCAAATCACTAAAACAAATCGTTCACAAGTGTAAATCCGTTAATGTTCCTGAAGAACGCTTAGTTAAAAAAGCTTAAATGCACTAGCGATAAGACAGGAATATTGCTTTCCTCGACGGCCTTCAGCTTGTTTCTAAGAAAATCGAGGTTTAGCGATGCATAGCGAGTGTCACAATTACGAGAAGTTAATGCTATTGCCAATATTTATTGTTAAAAAACTTGACACTTCTTACGGCAAAAACTTTGTATTGAAAAATTAATTCTAAAATAATGTAGTTAACAATGAAACTTTCTAATGCAAATTTTGTTATTCCGTACAAAAAAATATCTCTACGACTCGCCGCGAACGTTGATAAAAAAGTCTTGCGCTTATCAACGGATTGTTACCCAACCCCTACTTGTATACGCGGGTTGTTATTTGTTATAAAGTTAGAAAGATAAGAAAAAGATAAGATAAGAAAAGCAAGAAAAGCTAGCCGACTTAAACTGTGGTCACGTGACTACTTTATAGCCCTACTAAAACCTCATCAATTAGATGAAATTAAAAGGGTTTGTTCTGGCATGGAAAGGTTCAGAAACTTCTATGTACACTGCAATGTACATTCGTGAAAGTCGCAGAGAGAAAACACAGTAAGACAGAGTCGGGTTTAAGTTTTACGAGCTTTTTGTAAACTCAATGTACAAAAGTTTGAAAACGGTGTACATTTAAATGTGGACTTTTTGTTCTTATTCTTGAAGCTATAAACAGGCATGTCCTGCCCGTCTTTTTTTCTCGTATCGGGTATGTAAAAGAGATTATAAAATTTAAATTATGTACTACCCCACATCATATTTGAACCCTTCAGGTCCTGATTTCCTGAAACGACGCACAGAAACAGACGTATTAAGCAGTTTGTCATTGACAACGGCTCGATCTAGAGCGTCCAGGGCTTCGCCTCCTGCCAATCACCGCGTTGCATCCACTAACAGGTCGCTAACTCGCCAGCACCACATAGAGGAGTCTTCGCCTGCTAGGCCAGGTAGCAAAAATAGCAATAGTGCCTCGGCAAATGCTTGCCTACAGGTGGCTGACTCTGTGCTGCAGGTGAGAACGATTGAAAAAGTTGGAATTGATTTTGTACTTTTTTTGCTTCCGTTTCCAAGCCCGCTTTCTTTGTCTTTTTGAAAATTAAAAAAAGGGTCTAACTTTTATGTTTGCTGTAAGGCGGAAGTTAGAGTCGTATGTTTGATCCGTATGAGCAGCCCCTCGGTACAGGAAAAATTTAATCGGTAAATATTTTTTCCACCGAAGAAAATAAAAACAAAAAAATTATCGCCTATACTGAAAAAGGCCTTCGAAAACTGTCAACTTAGTCGTAAAAGTGCAAGAACTGCCATATAGCCACAAATTCATGGAAGCAGGGAATAAATGAAAGAGCTGCGAATGCGTGCCGCCGACCACCAAAAACGTCTCGATTTTTGCATACCGACTACAGAATTTTAAAGCCAGTGGGGTTTACGGTACTTCTTTAGCTTAGCCTCTATTGTGTCTGTAATTATTTCCGGCTGTTTCTGTCAATGGAAAGATTTATTATTTTTTTTGGAGGGACTTTGAAATTGTTGTTTCTTTCAGGCTCCCCGCTACCTCTAACCCCCGCTACCTCTAACCCCCGCTAACCCCTAACCCCCGCTACCCCTAACCCCGCTACCTCTAACCCCCGCTACCTCTAACCCCCGCTACCTCTAACCCCCGCTACCTCTAACCCCCGCTACCTCTAACCCCCGCTAACCCTAACCCCGCTATCTCTAACCCCCGCTACCTCTAACCCCCGCTAACCCCTAACCCCCGCTAACCCCTAACCCGCTACCTCTAACCCCCGCTACCTCTAACCCCCGCTAACCCCTAACCCCCGCTACCTCTAACCCCCGCTACCTCTAACCCCGCTAACCCCTAACCCCGCTACCTCTAACCCCGCTACCTCTAACCCCCGCTAACCCCTAACCCCGCTACCTCTAACCCCCGCTACCTCTAACCCCCGCTAACCCCTAACCCCGCTACCTCTAACCCCCGCTACCTCTAACCCCCGCTAACCCCTAACCCCGCTACCTCTAACCCCCGCTACCTCTAACCCCCGCTAACCCCTAACCCCGCTAACCCCTAACCCCGCTACCTCTAACCCCCGCTACCTCTAACCCCCGCTAACCCCTAACCCCCGCTACCTCTAACCCCCGCTACTTCTAACCCCGCTACCTCTAACCCCGCTACCCCTAACCCCGCTAACCCCTAGCCCCTGCTTACCCCAAAGCATTGCCATTCGAAATTTCTAACAGTAAAATTTTGCGCTACAGCCCCAAACATATGACTGCTTCCCTCAACACTGGTCAAACGCTAAGAGTCAAATACGAGTGTCAGCAGTTAAAGAAGAAAGGTAAGACAGTCGAGTCGGTGTTATGCGGTGTCTAAAGATGACCAAGGCTACCGGGATATGCCTGCATTTTCATCATGTTGTCAACTAATGCAGAAAATAGCTGGTGTTTAATACTCTCGTAGCCTAGTTGTTAGAGCGTCGGACTCACGGCTGAAAGGTCGGGGGTTCGATTCTCGACCTACTCGGAACATGTCCTTGAGCAAGTAAAATGGTTGCCAGCATTAGCTGGGGTAATTGAGGGTGTGTGTGGCGACCCCCCAGTCCTTGGACTGAACAGCCGTACGCAGTCTTCAGATGCGCCGCGCAATAGCTGCGGCTGAGCTGTTCATGGTATTAGATCTGCGCATTAGGGCAGGTGTAATAAATTATTATTGTTATTATGAATATCAATATTACTGCAGCTAGTAGAATGAGAGCCGGGTTTTCGCACTGATTCTTTATCCTATTATTTAACTCATCAATATACAATAATAACACTATATTTTTTCATTTACGCTCGTATTATTCTGCAACCGGATATTCTGCAGAGGCAGCAGACTCCAAAATCCCCATCTCGCATTCTCCAAATCCTATTGAACCGCGCACTTCTGTCACCTCTCTCTCGGCTCCACTGCTGAATTAAAAAAACCCCACCGACATTTACACAGCATTTTTTCCATTAGGATATTTGGAAAATAGCAAAAAATGGATAGGAATTTCGCATATTTGCTGTGCCGCACGCCCACGCAAGAGGCTATTGAGCCTCGGAGACTCAAGTCGCATCCTTGATGAAAAACCCACACAAGGCATACGGGGAGTCAGGGCGAACGCTGCGGGAAGTCTCATCTCGCAGACATTCTCGCTGTGCTGTAATTCCTTTTGTAATTTGTTTAAAACCATACCCGGTGGGGCCCTGTCTCTTGGTGGGTGCCCCTGTCTCTTAGTGGATGCCCCTGTCTCTTAGTGGGCGCCCCTGTCTCTTAGTGGGTGCCCCTGTCTCTTGGTGGATGCCCCTGTCTCTTAGTGGGTGCCCCTGTCTCTTAGTGGGCGCCCCTGTCTCTTAGTGGGTGCCCCTGTCTCTTAGTGGATGCCCCTGTCTCTTGGTGGGTGCCCCTGTCTCTTAGTGGGTGCCCCTGTCTCTTAGTGGATGCCCCTGTCTCTTAGTGGGTGCCCCTGTCTCTTAGTGGGCGCCCCTGTCTCTTAGTGGGTGCCCCTGTCTCTTAGTGGATGCCCCTGTCTCTTGGTGGGTGCCCCTGTCTCTTAGTGGGCGCCCCTGTCTCTTAGTGGGCGCCTGTCTCTTGGTGGGCGCTCCTGTCTCTTAGCGGGTGCGCCTGTCTCTTAAGCCAGAGGATCAAATTCTTATTTTTTGAGGAGCGCAGTTTTGTGAAGCCGATTAAGGAAGGCTGCGGCCACCTGCACCCCCTGCGCTGGTGATTGAATAGCAGTCGATTTAACACTCTGCTGTAAATGTGAGGAACAGTGGTAAGCTTGGTTGACATCGCCACAGTGAATAAACTTTGCTTTCTGCACAATTGTTGTCTCACTACAAGTATACAGTATATATACGTTGGAATGTGAATATAGCTGTGCTGATGGAGGAAATTGAACTCGCTGCACACAGGTCGGCGGCAGTCGGAGGGGCAGCTTTCGCTTGTCCCCAGCAGCTGCTAGGAGCGCCGCAGCCGCCGCAGCGTCCGCCGAACCGGAATCCGCGGAAGCGACACCTTCGGCAGAAGCTGCTGCACCAGCGGCCCAGGCGCGATACCGGGACAGAGTGGAACCCCTGGCGAGGGTCCTGGACTCTGCGCCGGCGATTGACCACTTTGACCAGTACAGGTGCGTCTTTTTGTGGAACCGTTTCTCCGGTTCCCGGTTTCTCCGGTTCCCGGTTTCTCCGGTTCCCGGTTTCTCCGGTTCCCGGTTTCTCCGGTTCCCGGTTTCTCCGGTTCCCGGTTTCTCCGGTTCCCGGTTTCTCCGGTTCCCGGTTTCTCCGGTTCCCGGTTTCTCAATTACATGCAAGAGTAAGCAACATAATTTTTATTTCTAACTCTGAGTTCTAATTTTCTTGTCTCAACAATCAGAGCGGCTCCGAGCCTCTACCGCAGAAAGCGGGACAGCGGCCTTGGTCGCGACTCGTCGTTCGAAGATTCGCCAAGCAACAGCGGTTTTGTTGCTTCGGATCGGGCCACGTTAGCAGCTGCGGCAACAGCCGCTGCCGCTGCCGCCGCTTCTGGGGCCGGAACCGCAAATGTGCCACATGCTGGTAGAGCTGCAAACAGCAATGCCAATCACCGAGGTGATTCCGACAGTGGACTCAGCGAGGTGAGCGGCGGCTCCTTGGGCAGGAGCCGGCGGCGCACCTTGCCGTCCCTGCTGGGCTCAAACTCGGCGCGTCCATCGACGTTAGTTGGCCCGGCCGAACTTGAAGATTCGTCGCATAGGTAAAGTATTGGTTTGTGTGCAGTGGGGGTGGTGTCTTGAAGTTAGCGACCGCAGCGCCCGCGGAGTGAGCTGGGTCTCTGGAAAGTTTATCGACCGCAGCGCTCGCGGAGTGGGGTGGGTCTCTTGAAAGTTTATCGACCGCAGGGTCCGCGGAGTGGGGTAGGTCTCTTGAAAGTTTATCGACCGCAGCGCCCGCGGAGTGGGATGGGTCTCTTGAAAGTTTATCGACCGCAGCGCCCGCGGAGTGGGGTGGGTCTCTTGAAAGTTTATCGACCGCAGTGTCCGCGGAGTGGGGTGTGGTCTCTTGAAAGTTTATCGACCTCTGCGCCTGCAGATTTGGGGATTGTATATTGAACTTTTTTTCACTGGGTGGTTGATTTTTTTGCTTCGATGTACATTTAGTAAGCCTAGTGAATTCAATACGGCAATAGTTTAGCTGTAAATTAATTTCAAGCGGCACTCAGACACCAGCGTTGTTCGATTCATAAAAGTACATTTCTTACGATCGAAAAGTTTACACATTTAATCATGAATTTTAGTCCAGTTAGAATCTGTTAGATAATCTTCTTAGACTGGACTGACTCTGCTGGAAAGCCGAAAACTAAAAGAGTCTGCATCGGAGCATCGGATTGACAATTTCGACAGACTGGTCACGGAACATGACATGCTACTCTCCCTCTCTCTCCCAATCCCCCTAGTCCTAGCGTCACTGCTTGCTCAGTCCTTATAGAATAAGGACTGTTAAATATTTAATTATCTGCATAGTCCAGTTTTCTTGCTCGTCCCGCAAAGGATGAGAGAGTCGGTGCACGACGAAGAGCAGAACAGGTTGCCATGGCTGCTAATAGTATATCTTGTACTTGTGATTGGATTTTGTAGTTTACTCTAGCCGCATTTCAACATCAGATAGACCTCCGATCCGACACAAACTGGGGCTGATTGCCACACCCCAGCTGACACAAACTGACTCTCGATAGCAACTCTTCATCTGACACAAACTGGGGCTGATTGCCACACCCCAGCTGACACAAACTGACTCTCGATAGCAACTCTTCATCTGACACAAACTGGGGCTGATTGCCACACCCCAGCTGACACAAACTGACTCTCGATAGCAACTCTTCATCTGACACAAACTGGGGCTGGTTGTCACACCCCAGCTGACACAAACTGACTCTCGATAGCAACTCTTCATCTGACACAAACTGGGGCTGATTGCCACACCCCAGCTGACACAAACTGACTCTCGATAGCAACTCTTCATCTGACACAAACTGAGGCTGGTTGTCACACCCTATCTGACACTAACTGAGGCTGGTTGTCACACCCCATCTGACACAAACTGAGGCTGGTTGTCACACCCCATCTGACACAAACTGAGGCTGGTTGTCACACCCCATCTGACACAAACTGAGGCTGGTTGTCACACCCTATCTGACACTAACTGAGGCTGGTTGTCACACCCCATCTGACACAAACTGAGGCTGGTTGTCACACCCCATCTGACACAAACTGAGGCTGGTTGTCACACCCCATCTGACACAAACTGAGGCTGGTTGTCACACCCCATCTGACACAAACTGAGGCTGGTTGTCACACCCTATCTGACACTAACTGAGGCTGGTTGTCACACCCTATCTGACACAAACTGAGGCTGGTTGTCACACCCTATCTGACACAAACCAAAGTTGAGTAGCCACATCATATTTCACTAGCTGAATCACGCACACCGTTAGTACCAAATAACTAACTGACTTCATCAGCAGAGACCGGCAGCAGTCTGCAGGCGCCGCCACCTTCATCATCGAGAACGGCGTTCGCAAACGCGTTCTGCACTCGATTTCCAGCACAGCCGCGGCCGCAATCTCTTCGCCTCATCGTTATAACAATCGGAAGCAGAATTCGCTGCCTCATCAGCGCAGCCTTCGGCATCCCCAGCAGCTTCAGCAGCATCGACTCTGTCGTATCGAGTCGCAGGCTCGACTATGCAAAGATCTCGGCGAAGGCAGCTTGCCGGATGTCAGCGTTTGTCGATACATCGTGCGGCGCGGCCTGATGTCCAGGGAGGAAGCTGCTCAGCTGGGCCGGCAGCGGAGGCTGGAACTGCTCAAGCTGGAGGAGATGCAGAACCAGCAGCGGCGGCAGCGACAGCAGCAGCAGAGGGCAGAAGATGGAGATGCAGTGCTTGCTGATGTGAGGGTAAGCATTTGTGCTAGGCTGGATAGCTTGTGATAGCTGGAGTGTCCGGTTTTATGATAAGGTTTCAGACAGACGGAGTGTCCGGTTTTGTGATTAAGGTTTCGTACAGCTGGAGTGTCCGGTTTTGTGATTAAGGTTTCGTACAGCAGGAGTGTCCGGTTTTGTGATTAAGGTTTCGGACAGCTTGGGTGTCCGGTTTTGTGATTAAGGTTTCGGACAGCTTGGGTGTCCGGTTTTGTGATTAAGGTTTCGGACAGCAGGAGTGTCCGGTTTTGTGATTAAGGTTTCGGACAGCTGGAGTGTCCGGTTTGTGATTAAGGTTTCGGACAGCAGGAGTGTCCGGTCCTTTTTAAGGTTTTGGACAGTGGAAGTGTCAGTTTTGTGTTTAACATTTCGGACAGCTGGAGTGTCCGGTTGTGTTGGTTGGAGTTCAGAAATCTTAGTAGCTACCATTAATTCTATTTCTACAAGCTACACGTATGATTCTAAAATTTTGTCAGGTGTACGCATCTAAGCTTTACACATGACTTTGAAAACACAGGGTGTACACTTCTCTATCTATACACGATGCTATCTCTTTTGCTCAAATTGGTGCTTGAAAATCCTAATCTTCCTCGCTCTATGCGCCTCTCCCAGGAGTGCAAGCGGCTGCCAGTCGATGACCCGCTGCACAGTTTCGTCTCCCGAGGTGGCTTGCGTCGCCGCCTCCTGTGCAGCCGCTGCGCCTCCATTGAGCCTTCTTCGAATTGCTCCACATCCCTTCGAGTTCAAGATCCTACCACCGCTTCTCAGCACTGGCGCCGGCTGCTGCTGCTGTCGCTGGAGGAGCCGCAGGCGGCCACTAACAGCGGCAGGTCGTCGACGGACTCAACTCCGAGCAGGACAACAAGGACGTCTTCTTCAACGTTCGCCGCTGCTGCTCGACTGTCTGGGGCGGCGGCGGCTCACGCATTTTGGCGAGTGGTTAACTGGCTGCGGCTGAATACTGGGGTGAGTCGCTTTGCGGGCGGACGGGATGTCCGGTTTTGTGGGTCCTGAGTTCGGACATTAGTGTCTGACTGTGTGGGCTCAGGCTCGGACAGTATTTTCCTGTTGTGTGCGTTTTGAGTTCGGAGAGTAATGTTCGATTGTGTGGGTTCTAGATTCGGATAGTGATGTCCGGTTTTATGACTTGGGTTCGGAAAACAGTGTCCGGTTTTTCTGGTTAAGGTTCGGACAGTAGTGTCCGGTTGTACGGGTCATGGGTTCTGGGTTCGGACAGTAGTGCCCAGTTGTACGGGTCATGGGTTCTGGGTTCGGACAGTATAGTGTCCGGCCGCTTGTGTGTGTAAAGACTCAAAAAAGCCATGGAAGCCAAACAGCTTATTTTATTCTTCTTAAAGTTCTTCATCTTGAGGGAGAGGAAACTTTTGGGGCTTCCCCGGCGCGTCACCGGCTCGTTCAGCAACTGCCCTGCAGCTCGTGCTTTTGTGGCTGACCCATTCTGCTAGAAATTGTGTGTGCTTTTTCTTTTAGAATTCAATAGAAAGTTGCAATACTGTGGCTCCTTATTCTCACGTCGTTCTGATTCATTACTGTAGAATCCTATTCATGTACATTATATTACACTAGCTTAACCAACCTATCCTTGCCATTGAAGGAGCTGGTACAGGAGCACTTTCTCCTGCTGTTCGTGCTGATCGTGAACACAGTCTTGGCTGTGCTGGTATTTCACCTGCTCAACAGCAATGCAAAACTTCCCTGAGTAGCAAGGCTTGCTGCTGGTTTGCAGTTGAGTCGTATCTGTTTTGACAAATAATCAAACGCTTTACTAATTATGCGTGTTTTCTGTCCAGTCTTTGTTAAAATTCTCGACCAGATGATCAACAAGAAAGCATTGCATTCAAGTATAGATGTTATACATTTACTGTCGTTAAACTTATAGCTCCACACACGATCATGCAACCAGTTTCATATCCGTTTAGATGAAACCTGCAAGGAATAGTTTTTAATCGCATATGGCACCCGTTGTGTAAATGTATTAGTTAATTGATTAATGCATTACAGTGTCCGATGCCATACAACGCTATCAATATAACATGCAATATCGTGTTGTATAATCCTGCTTAATTTGTCCGCCGTGTGATATCAAGTTTCATGTCAGGTTTATCAAGTTTATGTTTATTCTCGATATTTTTGTTTAATACACGTACTTGTGGTACATGTTCGACTAACAAAAAGTATTTGTTTTCAACTTCAAAGCACATTTTGCCCAAAATTTTCATTTTAATTTGAAAAGACAGCAAAACGTGATGCAGTTATATTTATCGACCATTTAAAAAAATTCGTTTGCTGAAACTACAGAGGATGACATTATATAGTGTCTCTCGCTGCATAGAATCAAAACTCAAAATCTTAATTACAGAATATTTTTAAAGCTTCTGAAAGTAAATAGAAGGAAAAAAGGACTTAAATAATTAGTATCAAGGATTCAAGGGTTCATGCATGGATTGAGCTAACATGTATTGCTACTACACATACTGTGCATGTGAATGTGCACGTACATACAACGTGGACATGTATACATGCACAAGCCAAGAACTACTGAAATGTAGGAAGAGGACTCTTCATTCGCCAATAGTGCAACCTTTAAGGCTTAACTATTGACCCGCACCAGTAGACTGCACCCGGAGAAGAAACTGTCTGTCCTTGGCTACGCGGACGACCTCGCCCTGCTGTCTTCGACGGCCGAAGGCGCCCAACGGCTGCTGGACGGCTTGACTGCGGCGGCGGCAAGGCCTGGGCTGCCTTCCGATCTGTGCGGGCGGTGCTGCTCTCCGAGGCCCTGTCCGACGGCGCCAGGTCCCAGCTGTTCCAGGCAGTTGTTGAGACCGCCCTGCTGCACAATGCTGAGACCTGGACGCTGACCGGGGCGCTTGAGGCGCAGCTCGACGCGGCACATGCGGCCCTAGTCCGCGCCGCTTTCGGCGCCCGCCGCGGCCCTGGCAGCGAGACAACCAAGTCCCTGTACAAGCGCACAGGCCTGACGCGGCCTTCTGCCCTGCTGAGTCAGCGGCGCCTGCGGCTGGCCGGACATGTCATCCGGGCCGAAGCTTACTGCCCAGAGCCGCTGCAGGACGTCCTGTTGTGGACACCGCAGGGACCGCGCAGGCGTGGCCAGGGACGATCAGCCCGCTACGTCGACCGCCTTTTTGAAGATGCGCGAGCACCCAGCCAGGCGGCCGGTGTGAAGCACTTTAGAGACCTAGCTCTGAAACGCGCGATTTGACGCTCCCCCTTTTGGCCACTTCTGTGGCTGGCGTGGGGCGTAACTATTATTATTATTATTATTATTAAGGCTTAACTATGCCAGAGTATGCTAAATACAATGGCAATAAGTTAAGTAGTATAACGAATCAATTTTTTCCTGATGCGAATCAGGAATATTGATTATCCTACACGAATTCTGTATCCTACACGAATGTTTTAATTCTATGTGGTACCTAGCAAAAAAGCTAGTCAGCTAGAAGTATCGAATAAAATTATAATCTCAAAAATTCTGCAACGAAATTGTCACAATATCAGGGGCGTATCTAGGGGGGGATACGGGGATATATCCCCCCATTTTTATGATTTATAGGAAACAAAAATGAGTTTTTTTGGAAAAAAATGTAATATGCAGCAGCATAGACGTAGAAAAATTGCCAAGATCGGCCTATTTTACCAGTAGTTACTATTAAAATGTTTTAAATGATTATCTCAGCGAATCTCTAGTTCCAAAAATGTCGTACTATGTCGTAAAATGTCGACAATATACTATAAATCTAAATCTGCTTTATGCGTAAATGTTTTGGTGTAATGGATTAAATGTCAATATTTCACCGGATAACAATACAAGTAAAACTTGACATTATTCTCTGAAAGTTAAGAGAGAAATAACTGCTTACAATAGCTTTCTTATGACAGATTGTATTTGTTTTTTTAACAACATAAAATTTTACAAAATTTCAAATAATCGACGACGACTATTTAATATTTATTGAATCTAACTAACGGATGCATGAAATTCTGAATTCATCCATGCCCTAATGATGAGATGAAAGGAGGAGCTTACATATATTTATCTTTGCTGCTGCATTGAATCGATTTTTTATTTTTTAGCTCGATGCGTTATAACTATAACAAGGCCGACTTCCAATTCCTAGAATATTCTGTATTTTTTACTCTTAGTTGTAGTTTGTAATAATTTAGTTCGTAGGCTCTCAACCAGCATAATAAGCATAATTATAAATCCATTGGCAGAAAATTAGAATTTAGAATTACAAGCCAGTTACAAGACTCCTAAGTTTGGGCCTCGGCCTAGACAAAAAATATACTGCAAAATCATTTTTGCCATTATTGACTTTTACAAAGTGGGTTGACCATTCACAGTCTAGTCTATACAATATAGAACACATCTCCCACTAGAGACAGCATTGCCAATGGCTATGTCAATGAAGTCTTTATAGTACCAGCAGCCATGTCATTAATAGACTCCTATTAAAAAGTTCACACTTAAACATGGAGGGTAGCTCTGTGTCCCTAATATAGAATCTATTTAACATTAGAGATAGGTAGAGGTCGGACAGGATTGAAATCTTCGGGCGGGATCGGGATCGGGAATAATTTTTTTCTCGGGATCGGGATCAGGATCGGGATTCGGGAATCGGGATCAGGTCTTTTAGTGTATTGTCCATGTAAAGTTAAACAAAATTGAGAAAGATTGTCAAGATCAAGAAGTAAAACACAATGAAATTGATATGAAGTTTTGTAACCAACAAAGTAAATAATGTAACGAGTACAAGTTAAAGCAAAATACCTTCAAGTAATCACTAATTCTATAAATTATTAATCGAAAGACCTGTTCCCGAATCTCGAGTTTTTTAGGGTCGGGATTCTGGTCCCGCGGGAATTCAATTTTCCTCGGGTTCCCGAGATTTCGGGATCAGGATCGGGATCCCGTCCGACCTCTAGAGATAGGGTCTCAACAGCATAAATATAATTCTCATTTCTCACAAAAATATTTAGTGTTCCGCCATAAGGAGGGTCCATGTACTGTAGCTGTAGCCATAAGCAAAACTATGGGTTATTCCAATTCTCCATATTCCATAGCCGTAGGGACTAGGGATCCCATTATTACTTTGATAATATAGTTTACTAAAGTATCTTTGTTTTACTCTACCTGTTTCTAATAGGGGGGGGCTATTTTTTTCAATTTTTTAAAATAATAACTATAGCTATGGGAATCTATAGAATGTGGTAGCAACTATCATATTTCTATATAGCCATAAGAGTAGGCCTAGCCCACACTCCAGATCATGAAGTATACACCCAAAAATTAAGGCGTGCATTGGCCTTGCATGCCAAAATTAGGCGTGCACAGTTGGCATGCATCACTCCTGAGAAAAAAGTATGCGTGCCCACCTGGCGTACACTTTATAGAATCATGCGTAAGAGTTATTGTAAAGTAGAAAAAAGATGAAAAAAAGTTCATTTTTAGGCATAAATTTCAAGCTTTCCGGTTTTTTCCAGCTCGTAAAAGAGTATTTAAACAAATCTTTGCGTGTATAAACTTTCCACTGTAAATAGTATCGCCCAAAAAGCCTTAAAAGCAACAAAATTATCTAATAATAAGGGTCTATTATGCAATTGAAAAAAGGTCTTTTATTGTCACAACATAAAAAAGGTCATTTATCGTCGCAACACTGGCATATTTTTGAGAATAGGCATGCACTAATTTTTTTCGGCGTGCATTTGTAATTATTCAATTTTTGTTCAGGCGTGCACCCAGCATGATCCAGACTATGGGGCCTAGCTAGCTAACATAGGCATATCTATAGCTAACATAGGCACCTATTTTATCATATTTGCCATAAGATTCCATAGCCAAAGCTATGGCTATGGTGGAATACTATCTTAATTAATCTTTTAATTTTTGAATTTAGTCTAGATATAGGCCTATTTGTAATTTTAACAAAATTGAAATTTAATATAGAAGTGTTTATTTTGTCAATAAGTTTATTTTATTGTTCCTATTTAGAAAACAACTTTTATAGGACCTACTATGTTAAATTATGTCTATTTTAAAAAGATTAAAAGAACAAAGGCATATGTAAAAAGCAAAAGTTTTGAAAAAATTGTAGTCTCTTATTACAAATTTTGCCTATTTATAACAATATTAGTGATGTAATAGTAGTAGTATACCTATTTACTTGACTTAGCTGCAAGGGGTTCCATGTGTCTAGAAACAGCAAAGAGGCATTGCCACCTATTTTGCTAACCTCTTGCAAATAATAGTGGTATAATGCTAAGCAAATGCTTCCTTGGCAGATAGCAAATAAAGTTAGCAATCAAAACTTAGTCAGATAAATCAATATAAACAATAGATTAGCTAGTTAGATTGATTCTATTAAATTATACCTTATTTATTTGGTTGACAGTAGATCACACTGAAAGGCACTAGCAAAATAAAGCTAAGAACAAAGGCATGCTATTGGCAGTGACTTACAATGGAAGGAAAATTGGATAAATAAACAAAACATGCATTGCATGAAAGGCAAGGGAGTAAAAAGAAATAAGCATATAAGAAGCAAATTTAAAACCCTATTAGGGAACATACTATGGGTAATATGGATAACAAACTTTCATAATTATTATTATATTGATTACAATTATTTAATTCTAGAAAGGAAATATACCAAAATTTGGCCAACATTAGCAATGTTATCTTATATCTAAAGCTGAGTGGATCAATCAATCGACTGGCTGGGTTTTACGCATATCTCCTCCTAAATGGCTGGCAACTCAAATGCAGGACTTATATATATCAATGTAAAATTTTCCTACGCAACAAATAGGCTATTTTAATGTTGAAGTTTTCAAAATTAAGTCTATTAAAAAAGCAGAAAACTGTTTTCTTAACCTTCTTTGGCCACTTTTTCTGCTCTGAACTGAAAATTTGCATCAGTTTTGAGTGACTGCGCCACAACTTTTTCCTATCTCGGCAGTGTATTTTCTCTCCAGTGGGGGATGGGGGCATTCTAAGTGGCTGCGTGTATATACTTGGACCCTTGCTAACTGGCGGGCAGTGAAATTCAATGCATAAACTTGCAAGCCTCTCACTGTAGTAGGCAGTGAATGTATGTCACACATATTCAATGCTTTAAACTGGGAAATTTCAAACGCAAACTGTTCCTCAAGTTTTGAACTTTGAAAGAAGAGACTTATATTGCTGGAAAGATCTTTCAATGCTGATATAAGTTGTTTGCTTTAAGTATGAAAACTAAAAGCACAGTATTCAAAAAACAATTTCCATACTTTTAACTTTCTGCAAATATTGTACTCATTTTTGCGAGATGCAATAGATAAATTTGGGGCTTCAACTTCTAACTATATTATCAGCGCCTTTCAACAGGCAGTACTTTGCAGCTCTAACCCTAACCCTAACCATTGAATCCTTTTCTTTGCATATATTTAAGCCAGACAATTAGAAAGCGTTTTTAATACACTCCAATTTAACAGAGTCTGTTGATTAAATTGATGGATTTTTGCTTGAAGGAGATAATATTGATAGATATTCGTTTAACAGAGTGAATTTTGATGAATATCGGTTTCACAGAGAGGATTTTAGTGGATTTGAGTTTCACGGAGAGGATTTTGATGGAGTTCTGTTTCACAGAGAGGATTTTGATAGATTTCTGTTTCATGGAGGGAATTTTGATGGATTTAAGTTTCACGGAGAGGATTTTGATGGAGTTCTGTTTCACAGAGGGAATTTTGATAGATTTCTGTTTCACGGAGAGGATTTTAATGGAGTTCTATTTCATGGAGAGGATTTTGATAGAGTTCTGTTTCACGGAGGGAATTTTGATGGATTTCTGTTTCACAGAGAGGATTTTGATGGATTTTAGAGAGGACTTGGATGATGGGATTTGGGTCATAGGATTTAGCTGATGAATTCTGGTGATGGGAGTTCTTCCCCTTTCTCCTCCAACAGAGGAGTTGGCCTCGTATCCTTATATATTTTAAGCCTAAAACTAACTTTTTGGCTTTATTGCAAATTCAAAGGTTTTTAGGTTTTGGCTATTTTATCTATATTAGATTTATTATAAAAAGCTAAAAAAAGCATATTGGACTATAGATATTGGTTAAATAAAAAAGTTATCTAGATGGGTCTTAATTTTGCACATTTAATTATTTTCTTAAAATTTTTTACTTCAAATTGATATACAATGATATAGCTTGAAAGATTTGTCTCTGGTATAAAGTATAACTATTAGTTAGATAGGTAGACTTATTCAGTGGTCAATCAATATAGGATAGATATAGTAGACTTATTAACTCAAGCATTTATAACTCAATTATCTTAGTGCAATACTAAAACCATGGGTGGCTACCTATTTGCTGCTACACTTATAACCATTGTTTATTGTTGATTTTTTATCTGTAAGACTATCCATTCACCAAGTTTCACTAGTTGGCAGTTTTTAATTTATTACCAATCTGTCCATTGAATCTATTATGGTATTTATCATTAAACTAAATAGAAACTACAATTCCTAAAGAAAATAGTTAAACATAGGCCTATGATAGGCACTAAAAAGTATTAATTGTTTTATTACGAGTATATCAGAAAAAGTATATATGATAGTTCAAAGGCAAAAACAAAACCTTATTGGAATTTTTATTAAAAACTCATAAATGCATGCTAGGTGCTTTTAGAAAACCTGCAGACACACTTTAGACCCCTAGAAGATTTAGGTATACTATGCCATAGGAGTTCATTTTTTAAGTTCAACTAGATAATAGGCATTTATTAGAATTTTTAGATGCATTACACTATGAAAGCAACTTGCAAATTGAATCTATATTGCACTGGAGTCTAAAAAGGAAATGAAATGTTAAAAAATAAATTTGCAATTATGAAAAATGGTATATCTTTATGTATATAGTTTAAGTTTGTTAAAAGCAAGCATGCTAAATACTATTTGACTATTTGAAAGGGAAAACATTATATAAACATTTCACTTATTTTTCTTTATGGGACATTTTTAATGTACCTGTATTGTAGGACACAAACTCATCAGTGCTAAAAAAGTGTCTGTGGCGTTAAAATATTTCTGTTGTAAAAATGTCATCAGACTGTAAAGAATTGGCCGATGTGTTAGAAGATCTTGGCCTACTGACTGACATTGGTGGGGAATCTGGTCTGACTACTGCCTTAGAATCGGGATCGAATTCTAACAGCTTTACTAGATTAGTTGCTCGCCTATCTGCCGAGCTGTGTGGCCTTCACGGCGTAGAAGAGTCCATAACAGAACCGGAATTATTATCCAACAAGGAAAACAATGCCGACACAGTTGAAGCATTTCACATGGAATTGACTGGATTTCTGCGCGAATACGGCTGTCCATATGCCTGTCTTACTACTAGTAGCGGCGTGTCTATTGGCCAGAAATTGGCTGACCCGGCAGCGAGGCAGCTGCTGCTGCAGTTTCTGGCTACTGAGGTGCAGGCGGCCCGGCTGCTGCTGCGAACTCGCCCGGCTCTGCTGCGGGGCTCCGCCGCCGCTGCGGCTGCCGCTGCTGCAACGCAGGAGTCAGAGGTGGGCGCCCACCTGCGACTGGCAGCCGCTGCGCTGGAGCTGGGCCGACCGCCTGATGAAGTGACGGCAGGTGAGAACTGACCTGGGGACTTGCCATATCAGTATATGAATTGGAACACCTAGGTCCTAGGGGTTGTGTTGAATCGACATTATCTATCCTCTCTCGCTGTCCGATTCTACCCATTCTCGCTGTCCGATTCTACCCGTTCTCGCTGTCCGATTCTACCCATTCTCGCTGTCCGATTCTACCCATTCTCGCTGTCCGATTCTACCCGTTCTCGCTGTCCGATTCTACCCGTTCTCGCTGTCCGATTCTACCCATTCTCGCTGTCCGATTCTACCCGTTCTCGCTGTCCGATTCTACCCGTTCTCGCTGTCCGATTCTACCCGTTCTCGCTGTCCGATTCTACCCGTTCTCGCTGTCCGATTCTACCCGTTCTCGCTGTCCGATTCTACCCGTTCTCGCTGTCCAAATCTGCCCCTTCGCTATCCGTATCTACTCATCCTCGCTGTCCGAATCTACCCTCTCACTGTCCGAATCTACTCCCTCGCTGTCCGAATCTACTTCCTCGCTGGCCGAATCTACTTCCTCGCTGTCCGAATCTACTTCCTCGCTGGCCGAATCTACTTCCTCGCTGGCCGAATCTACCCATCGTCTAATCTCTACATCTAATCTGAACTCTACACCACTCCACAGCCCAGCTGTTCAATCGTTTCATCAGCCGCGTGTCCGAGCGACTTTCATCGGCGCCGGACGGCCATCTCGGCCAGCCGCTGATCGATCCGAACGCGCGGCCGCCGCTGTCCGAATCGGACTGGGCCAAGGCGGGCGAGGCCAGCGCCAGGCTGCACAGGGAGTACGGCACCAGACGGAGGCTGCTATTGGACCGGCTGGACGCCACAATATCCAGCTTTTTCTGGTCCGATCGGGTTCGCAAAGAGCGGAAAAAAGTTGACGCCGTTTATCAGCCGTTGCGAGCCGCTATGGACGGCGCAGGCGCCGGCGCTCTGGTTACCACGGCCAGACTGCTGGCTAGCAGGGATTGGCTGCTGAATTTGGACAAGATTGACTCTGGGGAGGCCCGGCTCCGAGCTCTGTCTACTGTTAATAAGGTGCGGAACTTGATTCCACAAATATCCCATAAGCCTGGGGATCCCAGCTCAGCTTCTCAATAAATCCCGAAAATATCCCAGCTGAGTTCTGATCCTCAATAAATCTAAAAAATCCCACTTTAGCTGTGATCCTCAATAAATCCCTAAAATATCCTAGTTTAGCTCTGATCCTCAATAAATCCCGAAAATATCCCAGTTTAGCTCTGATCCTCAATAAATCCCGAAAATATCTCAGTTTAGCTCTGATCCTCAATAAATCCCGAAAATATCCCAGTTCAGCTCTGATCCTCAATAAATCCCGAAAATATCCCAGTTTAGCTCTGATCCTCAATAAATCCCGAAAATATCCCAGCTCAGCTCTGATCCTCAATAAATCCCGAAAATATCCCAGTTTAGCTCTGATCCTCAATAAATCCCGAAAATATCCCAGTTTAGCTCTGATCCTCAATAAATCCCGAAAATATCCCAGTTCAGCTCTGATTCTCAATAAATCCCGAAAATATCTCAGTTCAGCTCTGATCCTCAATAAATCCCGAAAATATCCCAGTTCAGCTCTGATCCTCAATAAATCCCGAAAATATCCCAGTTCAGCTCTGATCCTCAATAAATCTTGAAAATATCTCAGTTCAGCTCTGATCCTCAATAAATCTTGAAAATATCCCAGTTCAGCTCTGATTCTCAATAAATCCCGAAAATATCCCAGTTCAGCTCTGATCCTCAATAAATCCCGAAAATATCCCAGTTCAGCTCTGATCCTCAATAAATCCCGAAAATATCCCAGTTCAGCTCTGATTCTCAATAAATCCCGAAAATATCCCAGTTCAGCTCTGATCCTCAATAAATCCCGAAAATATCCCAGTTCAGCTCTGATCCTCAATAAATCCCGAAAATATCCCAGTTCAGCTCTGATTCTCAATAAATCTAAAAAATCCCACTTTAGCTGTGATCCTCAATAAATCTTGAAAATATCCCAGTTCAGCTCTGATCCTCAATAAATCCCGAAAATATCCCAGTTCAGCTCTGATCCTCAATAAATCCCGAAAATATCCCAGTTCAGCTCTGATCCTCAATAAATCCCAAAAATATCCCAGTTCAGCTCTGATCCTCAATAAATCCCAAAAATATCCCAGTTCAGCTCTGATCCTCAATAAATCCCGAAAATATCCCAGTTCAGCTCTGATCCTCAATAAATCCCGAAAATATCCCAGTTCAGCTCTGATCCTCAATAAATCTTGAAAATATCCCAGTTCAGCTCTGATCCTCAATAAATCCCGAAAATATCCCAGTTCAGCTCTGATCCTCAATAAATCTTGAAAATATCTCAGTTCAGCTCTGATCCTCAATAAATCCCGAAAATATCCCAGTTCAGCTCTGATCCTCAATAAATCCCGAAAATATCCCAGTTCAGCTCTGATCCTCAATAAATCCCGAAAATATCCCAGTTCAGCTCTGATCCTCAATAAATCCCGAAAATATCCCAGTTCAGCTCTGATCCTCAATAAATCCCGAAAATATCCCAGTTCAGCTGTGATCCTCAATAAATCTTGAAAATATCCCAGTTCAGCTCTGATCCTCAATAAATCTTGAAAATATCCCAGTTCAGCTCTGATCCTCAATAAATCCCGAAAATATCCCAGTTCAGCTCTGATCCTCAATAAATCCCGAAAATATCCCAGTTCAGCTCTGATCCTCAATAAATCCCGAAAATATCCCAGTTCAGCTCTGATCCTCAATAAATCCCGAAAATATCCCAGTTCAGCTCTGATCCTCAATAAATCCCGAAAATATCCCAGCTCAGCTCTGATCCTCAATAAATCCCGAAAATATCCCAGCTCAGCTCTGATCCTCAATAAATCCCGAAAATATCCCAGTTCAGCTCTGATCCTCAATAAATCCCGAAAATATCGCAGTTCAGCTCTGATTCTCAATAAATCCCGAAAATATCCCAGTTCAGCTCTGATCCTCAATAAATCCCGAAAATATCGCAGTTCAGCTCTGATTCTCAATAAATCCCGAAAATATCGCAGTTCAGCTCTGATCCTCAATAAATCCCGAAAATATCGCAGTTCAGCTCTGATTCTCAATAAAGCCCGAAAATATCCCAGTTCAGCTCTGATCCTCAATAAATCTTGAAAATATCTCAGTTCAGCTCTGATCCTCAATAAATCCCGAAAATATCCCAGTTCAGCTCTGATCCTCAATAAATCCCGAAAATATCCCAGTTCAGCTCTGATCCTCAATAAATCCCGAAAATATCCCAGTTCAGCTCTGATCCTCAATAAATCCCGAAAATATCCCAGTTCAGCTCTGATCCTCAATAAATCCCGAAAATATCCCAGTTCAGCTCTGATCCTCAATAAATCCCGAAAATATCCCAGCTCTGCCGTAATCTCCGAAACTTCCTTAATATCCCAGCAATGCAGATTTTCCCATCTACTTAACTATCCAAATATGCATTACCCTCATATATTCCCAACTCAATCCAGATCCTCAAATTCTGAATCACATCCCCCACTTGGCAGATCCGCATGGGCACAGTGCCAGACCGCGGCGGCCGAGCCTGGGAGCTGGAGCCGCCTCCGCCCGAGATGCCGGCTTTCAGACAGCGCGAGGCCGGCGGCGGCGACCATCGCGGTGGCGGCCGCGGCGGCGGCGGAGGCGGTCGCGGAAGAGGCGGTGGAGGTCGCGGCGGCGACAGCGGCGGGGGTTGGGGAGGCGGTGGCGGCGGCTGGCAGCAGCAGCAGCAACAGCAGCAAGGATTTGTATTCATGCCAGACCAGCATTACCATCAGCAGCAGCAGTTCACTTTCCAGCCAAGTAGTCAATACGAGTTTCAGCCGCAGATGCATCAGGGCCAGCAGAATTATCAACAGACTGGATATCGAGGCGGCGGCGGTGGCCGCGGTGGCGGCGGCGGTCGCGGCGGTCGCGGCTATCGAGGCGGCGGCAGGCGATAACTTATCTCTAAGAGAATATTAGAGTCAGTGACATTAAAAAGTGAGAATCCAGAAACCAGTAATCAACTTTTCTCAGATCAAACCTCATGCCCACGGGCCCAGTGTGGGCGTTACGCTACCTGTCTGTCTACACCAGGGGTCGGCAAACTTTGGCCTGCTAAGCCTCTCTATCCGGCCCTCGGGTCCTTTGAAAATTCGCAATAGCAATCCGGCCTGCTCAGGGTTTGTGTCTTTTTTCTCCTTTTTCTCCACTCCCCTCCTGTCTCATCTCCCCCTCTCTCTCTCATCTCTTCTCCCCTCTCTTATCTCCTCTCTCATCTCCCTTTCTCCCCCTCTGTCCTCTCCCTCTCCTCTCTTCTCCACTCCCCTCTCCCTTCTCTCATCCCCCTTCTTTTCTCTCCCTTTCTTTCTCTCCTCTCACCTCTCCTCTCTCATCTTCTCTCCTCTCCTTTCTTATCTCCCCCCTCTCTCTCATCTCCCCTCTCCCCTCTCTCATCTCCTTTTTTTCCTCTCCCTTTCTCTCCCATCTCCTCTCCCTTCCTCTCTCCCCTCCTCTCCTCTCTGGCTCTCAGTCATGCGCAGATCCTACATCTGGCCCTTAAAGTTGTCTCTGCAGTAGTTTGCACTACACCATCATCCAAATTCGAGAGAGAATCTGAAGAGAAAACTTGAGCCCAGTGATTTTCCTCTGTTTACTTTTTTCAATTAGCTGGCTACTGTCAGTTCATTCAGTAGCCAGGACTCTTCTACCTGTTTTACTAGCCAAGGTATGCTGAAGTGGCCCATCTGGGTATACTGTCTATCGTATCAGTGGTCTTTATTGGATTGCTCTGGTAGAGGGATAGATGCTTATGTTTATTGAATGCCCCCAGTGCGTTTCAGCGATATTGATTTCACCTGCTTTGCTGATTTTCTTTCTTGATTATTTTCCTTTCAATTTGTTAGTTGCTTTTTTCAAAGAGTGCAGCCTTGCTTGCTGTCTCCCCAGCACAGGGATTAATTGTGTCTTGGTTGTACTTTTGCCGTGTTTTTGTTCTAGTTTTAATTTAACTCAGCTTTGTATATTTTAGCTTAGTATACATTCTAGCAGGTGTATCTATTTATCAGGTCTACCGCCGCTTGTCTGTCTGTCTGTCTGTCTGTCTGTCTGTCTACCTACCTGCCTGTACGTCTGTATCTACCTGTCTGTCTGTCTGTCTGACTGTCTGTCTGTGTGTCTGTCTGTCTGTCTGTCTGTCTGTCTTAGTGTCTGTCTGTCTGTCTGTCTGTCTGTCTGTCTGTCTGTCTGTCTGTCTGTCTGTCTGTCTGTCTGTCTGTCTGTCTGTCTGTCTGTCTGTCTGTGTGTCTGTCTGTCTGTCTGTCTGTCTGTCTGTCTGTCTGTCTGTCTGTCTCTGCCTGCCTGTCTGTCTGTCTGTCTGTCTGTCTGTCTGTCTGTCTGTCTGTCCCTATTCCTTTACGTTGCCCCGTTACTATAAATTGACAATTTAACCTTGGCCTGCATTTGCCGGTTTATCAAATTGGTTATATGTAAAATCGAAAATGAAAATACAACAGTTTGAATTATCAATTTGATATCAGTTAAAAACCGCTGTGCTTTTACTACGGTGTCTGTTTTTTGTGCCAAAAAATTGTTTTTAGTGCTCTTTTAAACTATTTTCTCCTTTTTCATTAGTGCCTACTCTCTAAGTTCTGTCGTTAGTAGTGCAACTTGCAAATGTCAGATTACGAATAAGACAGACCTAAAAACAGAGAGCCACAGACAGCAGACAAATATGCAAAGCAGAAACTGACAGGCAGACAAACAGACAGACAGACAGACAGACAGACAGACAGACAGACAGACAGACAGGCAGAGACAGACAGGTAGACAGGTAGGCAGAGACAGACAGGCAGATAGACAGACAGAGACAGACAGAGTCTGACAGACACACAGGCAAGCAGGTAGACAGACAGGCAAAGAAAGGTAGACAGGCAGGCAGAGACAGACAGGCAGATAGACAGACAGAGACAGACAGAGTCTGACAGACACACAGGCAAGCAGGTAGACAGACGGCAAAGACAGGTAGACAGGCAGATAGACAGACAGACAGGTAGATACAGACGTACAGGCAGGTAGACAGACAGACAGACAGGTAGACAAACATACAGGCAGGTAGGTAGACAGACAGACAGATAGACAGGCAGAGACAGGCAGGCAGATAGACAGACAGACAGGTAGGTAGACAGACAGAGACAGACAGACACACAGGCAAGCAGGTAGACAGACAGACAGACAGGCAGGCAGGTAGGCAGAGACAGGTAGACAGGTAGACAGACGTACAGGCAGGCAGGTAGGTAGACAGACAGACTGACAGGTAGACAGATAGGTAGACAGACATACAGGCAGGTGGGTAGACAGACATACAGGCAGGTGGGTAGACAGACAGACAGGTAGACAGACAAGCAGGCAAGCAAGGAAATATTCGATCTCTTACACAAAAATGCCATAAATTGCAGCCCGAATCCGGACCGCAGCCATGCCAGCCTGGAGAGACGCGGGAATCAACTACATCCGCTACTCGGCCCTGTGCGCCAAGGTGGTGCGCCACTGCCTCAAGCCAGAGCTGCAGCGCGAAGCCATGAAACGGGAAGGCAGCACTGTGAAAGCCTTCCTGTGGAAGGACGGCAAACCGTCTGAGGTTCCGAGGAAGGTCGTGCAGGCTTGAATAAAGTTTGACAGCCATGGACTGGCGAGTTTAATTAGCCTTAGTGTTTAGCTACTAAACTATTATTTTGTTACTGTATGTAAAGCCTACTTGCTAGCTCTCTATACACAATGCTATTTACGCAGTCGTTAAGAATCCATTTGATTAAGAACGAGTTGTTTCGAACGGCACTTTTTCACTCCCACTCGTAACAGTCGCAATTCAGTTAAGAACGACCCAACAAATGTTCCTATATCTGTGCTACTGTAATTTGCTATCGAGCTAAATATATCAACACTATATAAACAAACTGTTTGGAAAATTAAACTATAATGACTAGTTGGTGACAAGTTCTCTGTAGAGTGCAACTTTTCTTTTATTGAAGCAGTTTTGTGTTTTCTTATCAGTATCAGATTATCTAAAGAGTTAAAGTTTGTCCCATTAGATAAGGCGCAATATTCCCATATTAATAGAAGATAATATAGCTTTTTGCAGCCCATTTGGGCTCACACGCATTGGAATTTTATCCAAGAAATGGAGCTTTTGTCTATGGTAGCAAGGCTGGCACCGCAGCGGTTAATTTCGTCTAACAGGCATCAATTTGGTTGTTTCACTGTACCAACACAAGAGATGACGTCAAAAATGCAATCTGCTCAACTATAACAAAAGGAAAAAAGAGCATTCTAGTTTGACCAAAACTCCGCTTCGATCACGAGTCCATGGCGTTTGTTTGACATTCTGTCATATGGTACACGATTCTGGGGCTGATCGCAATGAAGCATTGTTTAGCAATTTGAAGATCATTATTTGTAGTTTTTATGCATTACAATTCATTGTTTGTTTGCCATTCAACCTAGAGAGAAGGGTTATGAATACTCGTACACTCTACCATAGACATCAAAGTTTTCTTCAAGTTTTTTTCACACCCCTGTCTGTCTGTAGAATCGTCAAACAGAAAAACAATGCAAAGAATCAGCGGTCGCAGCACGTGACAACGATTTGTCCATGGCTCGCGCCTACCGGCGCTCGCCAGACAATCGTTGTCACGCACTGGGACCGCTGATTATTTATCCATTGCTTCCGTTCTCACTGTTTGCGACAGTCATGTCTAAATTAGAATCTAGGAGTGAAACTACAGAGCCGCTATGGACCACATTAAATGCCGCTGTGCCAGCCTTGCTACCATAAACAAAAGCTACATTACTTTGGCTAATATTTGGCTTTGCTTGATTATTACGAGATTCAATCGCAGTTTGCAAGTGTTGGGCTTAGTTAATAACACTATTTTATGTTAGTTATTAACACTACTTGCAATAGTTTGTTTGTTGTATAATATGACCTGAATCTGTTTTTTATTGGCTCATCGCTTGGATTTGTCTTCTATGGGCTAAACCGGTGTCAATTTTAAGTGTACCTCGTACTTGTCTTACAGTTGCATATTACTCATTCACCTTTGTTAATTAAGCGATCAAATATCTTTAAAAAGCTTGTCTTCTAAAAGCAAATAGCTGACCCTTGATTCCGCAGCTGCCCGTACGGTTAATTTTGCGCCTCTGCCCAGCGCAGCAGCAGCAGCGCCTTGTTGCCTGCAGTCGGTCCTTAGTTACCCTTGCTAAGCAACCGTCGCAGCGCGTCCGACATGACTGTCTGGTTCTCTCAGAATCGCTGAAGCGGAGTCAGATTAGGTTCCGCCACCTGTGCACCGATGGCAAAGGCGGCGGCAGTCTTCCAGCTGCATTTGAGAGCGCCAACTTAGCTGACTCGACAGATATTGTTCAGGATGCCAAGCGTCAGATGGGCATCGTGTTCACCTGCAAAGTGTGCAGCACTCGGCAGGCGAGAAGTTTCTCGCGAGTAGCCTACGATCGCGGAGTGGTGATTATTCGGTGTGACGGCTGTCAGAATTTGCACCTGATTGCAGATAATCTGCACTGGTTCGATCACGTCGGCGGCCGAAATGTGGAACAGATTCTGCGCGAACGCGGCGAAGAGGTGCGACGGCTCAGCGGCTGCTTGGATCTGCAGCTAGGAAACAAAATCGAAAGTGATAGTGGCGTCAAGTGTGAAACTGAAGCTGGAAGCGGAAGTGCAGGTTCAGATGGAAGCGGAAGCAGTGGTTAGTTTTCCATGGGCTTCCTCTTGTCCCTGGCGACTCATTGTAATTACAAAAAAATACTTAAGGAAATATTTTGCTGCCCTAAATTTTATTGCTCATTTGTTTAAATTTGAGGACGAAAAAATATATTTAGTATAAAGCCTGTTGCTTATGTGGAGAATTTTCTCTGGAATATCCTTTGTTTATTGTTAAATTTACTTATTTTAATTGGACGGAATGCTAAGTATCCGATGTAGACAATGTCTTCAACGCATGTAGGGAGTGGCGATGGAAACTGGATGCTGGAAGCTTGTGTGTGGAACGTAGACATTGTCGTAAAGGCCATGTCACAGTTGGGATACATGAGGTCGGTTTCTGTGGCAGGTACTTCTGCCATATAAATTGCTGTAGTTTTTCAGCAATTCTTCCCACAGGCTCCATGGCTTTTAGTCGTTGAAGAGATGCTGCAGCATACTGAAAAAGCCCTCCAATTCGTAGAAGCACAGTATCGAGCGCCACTCTTGGTACGAACCTCTTATTATCAACCAATTGGTCAGATGTTGAGGCCATTGGGCTCGGATTTCTTGTTCCATGCTCAAGAAGCCTCCACCATCCATTGCTACTTCTTCTTTGCTCCCTCCGGAACGACAAATTTAATTGTTTCTACCAGTCATCGAAGTCTATGTTTGTTAATTGGATTGAATTGGTGCTTGCAAACTTACAAAATTTAGTTCTCTTAAAGAGTCAAAACTCAAACCTCGCCCTAGAACAGGGGTCGGAGGGGTCGGAAAGCTCTGGCCCGCGGGCCACATGCGGCTCGCAAAGCCTCTATCCGGCCCTCGGGTCTTTTGAAAGTTCACAATAGCAATCCAGCCCGCTCAATGTTTGTATCTCTTCTCAACGTAGCAGCGTCTACATGTAATCACTCTACTCTCTCTCTCTCTCTCTCTCTCTCTCTCTCTCTCTCTCTCTCTCTCTCTCTCTCTCTCTCTCTCTCTCTCTCTCTTTCTTCTTTCTCCTCTCGTCTCGTCTCGTCTCGTCTCATCTCCCCTCTCCTCTCTTCTCTGTCCTTTTCTCTCCTCTCTCCTTTCTCCTCTTCTCTCCACTCTTCTCTTATTTCTCCTAGCTCTCCTTTATTCTCTCTCCTCTCTCCCCTCATCCGGCCCGCAGTCATTCCCTAGGTTCTCTATCTGGCCCTGAGGTAAAAAAGTTTGCTGACCGCTGCCCTAGAAGCAGATAATGAGTGTTTGATTGGCCACAGACATACTGCTTGGGCTACTGCCACTGCTTTGCGAAGGGAGCAATCAGCTTGAACTTTTCGATCTTATATTTTGACCCTATTTAATTGACATTTTAATCGTACGGCTGTGCCCGGTAATGGCCCTGTTGATCGCAACGCTAGCTTTAGTCACGCTGTTCAGTCACTACCTCGAGCTGGATTACGGCGACCCGACTAAGCAGCAGTTCGTCGATGACATTCAAGGCGACACGAATCAGCCCTGCGAAGACGACGTTGACTGCTTTTTCCCCTACGAGATTTGCAACAGTTCCAAACGATGCTTCAGACTATTCAAAATTCCTATTCTGTATAAGACTGCTTATGTTGGAATGTTTGGCAATCCGTAAGAATGTGCTACTAGTACTGCGAGATGTCCGATAAATAACTCAAACTAAATTCCGATGAGCATGTTGAATTATCATCAAATGGAGTTGTTGTTTGCTTATTTTTCAAGATGCGCTGTGAAGGATTTCTATGCGTAAGAGCGTTGCAGAATACCTTGAAAGGTTAGCATGCATCTCCATGATCCTAAAAATGGGTGCCTGCATCGTGCAGTTATGCAGTTATGTGTTCCTTGCCTTTGATCCCCCGTTTTCATGTTTAAGCTGTGCAGCATTCACAAACATCAGGTTCTCTGACAGCCCTGGACCAGATGAAGGTGCAGCGTTTATAATAGTCATTAGGTCTTGCATCCAGTGTTTATCCTGCCTTAAAAAGACTTAGATTCTATACTTTATCACTCTCTTTATACTTTATCATTCATATCCTTTTAGTATCCTTTTAGACATATCAGTGACTCTTCCGAAGACCCTTGACAACCAGCCCACAAAAAACCGTGGACACACTTAGCAGTACGAATAGGCGCGTGGGTAGCAACACCTCTTGTTGGCCTCTTGCTACTTTTAGTTCTATAAAAGGGTAGCTACAACTATATTCACAGACATCGAATAAAACAGTATCACCTTGAGTTCAGGTGGGTGTCATCTATCGCAGCTTATTTCGGCTTTACCGAATGGGGAACAATGCTTTCCAATTCTATTAAAAGTGTAGGCTAATGGATATAAGCATAGATTTATATATGCACTCTAGCACATGTACGAGTATGTTAAATTTTATCAGTCTGCTAAAACTGTTCGAGGCTCAGTATTGGCCTTAAGGGCACAAGCCAGTGTCTGCCTTCTGAAGCTCTGCTTTCTGAGATATCATAAAGTACATGTGTAGTACCAACAAAGATAAGAAATTTCAGCAACTTACTTTTCAGCCAGCATATAAACCTAGAAAACTTTAACCAAAAACATGAATTTCGTATCTAGACTAGAGAGTGTACCCCCGGAATTGAAACAGCTTATACAGCAGCATGACGAGTCAAGAAAGGAGTCCAGGCTACACTGGCGAACGGCACCCCGAGCTGTTCAAGGAGCGGCCGGCCAAAGGCAACAAGCCAGGCCAGCTGAGTCGGGCACAGCTGGACGAATTCTACACCCGAGGCTTCACCCTGGTGCGAGACTTCTTCGCCAAAGAGGAGCTGGACGCCCTGAAGGTTGACATTGTGGCGAAAGTCTCGGAGCTGGCAGACAAACTGTACAATGCCAGCAAGATTAAAGGTGATTTGACTGGCGATGCTAAAATAATGATGGCGGTTGTGGTGGTATTGATGTTCCGTGACTGTCGGTATGATCAAAGGCAGTTGGTTTAAACCCTCTGTCGGTATGATCAAAGCAGTTAGTTTTCGAGATCAGCCGATATCAGCAACTCAGCAGGTTTACATTGTGTTAATCCTTGATTAGCTGTTTGAAAGAAACTCGTGTCGCTCTACCCACGTTAGACAAACACGAGGGCCTCGGATTCTACCACCGCCTTTGCGCCATCGAGCGCGACTTCCCCGGTGCCAACATAGTGCTGCTCAAAATGACGCCCAACCTGCCGCCCTCGTTCCGGGCCATTGCCGCCCACGAGCGAATGCTGAACCTCCTCGAGGACATCGTCGGCCCGAACATCTCCTTCAACCCGGTGTGGAACCTGCGCACCAAAACGCCAAACAACGCCGCCAGCACGGTGCCCTGGCATCAAGACAGCGGCTACTTCGACGTGGAGTCCTACAACGCGCTCATCGTCACCGCCTGGGTGCCGCTGCTGGACGCCAACGAGCAGAACGGCACCCTGCAGATGGTGCCGGGCTGCCACCGGGACGGCTACATCGCCAAGCACACCTGCTGCGCCGGGCCCACCTGGTACATTGACCTGGACGAGGACATCATCGAGAAGGAGTTTGGCGTGGACATGGCCAAGGACCCCGTAACTCTCGACGTGCCGTACGGCTCCTTCCTGCTGTTCAACAACTTCACGCCGCACCGGAGCCTCAACAACCGCTCGGACGTGGTGCGCTGGTCCATCGACTTCCGCTGGCAGCGCACGGGCACCCCGGCTGGGTTGTTCGGCCTCAAGCCCACCTGTGAGGTGCGCCGCGACGGGGAGCCGAACTTCCGGCCAGACTGGGTTCCAGCGAAGTTGCTGCTAGCTTCGACTCTGGGGACCGGAACAGAGCCCAGCTGGAGTCCATGGCCAGGGACGATAGCGCAGCCGACGAGTTCAGCATCCTCATGTCCGGTCCTTGGATGAAGAAATGGGAGATCGTCAACCACAACAAGCACACGGACGAGTTTGAGAAGAACTCAGAGGACTGGAAACTCGAGATGCTGCATGGCTGATGATAGATTTTTCAGACTATTTTTACTCGAGATTGAACTTTTATGTTAAGGCTCGAAAGCACAGAAAGACGAATTGTAACGTTCGCTGAGAAAATATCAATATTTTCAATTCGGAGAGATATTTGAAACTGCAAAATTAACCACGTTTGACTTTTATTTTCTTTGAAGGATCACTCTACTATGCCAGTGTGGCATGAAAATTCACAGCATAAAAATAAATACTATACAGAGCTTCCCTATTTGCGCCTTGCAGTTAGGTGGTATATGATCGAGTGTGTCAACAAAATGTGAACAAGTTGTTTAGAAGTGCGTGTTGGCGCGAATGTAGTAGCACATGCAGGCATGGCCACATGAAAGCACTTTGCAGTTGCGGCCTCTTCAGGAACCACGTATCGAATTTCAAGCCTTTTGGGCGCAATTTTTCACTTGGTGGTCAATTGTCCAATAATCTGGTTTTTATTGTTGATAAATCGAGGTTTTATCATACATATACCATCTATCAAGCAAAATGAGGATGGATCAGACATTTGACATGAGGATAAAATTGCAGCAGATCCAGATCGAATGTTGTCAAATCATGTTCTAACAATAATATTACAGTTGTGTATAGCGGACCAGTTTTCTATTTTGAAAACATGCTGCCAAATGAAAATTTTACACGTGGTAACCTGATAAACAAATTGTATTAGCAAATATTTTAGCAAAAGAAAAAACTATCATTCTTGCAGTAAAACAAATGTAAAATTGTAGAAGAAAAATTATAATTAGTATAAAAGTGAGAAGTATTGCACAAAATAGTATGATTCGAATCTGATTTTCTACGTTGCCATTTTTTAAAATTTAATATCCCTTATCAGGCATCGATCACTCTTGCACATAGGATTTTGATATCCGAAATTCTTAATATTAAATATGAGAGTTTCCTTCTTTGCCATCGTTTTTTTGGTATGTATGCCTTTGGCACTATGCACCACTAAAAGAACTCTTGTGCTTCTAGAGAATCTTTCGTTCCGTGAATCTTTCTCTCAATATTTCAAGTTGCTCCGAGGTAAGCTTTTATTTTTGAAAGTATATCGACAAAGTTTAATCGAAATGAGTGTTAGATTTTTCTTTTTTGTCAGTCAAACATACTGATTATATCTTCTGAAGAGTTAGGCCTATGAGAACTAATGGAATGTTTTTACATGTAATTTTGCTTGCAGCCAAAATAGGCCTGTTAGGCATAATAATTGAAATTGGCTCTAAAATAAATCAACAGGCTTGCCTATCATGCCTATGAAGAAAAATTGAAGTTGAAGTTGAAGTTAGGCTCTGTTTATCCCAGGCATAAATAAATACTTTCAGTCAGTGGTGGATCTAGAGTTTCATTTGAGGGGGGGCAGTCAAGTTTGGGGCGCCAACATGAGTATAAGGGGATGGGGTGCCAATTTTGAAGCTAGGGGGGCGCAAAAAATGCATGTAGGGGGGGGCAAAAAATGGGGCACAAAAAGGCATTTAGAGGCAAAAAATCAAGTTTAGGAGGTGCAAATTTAGGTTTTTGGGGGGCACAATATATTTTGGGAGGGAGGCAGCCATCCCTACCCCCCTAAATCTGCCATGTAATAATAGGTCACTTGTCATCTAATATAAGAAGTTGCCAAAGCACTTCTCTGGTCTAGGTAGAATCAGCATAAGAGAAACTAATTGTCATACATTAGAAGTAGGCCTAGTCTTTTGTATTCTTTCGATTTCTTAGAGAAATCCTTTATTTTTAGATTTTTTAGAATATCTTTTTTATATTAATGGCAATTATAATTGGTTATATTAGATATATTCGATAATTATAACTCTTTTTTCTTAGAATATTAATTATAGAGTTGCATTAAAACAAATAGAACAACGACTAGTCACATGATCAATGTCCAATAAAAATTTGGCATTATATAGCTTTGTGACAATAGTTGCTCTAATGCACTGAGGTATATGCCTCCTTAACAATCTAGCCTTCTTCAAACTAGTTTGTATTAGTGATACCAGTGTGTGACAAGGATTATCTAGTGAGTACCAATAAGTGTTTTGCCTATAAACCATTTTGGCCATGGACATTTTGCCTCCAAACCATTTTGCCCATAAAGGGTTTCAGTCATGGACTATTTCTAAACTTTACAGTTTTAAACTTTGTGTTTTGATTCTCAATTTTGGTGACAAATCTTATTATTTTAGTATTTCTAGCTTTACTTTGCTTGTAACTAAAACCTTTTCTCACCCTCTGATTGTTCAATTTGGCTTTAATTGCTGCACTTTCAAAAGGAATGACTTTTTAAAAAAACTCAATAATTCACAATTGTAATAAACAATATTATAATACACACAATTGTTGTAGCAACAATTCAGATAATATTTTATTACATTTTAAAACAAAAAATTAGCATGAAAAAAGAAAATAAAGACATATATGGCTGTATCTCTAAATTATATAATTACCATTTTAACCAAAATGCCTATAGCCAAACTGGTTTATGGATAAAACAGATTTTTTGCAAAATGGTCTAGGGGCAAAATATCCATGGCTAAAATGGTTTGGGTGGGAGTGAAACAACCAGAATTTGCCGCAACCACTGATTCTTTGCATTGTTTTTCTATTTGAGTATCCTACAAACAAAGCATTATTTGTAGTAATGTATTATTCTGTATAAAATGTGCAAACAAAAATTGTCAAATTGCTAAACAATGCTATAGTCTAAAACAACTTATAGTATTTTTTATATGCTATATTTTTATATTTATTTATAAAGACGTAAACTATTTGTGTTCTACCACCAACTATTGATATAGTTATAGCTTGGAAAGCAGTTTTATAGGCATATTTGTAATTTTTATAGGTATACATTTTATCATATAGTTATAATACTATAGCCATATTCATAATTATAGCTAAATAAAAAATTCTTTGTTGATAATATTATTAAATAATTTTTCCATTCATTATTTTAATCTATTATACTTTGTTGGCTTGTCATTGATCTATGCTGCTATAAAAATAGATTTGTTATAGTACCTATATACTTTGGGTGTCTGGATAATCATGCAACTTGGTAAATAGCACAGAAACTAGTGATTCACTGATAGCAAAACTGCACCAGTCTGTAACATAGCATCCCCCAGTACCAATGACAGCGTGGCAGTATTCCAGAAGACTATGACATTTGGCGGTGAAGGCATTTTTGTCTAGGCTCTTCACTCAGTGCAACGCAGTGGCCTCAACCTTGGAATGGTCAGCAATCTATCTGTGGCACAGGTTGTTCTTCATCAGCTAAATAGGAAGCAATTGCACAAGTTGAGGTCTGGACTATATGGACTTTGAAACAGTATTCAGATGCTAGTCTTTTCAAAGTAGTCCCATACAGTCCTGCTTGCATGTAGTCGGGCATTGTCCCACTGCCACAGAACTTTGTTTAGGTGAATTAGCTTCAAACACAAGCAGCACCACAAATCAGGCTCAGTTTGTTTCATAAACTGGATGATGCAGATGCATTCACTATTAACTGTCTTGTGTGGGGCTGTGGCAGAGATGGAAAATTGCTTGTTCAGAGTGAATGCCACAAGTAGCGTTGTTTTGCAAATGCTGACATCCGTAGGAGGATCTTGGAATTGCTTGTACCAACAGAAGATTGTTGCTTTGTTGGGTGCATCCTCCCCATGCGCAGCAAGTTCTGGGTGACAGTCAGCAGTAATGATCTTCAGTTTAAAGTGAGTCAATGTGTAGAATTATAACTATCCATTGCTGCCAGCAAAGCTTAGAAAAAAATTATACACTGGGGTGGAGGCACTGGGGTGGAGGCTTACTCAAAAATTTATGCCAATGCTGCTTCTAATGCATGTCTATGGCTGAAATTGCATAGTCTGGCAGCTGATGTTTTGAACTGTTATATGTTGCAGCATGCTTGGGTGCAACCTAGGGATTCACCTGGCTGTTTCTATTGGCAACACACACATAAGTTGCTATTGGACAGAATAGTAGTCATGTGACAAACATGTGAATTGCATGTGACTGCTCTCAGCCAATAGTGACTTACATGTGTGTTGCCAATAGAAATGGCCAAGTGAATCCCTAGGTTGCGCATGTATGTGCTGCAGCAGCCATTTTGGATTCCAATTGCTTTTCGAGATATATCTTGAGTCACATGATTACCCAGATGCCCAAAGTATTTTACACTTTACTTATAGTTCAAAGTTTAAAAGCTATAGAAACCTATAATTGTAGTAGGGTACTTTCTTTAATAATAATATCCCCACTACTGTCACCAGCTGTTGTAGGGATTTTCTAACTCCTATTTTCTAGTTTCTCAAAGCTGCCACCAAAAGCTGTCAAATTTCTATATTCTCTTAGTTAATGTACTTTTGCATGTACTTTATTTATGGGTAGCGTGAATAGTTCTATTCTTATATTGGTAGCATCTATCTATCTATTGGTAGTGGTTGTACATTCACTGTACTCTTTGGCCTGAGTGGTCTAATGACACTGTCTATTCCTACTATCTCTCAGTCCTAGGCATTCCCGGGATCAGAGGGTCATAGCCTTATGCAGTTTTCCCTGCCCTGAGGCAACTTCTCTTGCCTTGAGGCGGCTTTATACACTCTATAGGGTTACTGCCCTGAGGCAATTCTTGCTCCTTAGTGGTTTTCTAATTCCCAATAAGGGGCTTAATACTCTAGAAAATGAATAAGTCAATTTGAACAACTGTTTTTAAAGATTTAGTAAAGACTTATTAAACTTTGCTTGCAATTAGAAGCTCACGGCGAGTTGCTTTGCTTGGCCTGCTCGTGGCTTCTATTTATACTAAGATTTCTCACCATTTAAAACAAAAACTAATTTGTGAGAATATTTTTTTAAATCACAACAATTAAACAAAAATTAATGTTTTAGCATGAATTTGAAAAAATGGTTTTCCAAGAAACATAGTATGCAACATGAGTAATTTTACAACATTTATACAGTATTATTAATGGCCCTTACTCATTATAAAAATTTAAGAATTAATCTTTGGACTAAAGTATGCAGCCTTTAGATGTGCCATGCAAGAGCAATAGCTAAGTTGTTGATTGTATGTCTGCCTATTGGAACAAGTATAATTAGTTATTGTTATTATTTGTTTTTGTTATTATTCCTACTGGCTTTATTTCAGTAAGTAGAAAAAGGCTTATTAGAATTTAATATAGACTTACTCATTTTAGAGAAAAAATCAACCTATTTAAGCTAAAAAACGATTCTTTCCTTGCATTGGTGCATTCATAACATTGAAACAAAAATTTCTAATATCATCCTTTTATTAAAGCCTTTATTATTTAAAAGATCTAGAAATAATCATTACACTTACATATTAGTTTATTTAACATTTCTAATTGTAGATAATGGCTTTGAGCTGTCATTCCGGACTGCTGATGACTCTACCCTTACTTTGACTAAATATGGCGAGTTTCTCTATGACAACTTGATCATCTTTGCCCCTTCTATTCGAGGTAATTTATTGTTTTGCACTCTGAAATTAGTCAATTTTATATTGTTTATGCAATTTTTCTCTGAATATCATTGTTAAAGTCTGAATATCATTGTCATCTAGAGGTCACCCAAGCTAGCAGATCTCATCTAGAGGTCACCCAAGCTAGCAGATCTCATCTAGAGGTCACCCAAGCTAGCAGATCTCCTCTAGAGGTCACCCAAGCTAGCAGATCTCATCTAGAGGTCACCCAAGCTAGCAGATCTCATCTAGAGGTCACCCAAGCTAGCAGATCTCATCTAGAGGTCACCCAAGCTAGCAGATCTCATCTAGAGGTCACCCAAGCTAGCAGATCTCATCTAGAGGTCACCCAAGCTTGCAGATCTCATCTAGAGGTCACCCCAGACAGCAGCTCACCAACATGCTCCCACCACGCCCCACAATGGCAGAGTTCGGCGGCAAGCTGAACACTCCCGCCATCACCGACTTCGTTGACAACGGCGGCAACCTACTAGTGGCTGGCAGCTCCAGCATCGGCGAGGCCGTGCGCGAACTCGCGGCCGAATGCGGAGTCGAATACGACGAAGAGAAAACCGCCCTGATCGACCATCTGCGCTACGACGCCAAGGACACTGGCCGGCACACTCTGGTCATCGCGGACAAGCGCAACCTGCTGGACGCTCCCATCATTATCGGGGACAATGCCAAGGCCAGCTTAAAGCCGCTGCTCTATCGCGGAGTTGCCATGACAGCCGATTCCGCTAATCCCCTAGTGCTGCCTATTCTGCACGCCGACAGCACCGCCTACAGTTTCAATCCCGAGCGATCGATTGACGATTATCCCAATGCTGTTGGCCAGGCCGCTCTGCTCATTGCCGGCCTGCAGGCTCGCAACAATGCCCGGGCCGTTTTTGTTGGCTCGCTGGAATTCTTCTCCGACGAATTCTTCGGAGCTGCCGTGGAGCCCGCCGACGCCGCCGCTTCTGGTATTGCCACTTCCGAGGTTTGTAGTCCTGCCTTTTTTATGGGTCTACCTGACTGCCTGCCCTTTATCTAAGCTACCTAACTCAGATTTTCTCCCGTTGACCAGGCCCTCTCTACCTTCTGGATCCGCTCTCTACCTTCTGGATCCGCTCTCTACCTCCAGATCTGCTCTCTACCTCCAGATCTGCTCTCTACCTCCAGATCTGCTCTCTACCTTCTGAATCCGCTCTCTACCTTCTAGATCCGCTCTCTACCTTCTGAATCCGCTCTCTACCCTCTAGATCCACTTTCTACCTCCAGCTCCAGATCCGCTCTCTACCCTCTAGATCCGCTCTCTACTCTCCAAATCCAGAAATCCTCTCTCTACCCCCAGATTCTCTTTCTACCCTCCAGATCCTCTCTCTACCTCCAGGTCTACTCTCTAACCTCCAGATCCGCTCTATTTTCTGGATCCGCTCTCTACCCTCTAGATCCGCTATATTTTCTGAATCCGCTCTCTACCCACTAGATTCGCTCTCTCCCCTCTACACTCCAGATGCTCTCCCCAACCCTCTCGAACTGCTCTCTCCAGATGCGTTCCCTTACTCCCGGATCCGCTCCAAACCTTGTAGATCCGCTCTCTACCATAGAAATAAACTCTTTCCCTGTCTAGATCCCCTCTTCCCTTACTCCCCATTTATATACCCACTCTCTAAGCCAACCTGTCTGTCTGTTAATCTGCTCCTCAAACTAGCTGTAAAAATCCTCAAACAATCGCATTTCGCAGGTGAGCGGCAACCGGGACCTGGCCCTGTCCCTGTCCCAGTGGGTGTTCAAACAGCGCGGCGTACTTCGCTTCCGTGACGTCAAGCACAGCCTGGCCGGTGAATCTGCCCCGCCAGAGTTTTACACCGTCAAGGATCGCGTGCAGTACTCCATCACTATTGACATCTACAAGCCCGAGACCGGCCGTTGGGAGCCTTTCAAGGTGACTGCTTTGTTTTCCCATTTAATATGCGTGCTTCTCAGGGTAAGGGGGCGCTGCAGACTGAAGCTCTGAAGAACCGGAGGGTCTCGGGGCTTGTGGCAGCCTCACCTGAAGATCCGGATGGTCTCAAGGCTTGTGGCAGCCTCACCTGAAGAGTCAGAGGGTCTCAGGGCTTGTGGCAGCCTCACCTGAAGATCCGGATGGTCTCAGGGCTTGTGGCAGCCTCACCTGAAGATCCGGATGGTCTCAGGGCTTGTGGCAGCCTCACCTGAAGAGTCAGAGGGTCTCAGGGCTTGTGGCAGCCTCACCTGAAGAACCGGATGGTCTCAGGGCTTGTGGCAGCCTCACCTGAAGATCCGGATGGTCTCAGGGCTTGTGGCAGCCTCACCTGAAGATCCGGAGGGTCTCAAGGCTTGTGGCAGCCTCACCTGAAAATCCGGATGGTCTCAGGGCTTGTGGCAGCCTCACCTGAAGAGTCAGAGGGTCTCAGGGCTTGTGGCAGCCTCACCTGAAGAACCGGAGGGTCTCAGAGCTTGTGGCAGCCTCACCTGAAGAACCGGAGGGTCTCAGGGCTTGTGGCAGCCTCACCTGAAGAACCGGAGGGTCTCAGGGCTTGTGGCAGCCTCACCTGAAGAACCGGAGGGTCTCAGGGCTTGTGGCAGCCTCACCTGAAGAACCGGAGGGTCTCAGGGCTTGTGGCAGCCTCACCTGAAGAACCGGAGGGTCTCAGGGCTTGTGGCAGCCTCACCTGAAGAGTCGGAGGTTCTGAAGGATTGCGGCATGAAAATGCCCGAAGAAGCCTTGAAAAGCCCAGAAGCCCTGCTGTGTGTGAGAGTCTGAGAAAAGGTTGCGGTTCCCCAGTGTCAGCATAAACAGTATATTTAAACCCAATAGCAACTGTTTCAAACTGCAGGGCTCGGACGTGCAGCTAGAGTTCGTCCGCATCGACCCGTTCGTTCGCACCAATCTTCGCTCTGACGGTAAAGGCGCATTCCGAGCCGAGTTCCAACTGCCAGACGTGTACGGAGTCTACCAGTTCAAGGTGGACTACACTAGGGTAGGCCTGACTGGACTGCACAGCTCTACGCTGGTGTCCGTGAGACCTCTGCGTCACACCCAGTACGACCGGTTCATTGTGGCCGCCTATCCCTACTATGTATCCGCCTTCAGCATGATGGCTGGCCTGTTCCTGTTCTCGTTCGTGTTTCTCTACCATCGAGACGAAGCTGCCGAGCATAAGAAGAAGGAGTGACCGACTGGCTTCACTGTTTTCAATAGTTTATACACTGGTTATCGTATAGTTGAGAGTTTAGTTTGAATAATTTTTGGGGGCCTTGTTTTTGTTAATCTGTGCGAATCCCCACATTCCTGGGATAGAAATCCCCAGTTTCCCATAAATAGAAATCCCCAGTTCGCGGGAATAGAAATCCCCAATTCAGAGGAATAGAAAACCCCAATTCAGAGGAATAGAAAACCCCAATTCACAGGAATAGAAAACCCCAATTCACAATAATAGAAATCCCCAGTTCACAATAATAGAAATCCCCAATTCACAATAATAGAAATCCCCAACTCACAATAATAGAAATCCCCAATTCACAATAATAGAAATCCCCAACTCACAATAATAGAAATCCCCAATTCACAATAATAGAAATCCCCAGTTCACGGGAATAGAAATCCCCAGTTCACGGGAATAGAAATCCCCAATTCACAATAATAGAAATCCCCAACTCACAATAATAGAAATCCCCAATTCACAATAATAGAAATCCCCAGTTCACGGGAATAGAAATCCCCAGATCCCATTGTGTATCCATGCATAGTTTTATAAATAAATTAACAAAACCATTTTTTTCTAAATTAAATTTTCAATTCTTTTCTTATAACACATTAGAACGGATAAAGTACAGCAGTAATAAATTATTCTTTATGCATAGTCATTGCCAAATTAGCCGTAGTAATATATCTACTATACCTGTGTCTCTTGCTTTTGTTTTCTTTTACTGTATTATTTAACCATTGTTCCTCTCTGATTCAGTGTCTACGAGTAATACGCAATTGACTACTGTCAGTAATCTGATATACCGTAAAGTGGTTCTCTGTTAGTGGTTAGTTTTATTATTAAATCAAATTTATAGTAAATTTAGGTAAATTAGTTCAGTACATTGTCTGCTTTTTATAAAGCTTTATTGCATATTTATAGTTACAGTTCGGTTCGGAACAAATTAAAAGTAACAAATTGGCAATAACAATAAAATTAATGATACTTTGTTGTTTTTGTTTTAATAATAACATCTTTAAGCTAGGCAACTGTTGTTGTGGATTTGTCTTTGATTTATTGATTATTTTGCAATCCATAATGTCAACTGTACAGGTATTCGGCTCACTATATTCAGAAGCATTTAACGGGCGCACTGGCAAGCAGAATGTGAATTGAAAATAAACAAAGATAGTTAAATAATTAAAGCGTTAAATGGATAATTATGAGATTTATGTCCATCCAGGTAACTGCAGACTATATGATTGACATTTTCAAAGGCAGTCCCCAGACTATCAGCGAGTGTGTTAAAACCCCATTTGAGGCAATTTGCATTCTACTGTGGCGTGCGTGTGGAACAACCTAAAACTTATGGAAACAAGTGTGCTGTGTGGCCATGTCGATGGTCGGGAGCTCAGCTCTTGCCCGCGGCATCGTCCACACGGGGACAGGGACGCCCACCAACGGGACAGGGGGCACCCACCAAGAGACAGGGGGGCACGCATCAAGAGACAGGGGGCACGCATCAAGAGACAGGGGGCACGCATCAAGAGACAGGGGGGCACCCACCAAGAGACAAGGGGGCACCCACCAAGAGACAAGGGGGCACCCACCAAGAGACAGGGGGGGCACCCACTAAGAGACAAGGGGGCACGCATCAAGAAACAAGGGGGCACCCACCAAGAGACAAGGGGGCACCCACCAAGAGACAGGGGGGGCACCCACTAAGAGACAGGGGGCACGCATCAAGAAACAAGGGGGCACCCACTAAGAGACAGGGGGCACGCATCAAGAAACAAGGGGGCACCCACCAAGAGACAAGGGGGCACCCACCAAGAGACAGGGGGGGCACCCACTAAGAGACAGGGGGCACGCATCAAGAAACAAGGGGGCACCCACCAAGAGACAAGGGGGCACCCACCAAGAGACAAGGGGGCACCCACCAAGAGACAAGGGGGCACCCACCAAGAGACAAGGGGGCACCCACCAAGAGACAAGGGGGCACCCACCAAGAGACAAGGGGGCACCCACCAAGAGACAAAAGGGGCACCCACCAAGAGACAAAAGGGGCACCCACCAAGAGACCACATATTGGCGCCCCCAGGGTTGCGGCCCCTCCAATTAAAATTCCTACGTACGCCACTGCATGCATTATGCAAAAATTAGAACTCTGTACTTTGCTGGTGTCCGGCACCCATTATTATTTTGATATATTAAAGAGTTGAATTTTAAATCCGACTAGCATACGAGCCATGGGAAATTCAAAACGATGAATTGAGAAATTACCAATTCACCGCTTCGGGATCCGTTTTATAAGAGCAACATTGAGCTTTCAAATTAATTCCAGAAATTTTGAAGGACTGGATGGATGACATGAGATTGGCTGGTAGATGAGCATTTGACGGCAATGAAATATTTGTGTCGGTGAGATTGACAACTTTATAAAGCATTTCGATCATACATTCCTTATCTATCCCGGCCCGTGTACTTTATAAAATGTACGAAAATGTCTGCAAGCGATGCTGGTGCTTCTTGAAATGCACCGGCACATGTCCCTAGCTAGCTATAGCTTTTGTCATTCCGCAATGCGTTTTTTGGCTCGAGCTAGTCGAGTTTTACCATAGACATGCTTCTTAAGGCCATGCTATCTCAGCCTGGGACATGCAATCTCAGCCAATATAGATTTCAATTGCAAACAGATCTCAATGCTATCATTTCTGTAACGTGACATGAAATGGCAACAAACAGCAGATAGCAAACAGAGATGGGCTGGCTGAGTTTGGATGTCTCTAGGCTGAGATAGCATGACAAATACTATACTAGCTCTTACTGCCTGTGTTCTTGGTCCCGACTGCATCATCACAGCGCCTGACATCCGCTGCTTGTATCCGTTCCTCCGCCGCCGGTTCTAGATGAGGGCGTTGGCGGTGGCGGTGGCTGCCGCAGTGCCGCAGCCGCGGTGACCCTCAGCAGGTGCCGCAGTCCGCGCCCTGTCCTCGCCGACGTCTCCACGTAGGCGACCGCGCCCACTCGCTCGGCAATCTCGGCGCCTCTGGCCGAGTCCAATGGGCGTCGGTGTTCACCCCGGCGCCGCAGCTTCAGCAGGGCGTCCGGGTTGGTGCGCTGGTCGGACATGGTGCCCACCAGCACCAGCGGGGCGCCGAGTTCGCGCGACGCATTCAGGAGCTCCGGCATCCAGACGGTCTCAAGCCGGTGCAGGCTGTCCGGTCGCATCACGGAGAAGCAGAGCCACAGAGCATCGGCCCCGCTGTACGAGCCCGCTCGGATGCGGTCGTGATTCTCCTGGCCGCTGGTGTCGACCAGGTGGATATCCACTGGTGGCCCGTCGACACTCAACAATCCGTCGGTCTCTCTGGGAGCCAGCGGCGGCACCGGGATGACGAAATTGTCGCAGCAGACTGGCGAGGCGGTGGATTCCGCAGACTCGGCGGCAGCGATGCTTGGACCGTCTCTCAGGCTGATTAACAGCGACGCCTTGCAGGAATCGACGTCTCCGAAAGCAACGCATTTCACACGAAGCGGCGGAGGCGGCGGCGGCGGAGGCAGCGGCTTGTCCTTGAACATTTTTGAATAGTTTGCGTTTGCTGCACTGCGGCTAAACTATTCTGAAGATCCTGTAAATGTTCCTTATTGAATACTGTATAGGATTAGATTCTACTTCGATAAGGGAAGCCTATGAAAAAAACGCTCGAATGTTCGCGTGCGTCCAGTGGGGGGGGGCTGGAATTCGTTAAATAGCAGCTGGCTCGCTCTGGCTGGTCAGGCAGGGAAGTTAAGAGGTTACAGAAGAGGGGAAGCGGAACTAGAGAGAGAGAAGCTATAGATAGAGTGCTGTGCAATTCCAGCCCTTTCAACTCCGGTCTGTAGGGAATTCGATGCTTCTGCTGGTGTGGGTGGTTGGCATTGTATTGGCGCAAAAAATCCATGAGGCAGCGCGCATAGCTGGACGATGTACGAATATGGGTGATTAATTACGTATTCTGTACTGTTTTTAGGAGTTAAAAAATTATTGCTGTCAAAAACAGGCGGTTAGGCACTTATGGTGAAGACGATTTTTTTAGCCAGAAGTGAAGTGTCGCCACAAATACTCGTAACAGACAATTCATACATCAATAAAGAGCATCAGTGGCTGGAGCCACTGGCTGGATGGAGCTGATAAGTAGAAAATCGCTCCACGACAAAATTGCAAAAAATTGCGACTAGTGGGCTTGGGAAAGCAAGGCGCCGGTGAGGGTCGACTGACTGAAAAATCGATAACCCCTCACCCCTCACTCCAAAATTGGGGCTGGTTGGGTTGGAAGGCGGGTCGCGGTGAGGGTCTGACTGAAAAATCGATAACCCCTCACCCCTCACCCCAAAATTGGGGCTGATTGGGTTGGAAGGCGGGTCGCGGTGAGGGTCCGACTGAAAAATCGATAACCCCCTCACGGCCCTCACCCCAAAATTGCGGCTAGTGGAGTTGGAAAGCGAGGCGTAGTGAGTGTCCGACTGAAAAATCGATAACCCCACCCTTTTAGCCGTCACTCAACCATCCAGTCTAGTGACTCTACGATTGTTATAGTATGTGCACATTGTGCAGTGTAATGTATAACATGTTTCTGAATGAATCATCCCTAACTCGCAGAGTTCCAGTTAGACATGGCACGTGTACTTTAAGTAATTAATCAATCAAATGATATGAGGTCGCTCTGAGCCATAGACAACTTCGTCATTCTACGAGTCATTTCTGACTCTAAGTAAAGGTAGAGCGCAAAACTTACCCGTTAACAAAACTGGCTCTTCTTGAACATATGCAAGTTTAATTAAATTTCCTCTACATAGAAATTGATGGACAGTCCAGCCAACCAGGAGATTCCGCTGCCGTACGTGTTCTTCACCAAGTCGAACATCCCTCATGACCCTTTGGACAGGGTTCCTGGCCTGCGCAAGGCCGATTCCTCGTCTTCGGGAGGCGGCGGCGGCGGCGGCAGCGGCAGCGGCGGAGGCAGCTCCGGTAGCGGCTCAGCAAGCGGTGGCCTCTTGGCGGCTGCTGGCACAGCCGGCGGAGCAGCGGCCGCCAACGCCGAAGACCACCTGGCCTCTGGTGGACGTTCAGCCAGTGGTGGCAGCAGTGTCAACGGCGGCGGCGGGGCTGGCGTAGTAGGCGGAGGAGGCGGAGGCGCCGCACAAGACGACGCGGATCAACAGTTGACAACCGGCGCTGGAGCGGCTGCTGGTGCGGCGACAGGGACGGCGGCGGCATCGACAGGTTCTGCTGCGCAGGCTGCGGCGGCAGCTGCCGCGGCCGGAGCTTCGGCCTCGTCGAAAGGCGAGAGGCCTCCGATTATGACGCCGGATGAGAGGGCGTGGAACGATCGATTGATCAATTCGTTCCAGACTCAGCGCTCTCTCATCGACGCGATTGTGCTGGCGCCCAGCGGTGTGGTCATCGGCACCCTCGGCCGTCGGGTGGAGGGACGCGTCAAGGACATGGACCCGGGAGCATGGATCGGTGAGTGTTAGTGAGGCTGCATCGGAGGTCCTTGACTCGGGGATGCGGTGCGTACACGAGCGTTCCACAAGCTTGAAAGATGTCAGCTTAGCACAAAATGGAGGCGGCGGTTTTCAATGAGAATTCGATGCAAATTATTTCTGCAAATTATTCACAAGTTGAACATGTTTTTACAAACAAAGTCAGCTATTACTGAACATATTTTCAAGAATCAATATAGAATTGTTAATAATTCAGAATAGGGATCCCCATAATTGAAGTCTGGGTAGATTAAATCAATCCCCATGCAAAATCTCCCCACCCTAAAACCCCCAATTCCTCATGCCCTGTTTGTTGGCTTTAAACTACATGTACTCGGGTTGAAGCTAGATAAAAATGAGGCTTAAATTTGAGTTCAGCATCATAAAACTGCAACGACGACTAATATTTTTGACTTTCTAACCTTGAGGGCTGCATGGCCTTGAAGACTTATTTGCACTATTATTGACCCGAGTTTTGCTTGTTTCTACAACCCCAAGGCTGCGTGTGCCTGCTGCTGATGCTGGCCAACCTCCTCATGATGCTGTGGGCCACATTCAACGGATTTCTCTACTTCCGCGTCATCCGGCCTCTGGGCGGGAAATTCACCGCAGACTTTGTGAAATCCTACAAAGAGGACAACATTACTAGCATTGAGTACAGCGTGACTACAGTGGTCTCTCTGTTCATCATACAGTCGCAAATCACTTTCTATTCTGACAAGACCGATCAGGGGTTTGTTGTCAGCCTGTTCAATAATTCAAATCTGCAGCGCAGCTGGGAGAGTCTGACTAACAATATTGTGTACATCTTGACTGAGCTGCTGCAGGGCCGCCAGACTCTGCACTCCGGTGAGATCTCAATGGTAAAACTTTAATAAGTTGGGCTAAAGGAGTCGGGAATTAGTTAGTCAGTTAGTCAGTCAGTGAGTTAGTTAGTTAGTTAGTTAGTCAGTTAGTCAGTCAGTCAGTGAGTCAGTTAGTCAGTTAGTCAGTCAGTTAGTTAGTAAGTTAGTTAGTTAGTTAGTTAGTTAGCTAGTTAGTTAGTTAGTTAGTTAGTCAGTTAGTCAGTCAGGCAGTTAGTTAGTTAGTTAGCTAGTTAGTTAGTTAGTTAGTTAGTTAGTTAGTTAGTCAGTCAGTCAGTCAGTCAGTCAGTTAGTTAGTTAGTTAGTTAGCTAGTTAGTTAGTTAGTTAGTCAGTTAGTCAGTTAGTGAGTCAGTTAGTTAGTAAGTTAGTTAGTTAATTAGTTAGTTAGTTAGCTAGTTAGTTAGTCAGTTAGTCAGTTAGTGAGTCAGTTAGTTAGTAAGTAAGTTAGTTAATTAGTTAGTTAGTTAGCTAGTTAGTTAGTTAGTTAGTTAGTTATTAGTTAGTTAGTTAGTTAGTTAGTTAGTTAGTCAGTTAGTCAGTCAGTCAGTAAGTAAGTTAGTTAGTTAGTCAGTTAGTCAGTCAGTCAGTCAGTCAGTTAGTTAGTCAGTTAGTCAGTTAGTCAGTCAGTTAGTTAGTAAGTAAGTAAGTTAGTTAGTTAGTTAGTTAGCTAGTTAGTTAGTTAGTTAGTCAGTTAGTCAGTCAGGCAGTTAGTTAGTTACTTAGCTAGTTAGTTATTTAGTTAGTTAGTTAGTTAGTTAGTCAGTCAGTCAGTCAGTCAGTCAGTCAGTCAGTTAGTTAGTTAGTTAGTTAGTTAGTCAGTTAGTCAGTCAGTCAGTAAGTAAGTTAGTTAGTTAGTCAGTTAGTCAGTCAGTCAGTGAGTCAGTTAGTCAGTTAGTCAGTCAGTTAGTTAGTAAGTTAGTTAGTTAGTTAGTTAGTTAGCTAGTTAGTTAGTTAGTTAGTTAGTCAGTTAGTCAGTCAGGCAGTTAGTTAGTTAGTTAGCTAGTTAGTTAGTTAGTTAGTTAGTTAGTTAGTTAGTCAGTCAGTCAGTCAGTCAGTCAGTTAGTTAGTTAGTTAGTTAGCTAGTTAGTTAGTTAGTTAGTCAGTTAGTCAGTTAGTGAGTCAGTTAGTTAGTAAGTTAGTTAGTTAATTAGTTAGTTAGTTAGCTAGTTAGTTAGTCAGTTAGTCAGTTAGTGAGTCAGTTAGTTAGTAAGTAAGTTAGTTAATTAGTTAGTTAGTTAGCTAGTTAGTTAGTTAGTTAGTTAGTTATTAGTTAGTTAGTTAGTTAGTTAGTTAGTTAGTCAGTTAGTCAGTCAGTCAGTAAGTAAGTTAGTTAGTTAGTCAGTTAGTCAGTCAGTCAGTCAGTCAGTTAGTTAGTCAGTTAGTCAGTTAGTCAGTCAGTTAGTTAGTAAGTAAGTAAGTTAGTTAGTTAGTTAGTTAGCTAGTTAGTTAGTTAGTTAGTCAGTTAGTCAGTCAGGCAGTTAGTTAGTTACTTAGCTAGTTAGTTATTTAGTTAGTTAGTTAGTTAGTTAGTCAGTCAGTCAGTCAGTCAGTCAGTCAGTCAGTCAGTCAGTTAGTTAGTTAGTTAGTTAGCTAGTTAGTTAGTTAGTTAGTCAGTTAGTCAGTTAGTGAGTCAGTTAGTTAGTAAGTAAGTTAGTTAATTAGTTAGTTAGTTAGCTAGTTAGTTAGTTAGTTAGTTAGTTAGTTAGTTATTTAGTTAGTTAGTTAGTTAGTTAGTCAGTCAGTCAGTCAGTCAGTCAGTCAGTCAGTCAGTCAGTTAGTTAGTTAGTTAGTTAGCTAGTTAGTTAGTTAGTTAGTCAGTTAGTCAGTTAGTGAGTCAGTTAGTTAGTAAGTAAGTTAGTTAATTAGTTAGTTAGTTAGCTAGTTAGTTAGTTAGTTAGTTAGTTAGTTAGTTAGTTAGTTAGTTAGTTTGTTAGTTAGTTAGTCAGTTAGTCAGTCAGTCAGTCAGTCAGTCAGTCAGTCAGTCAGTCAGTTAGTTAGTTAGTTAGTTAGTTAGTTAGTTAGTTAGTTAGTTAGTTAGTTAGTTAGTTAGTTAGTTAGTTAGTCAGTCAGTCAGTTAGTTAGTTAGTTAGTTAGTTAGTTAGTTAGTTAGTTAGTTAGTCAGTTTGTTAGTTAGTTAGTTAGTTAGTTAGTTAGTCAGTTTGTTAGTTAGTTAGTTAGTTAGTTAGTTAGTTAGTTAGTTAGTCAGTTAGTTAGTTAGTTAGTTAGTTAGTCAGTCAGTCAGTTAGTTAGTTAATTAGTCAGTCAGTTAGTTAGTTAATTAGTTAGTTAGTTAGTTAGTTAGTTAGTTAGTCAGTTTGTTAGTTAGTTAGTTAGTTAGTTAGTTAGTTAGTTAGTCAGTTTGTTAGTTAGTTAGTTAGTTAGTTAGTTAGTCAGTCAGTCAGTGAGTCAGTTAGTTCGTTAGTTAGTTAGTTAGTTAGTCAGTCAGTCAGTTAGTTAGTTAGTCAGTCAGTGAGTCAGTTAGTTCGTTAGTTAGTTAGTTAGTTAGTGAGTCAGTCAGTTAGTCAGTCAGTCAGTCAGTGAGTCAGTTAGTTAGTTAGTCAGTTTGTTAGTTCATCTAAATCAGCTGACCTGCAGCTAGAGAGGGGCAAGAAGTCATTGTCATTTTGAGCGCACGGAAGTATTGATGCAGCAGTTTAAGATTCCAATCTTTCACGTTGCAGCCGATGGCCCGGGCTTCTACCTGGATAAAGGCCCCCGCATCGACACCGCCATGGTGCCGCACTGTTTTCAAGAATTCAACGCGCTGAGAGATGCCTGGTCCAGCGTCTATTACAGCTGCATCGTGTACGTGGTCGCCTCCATAGCCCAGCTGTACATCGCAGCAACTGAGGTTCTGTTCAAACGAATCGACGACTTTGCCGACGAAAGAGACCGGCGCCTGTCGCCGGAGCAGATGCGGGCCCGCATCACCATCGGTCTGGAGGGCGTGGCCGCTCTGCAGCGGGTCTGCTTCTTCTCCAAGCTGGTGCTGGTGATGCAGGTTGGAGTGGGTCTTTGAATGGGGTTTATTCTGCAGGAGTGACTCACACAGGAATGATTCCCATAGGAGTGAATCACACAGGAGTGACTCAGACAGGAATGACTCCCATAGGAGTGACTCACAGAGGAGTGACTCACAGAGGAGTGACTCACAGAGGAGTGACTCAAGTGACTCCCACAGGAATGACTCACACAGGAGTGACTCCCATAGGAGCGACTCACAGAAGAATGCCTCCCATAGGAGTGACTCCAATAGGAGTGACTCACACAGGAGTGACTCCCACAAAGAGTGATTCCGAAAGGAGTGATTCCCACAGAAGTGACTCACACAGGAGTGACTCACACACTAGTGACTCACATAGGAGTGACTCAAGTGACTCACACAGGAATGACTCACACAGGAGTGACTCGCACAGGAGTGACTCGCACAGGAGTGACTCGCACAGGAGTGACTCGCACAGGAGTGACTCACACAGGAGTGACTCGCACAGAAGTGACTCACACAGGAGTGACTCGCACAGGAGTGACTCACACAGGAGTGACTCGCACAGGAGTGACTCACACAGGAGTGACTCGCACAGGAGTGACTCACACAGGTGTTTATCTCATTTTCAATATTTGGAAAGAGCAATATTTCATTACTAAAATCTCAACCCCTCATCAGGCTCTGGTGATCGTTCTGTTTCACAGACTCCTCATCGCCATAAAAAATGTGGAATACAACACCAGGCACATGGCCAATCAGCTGGAGAATGCCGGCCTGCCCACAACAGACGTGGATCTTTCATCGGATTTAGTGTACTTTAGCCTAATCTGCGCCACTATGCAGTGCCTTAACTTCTTCTGTTTTCACACTCTGGCTAGATATTATTCCAATATCGCTATCACCAAGGTGCCCAAGGTGAAGCTGGTGCCATCACAGGATGAGTCCTATGTCAGCTGAGCAGGGGCCTGACGGTTGTAATCAAAGCTGACTGCTTATTTTTAATGTTCCTTGCACTGATAAACACTGTTTAACCAGATCTTGTTAATGAATTCTCTGACGATTGTTTGTTGCAAACCTCGGGACTTCAGAGCCTGTTTCATCTCTAATCTCTTCCCACCCTCTATCCCACCCCTTCTAATCTCTTCCCACCCTCTACTCCCACCTCATATAATCTCTTCCCACCCTCTATCTCACCCCCTCTAATCTCTTCCCACCCTCTATCTCACCCCCTCTAATCTCTTCCCACCCTCTATCTCACCCCCTCTAATCTCTTCTCACCCTCTATCTCACCCCCTCTAATCTCTTCCCACCCTCTATCTCACCCCCTCTAATCTCTTCTCACCCTCCATCTCACCCCCTCTAATCTCTTCCCACCCTCTATCCCACGCCTCTAATCTCTCGTGTCTCTTAGACACAATTTGTATCCCATACTCTGTTACCTTAGCGGACAAATGTATAAAAAATAAACGTTATAAACAAAGTGAACTTCGGAGACGTTTTTGTTGATTAAAAGTATCAAGCTTAGTATGGGCTACAGAGGGTCATGCAAGCGAGCTTATATTTACAATTCCCGATTACAGTGCAGTGATAATTATTAATAATCAGAATAATAAATTCATGAATTGCTTGTGCGCGCGAAAGCTTTATGGGATCGGATAGTTGAAGAGAAGCGACGCCGAACTCCAATCGAAACATCAATTCTAACTTGAACAAGACAGCTGGTTCAGGAAGTTCGATAAAAACAAGTTTAAAAACTTGCCGGTGTACAAAATGGTAGAGCAGAAGTAGTGTGCTTAACATTGTGCTACAGTGGGGGAGTGATTGTTCAGTAGCGGGTGTACATTGAGGGGAGTGACTGGTCAGTAGCGGGTGTACACTGAGGGGAGTGATTGGTTAGTAGCGGGTGTACACTGAGGGGAGTGATTGGTCAGTGGGGGTGTACACTGAGGGGAGTGGCTGGTCAGTAGTGGGTTCGGAAACTTCGCAATCGATAAGACCAGAAGTGATTAATGTTTGGCAAAGGACAAATTTGAAAAAACCGTTGATATAAGATTTACATTTTTATAAAAATGGCAGCATAGCACAGGTGAGTGTAGCTTGCAAATGGCCCAGCAACAAACACAAATATAAATATAAGGCACACAAGTAATTTTACGTTAAACATATTTGCCCCGCAGTATTGGAAGCGCCAAGTACAGCGTGTATAAAATATTGATTGTTTCAAAGTTCTAACACCCGTTGAGGGCATGAGTTTTCATTAATACAGACCCAGCGCTTTCTTCATCTCCAGCCTCCGCCAGTCGTTCAGCCCGGCGAATTCGTGCCGGGTCATGCTGAACGCGCTGGCGAACTCTGCATCGTCTAGGTAGACCTCCAGACGGCCGGGGTCCACGCCTTCGGGTAGCGGGCGCTGCTGCAGCCGCTCCAGAGTGAAGCTCAGATTGTTAAGCCGCTCGTGCACCAACTGCAACTCCTGGGCCGGGTGGCGCGGCGCCCCGGTGCCCAGGTCCGGCTCCCAGCTGGGGAACAGGTGCCGAAATGCAAGCGGCTCGGAGCCGGCGAATACCAACAGCTGACGGTTGGCGGGGATTCCCAGCACTGGGAGAGGAATTGGGTTTGTGTAGCTATTTTTAGAAACACTGCCAGAGGAGGGATACCCTAATGGGGTTTGTGTAGCTATTTTTAGAAACACTGCCGGAGGAGGGATACCCTAATGGGGTTATCCTAATGGGGATACCCTAATGGGGTGTAGCTATTTTTAGAAACAATGTCAGAGGAGGGATACCCTAATCAGAGTTTGTGTAGCTATTTTTAGAAACAATGTCAGAGGAGGGATACCTAATCGGGGTTTGTGTAGCTATTTTTAGAAACAATGTCAGAGGAGGGATACCCTAATCGGGGTTTGTGTAGCTATTTATAGAAACACCGTCGGGGAGGGATACCTTAGTCGGGGTTTCTGTGGCTATTTTTATAAACTTTTTCGAGGAGGGAATCTGGCAAGATATTTTCCAAGTATTTACAGTAACTCGTTTAAACTAGGGATTCCCAGCAACTTTTAGAAAACATGGGACTAACTTTTTCCATAATTAATGGCGGTAAACAGCACTGCGCGCTTTTCTGCTTCGAATCGAGTCAGCGATGAGCCGGCAACCCGGCTGCTGATGGCGGCCGCCGCAGCTTGGGCCTCCGCATCTGCGGCCGAAGTGGCGGCCGATGCTGCAGCAGCTGTCGCGGCCGCCGCCTCGCTGGGATTCCAGCCCTGCCACAGAAACAGCCGGCTGCCTGCGTCGAACAGCACGAAGGCTGAAGGAGGAGCGGAATGTGGGTTTGAATTAATGTACAGTGACTGGGGGGTTGAGCGAGTGTACACTGAGGGGTGGCTGGCACGGGGTTGAGCGAGTGTACACTGACGGGGCTGGCGGGGGGTTGAGCGAGTGTACACTGAGGGGTGGCTGGCGGGGGTTGAGCGAGTGTACACTGAGGGGTGGCTGGCGGGGGGGTTGAGCAAGTGTACGCTGAGGGGTGGCTGGCGGGGGTTGAGCGAGTGTACACTGAGGGGTGGCTGGCGGGGGGGTTGAGCGAGTGTACACTGAGGGGTAGCTGGCGGGGGATTGAGCGAGTGTACACTGAGGGGTGGCTGGCAGGGGTTGAGCGAGTGTACACTGAGGGGTGGCTGGCAGGGGTTGAGCGAGTGTACACTGAGAGGTGGCTGGCAGGGGGTTGAGCGAGTGTACACTGAGGGGTTGCTGGCGGGTGTTGAGCGAGTGTACACTGAGGGGTGGCTGGCGGGTGTTGAGCGAGTGTACACTGAGGGGTGGCTGGCGGGTGTTGAGCGAGTGTACACTGAGGGGTGGCTGGCGGGTGTCTGCCTACCATTGGCTGGCTGTGGCAGCGCAAGCAGAGCAGACAGCTGGCAGGGGAACGGGCTGGGCCTATCGGGCTCGTGCCATGGATCGGACACCAGGCTGAACTGCAACTCCCCGCCGCCGCCGCCACCTCCGCCGCTGCTTCTAGCCGAGGACGCGAACTTATACACTCGAACAGGCGGCGGGTCATCCTTGTCTTTCACTTCGTCGTCTCCGTCCTGTTGAATGTCCAGCTGGGCGCCAGGTCTCCCAAGAGCGGCCAGGAACGCCCCGGACTCTCCCCCAGGCCGCTCCGTAGCCCAGCTGTCTGGCGGCACCGGCCGACCCTCGAAGCCCATCTCCATTGGGGTGCCGGCCGCGAATTTCTCAGCCCGCTGCCTGGCTAGCTCTCGGTACCAGGAGGCGGTGGCTGAGCCAAGCCACAGGTGACCCCGGCCATCGGGCAGCAGCAGCAGGTAGCAGCCGCGAGGCCGCAGCGAGTCCGGACTGCGAGGCACCTCAACCAGCAGGCACTCCTCGAGGCGGTGGCCGCGGACTAGGAATAGGCGACCGGCCGAGCTGCGGTCGGCGGAGCTGCCTTCAGAGTAGATGATGCAGCTGCCCTGGGTAAGTTGCGAGTACATTGGGGGTAGAGGTTTAGATTCGGTGTACATTGGGGGTAGGGGTTTAGATTCAGATGTGTACATTGGGGGTAGAGGTTTAGATTCGGTGTACATTGGGGGTAGGGGTTTAGATTCAGATGTGTACATTGGGGGTAGGGGTTTAGATTCAGATGTGTACATTGGGGGTAGGGGTTTAGATTCAGATGTGTACACTTGGGGGTAGGGGTTTAGATTCAGATGTGTACATTGGGGGTAGAGGTTTAGATTCGGGTGCGTACATTGAGGGTAGAGGTTTATATTAGGTGTACATTGGGGGTAGAGGTTTAGATTCGGGTGTGTACATTTGGGGTAGTAGTGCAGATTTCGGAGCACACCAGATCAACTACCTGGAAAATCCTAGCAAACGCGGGCGGCTCGCTGCCCTCGGCTACGTGCACCTGGGGGCAGCGCTCCTCGTCCAGCTGCACCGTGAGCAGTGCCCCGGCGCCTTTCTCTCTCTGGCCGGCGCTGGCGCCCTGCCAGTAGAAATAGGCGCACCGGTCCCTGCCGGTGTCCCGGCCGCCGGAGCCGCCGCCACCGCCGCCTAACCGGCCAGTCAAGGAGATGAGGCGGTACTGCCATCGTAGCAGGCGGATGCTGCAGGTGTTCAGCTGCCCAGCTGACTCGGCCGGCAGCTCGCGCCGCTCCAGCTCGGGCGTCACCAGCCAGGCGCGCACGGACAGAGTCTCCAACTGGAAAGAGCGCTTGAGACCGTCGGTCACCTCCGTCCAGGTGCCGCCGCGGCCCAGCCGGGAGCCTTCGAGTTCCAGGCAGGCAGGCGGTCTGCGCTGCCAAGCTGCCAGCATGTCGGCGGGCTGGCAGGGGATCAGATCCCAGTCTGGTGGCGCCAGCGACTGGCTCAGTGGCCGGTTCGACGCGTCCAGACGGCCGGGACGCTGGCCGAGAATGAGGCCGCGTTTGTCTGGCCAGTCAGTGAATTTCTCCCTGAATAGCACGGTCTCGCCGTTCTCGTTCACCTGGGTGGGGGGTGAATAGATAGATAGATAGATAGATAGATGGATAGATAGATAGACAGATAGATAGATAGATAGATAGATAGATAGATAGATAGATAGATAGATAGATAGACAGATAGATAGATAGATAGGTAGATAGATGTAGATGTAGATAGATAGATAGATAGATAGATAGATAGATAGATAGATAGATAGATAGATAGATAGATAGATAGATAGATAGATAGATAGATAGATAGATAGACAGATAGATAGATAGATATAGATACATGTAGATAGACAGGTAGATGTAGATAGATAGATAGATGGATGGATAGATAGGTAGAGGCCCATATCCCAAAAACTTTTCCCTTAGAATTTTATTCTAACTAATAAGCTGACGAGGCAAATATCTATAGGTTAAAGCTTACTCCCGCCGTTTACCCGCAGTATTTGCACAGCACATTTCCCCAATGCCTGCCAGACCGACCTTTCCCAGCAGGCACCAGTCGGGCCGCCGCTCGCCTCGCACGGATGCCTCTTCGTCCCCATCGGTGATCGCCCGCCCAGTCAGGGCCAGCCAGGGCTCCAGCGGCGACACCAGGCAGCTGGAATAATCGTACGGCGAGTTGAACAGCAGCTCGGCCAGCTTCACGCCCAGGCGGCGGGTGTAGCGATCCGCCCGACGGCTGCACCACAAGTACACCTCGGAGCCGAAGTCGCACACCACTGCGTCCGTGTCTGGCAACTCGAGCAGTCGGTGAGTGGCTGGCCGGCCCCAGAACTCTTCGATCGGAACCAGGGAGCCTGCAGTTTGGGTCAGAGTGACAATGGGAGCTCTGTTGAGTGTGACAATGGGAGGTCTGTTGAGTGTGACAATGGGAGCTCTGTTGAGTGTGACAATGGGAGCTCTGTTGAGTGTGACAATGGGAGCTCTGTTGAGTGTGACAATGGGAGCTCTGTTGAGTGTGACAATGGGAGGTCTGTTGAGTGTGACAAAGGGAGGTCTTCTGAGTGTGACAATGGGAGCTCTATTGAGTGTGACAATGGGATCCATATGAGAGGGATGATGTGATCCATACGAGAGTGACAATGTGATCCATACGAGAGTGACAATGTGATCCATACGAGAGTGACAATGTGTCATATACGAGAGTGACAATGTGATCCATACGAGAGTGATAATGTGTCATATACGAGAGTGACAATGTGACATATACGAGAGTGACAATGTGACATATAAGAGAGTGACAATGTGACATATACGAGAGTGATAATGTGACATATACGAGAGTGACAATGTGTCATATACGAGAGTGACAATGTGACAAATACGAGAGTGACAATGTGACAAATACGAGAGTGACAATGTGACAAATACGAGAGTGACAATGTGTCATATACGAGAGTGACAATGTGACAAATACGAGAGTGACAATGTGACATATAAGAGAGTGACAATGTGACATATAAGAGAGTAAAAATGTGACAAATACGAGAGTGAAAATGTGACATATACGAGAGTGACAATCGTGGCTCACACGCGGCAGTGTCCACCCTATAATAAGCGTTGGTGTCGGCCAGCAGCTGCTCATAAACCGAGTCCTCTTCGTCTGCAAGCGGAGGCCGGACCTCCTGCGGCGATTCGTAGCCCAACAAACGCCAGAACCTGGCCGACTTGGACGAGCTGACATCGGAGCTGGACAGCTGCAACGGCTCGCTAGAGGAACCGGCGTATCCCAGAGCGCGCTTGGCTGCAACCCATTTGGCCAGCTCAGATGCCTTGCTGGCCTCCAACACGTTGGTGAGCTCGCCCTGCCACAGGTAGACAGCGTCTCGACTAACCAGCAGGTAGCAGTCGCCGCTGCACAGGGACTGATGGCGCGGCCTGACTAGGCGAGCCTGGGCCTGTCGGCGACCTTTGATCTGTACCAGCATCAGGGACTTGTGCGCCTGGCTGATAGCGCCGAAGGGTCCCACCGGGGCGGCGGGGTCGGCGCGCTGCAGGCTGACGGCGTCCAGGTCTACCTTGGCCTGCAGGCCCTGGATGGCCTCCTTGGCTAGGCCTGCGGAGTGGGCGGGGGCTGGGTTTGAGTGGGTAGAATGGAGTAAACAGGAGGGTAGCGAGGTGGATAGGAGGGAAGGTAGACAGGGGGTAGGTAAGCAGGAAGGCAGGGAGACAGGAGGGTAGGAGACAGGAGGGTAGGAGACAGGAGGGTAGGGGACAGGAGGGTAGGGGACAGGAGGGTAGGAGACAGGAGGGTAGGAGACAGGAGGGTAGGAGACAGGAGGGTATGGGACAGGAGGGTAGGAGACAGGAGGGTAGGAGACAGGAGGGAGACAGGAGGGAAGATGGAAATAATAAGCAAATAGGCATATGATAACGTGAGCCGCACACCTTGGTTAACTTTCGACGATGGCCGAGCCTTGTCTTCAGTCTTGGGCGCCGATGTCGCAGGCGGCGGGGTAGCCGAGGAGTCCCGCTGGGCCACGGAGGAGGCTGGGGAGCCCGATGGAGAAGCGGCCGATTGCTCCAGCTGGGCTCGGGCCCGCACCGGATTCTTCTGGGCGCGTCGCCGGTTCTGCGGCATCGGTCGGCGACGCAGCTGGACGAGGTCGCTGCTGGGGAGGGTGACGATGATAGTGACAATGAGTGGTGACAGTGAGAGTGACAGTGACAGTGACAGTGAAGGTGACAATGAGAGTGACAGTGAGAGTGACAATGAGAGTGGCAGTGAGGGTGACAATGAGAGTGACAGTAAGGGTGACAATGAGAGTGACAGTGAGGGTGACAATGAGAGTGAAAGTGAGCGTGAAGATGGTTATGATAATTAGATTGACTCACGCTATCTCAGCGCCACCTTCGGGGTCAATCTGCGGTGGCTCATCGATTGCAACAGCTGATTGCTGAGTTTTCTCATTCTCGTCCTCGTCCTTTGGCTTAACTGCGTCAGCTGGGGTCAGGTCCTCCGGCTCCATGCTGGGAAAAAACTGCTCGGCAGTCTCGCTCATCTGGCGACGGAATAGTTATAGGAATAAATTACCAGAGATATCAGGTTAGAATTCGCACGTGAAGGCGTATTCAGCATGCCAGTGAAGTATGAGACAGACTAGGCCTACGAGCTAAGGTCTGCGATGCTTCACGCCTGCCCCTATCTTCAGCAGGTCAAGGCTGGTGGGAGGTCTGCACCCTCTATTTGCCTCTGGCAGCCGCAGACTCCCCCACGCTGTCTCGCAAGTCGACCCAGGGTACTCGTCCCCGCGTGTGTTCAAGGCAGACCCTAGGGCTGCTGGACAGACTGGGCTCCGGCGCTGGCGACCCTATCCAGTGGCTTCGGCCGAATTTGGGTATGCGGGTCTGGCTCGCCAGCCTGCAGGCCGTGGTACTGCTTAACGTACCCTCTAATGCCTAAGGTGTTTGACCGTGCCGATGGGCTGGAAGGCCGGGGAGTAGTCCGGTCGCTAGCGGTCCTTTTTTCAAACCGGCTGGCTTGAGGTGTCGGCCAGTCGGGTACTCAACTCGCATAACGAGTAGCCCTCCTCCGCTTTTCAGCTATGGCCACTAACGCCACCATTCCAAAAGAAACTGACCCGGTCGCCTCTGGCCCACCGGGATCAGCCGCTCCGGTAGCTACCACTGGTAGCACCAACGCCCAACCTGGTCCAACCGGGCCAGCTGACGCTGCCGCCGAGCACCCTGGCCGCCAGTCTAGCCGACCGCGCATGGCCGAGTCCCGACGGCAGCGAAATATCCGCCGCAACCGTAAGCGGCAGGAGAAGCGGGCTGCTGCTGCGTCCGCGGAGGACGGGCAAGCCGCGGTGAGGCCTTCGGGAGCCACCGCAGCAGGGAGGCCCTCTGGGGAGTCCGGTGGCGCGGCTGGGCCGTCAGGAACCGCCGTGTCCTCGGGCTCTCAGGGGGGGGGGCAACCCTGCCGGCCTACCGCCTTCCAAGGACAAAGCGGCCCCGCTCAAGACCTCCGAGTCCTACGCCTCCAAGGTCAAGCAGCCGCTGCAAACCGCTGTGATGATCCTCGGCGGGGATTTCGACCTGACGCCCGAGCAGCTCGACGTCGCGTGGCGTACCATCGACGAGGGCTTGCTCAACCTAATCCTGGAGGGCGTCTTCGTGGACATCGTCAAGTCCACCAAGGCGAACGGGTGCATCCTATTGTGGTGCAAATCCGAGGAAAGCACCCAGCTCCTGCGGGATCAGCTACCCAAGTTCGACTGGCACAGCGACCTGGGCCAGCTGACCTTCGCCTAGGAGAGCGAGCGGCCGAAGACCATCCGCCATCGGATTTGGGTCCCGGCCGACAGTGCGATCAAGTCCGGGGAGCAGCTGCGGCAGCTCCTGCTCAAGCGACACCCGGATCTCGACGCCAGTGGTCTTGTGTACCACAGCACGGTCCGCAAGGGCACGACCGGGGCCACCGTCATCCTCGGCCTGATGGAGGGATGGGCCAAGCGGCTACCGCACAGCACAAACCTCCACCTTGGTCTCCATCAACTGACCATCCTCCGCTGTGAGGAGGGCAAGGTGGAGACCAAGAAAGACGGAAAGCGCGCCGTTCCCGGAGCTGGGGCTCAGGCTCCGCCGGCCAAGCGGCAGCAGCAACCTGATCCCGAGCCTAACAAGGCTATTCGCGCTGCTGAGTCCGCCTCGCGCGGACGTAGACCCGCCCGCAGTAACCGGCGGTCCGGGCTAATCCAGCGCGCACTTGACGAAGCTCAGTCTCTGAGACTTCATCTCGAGCAGACTCGTGCCGCTCGCAAAAACACTGTAAGCCAGCCGAGGGAACTGAACGACGGCGTGGCTCAGCCTTCCAACTGGTGGGATTACCACCAGGAGGACGCTGCCGGCCGAGCTCAGACTCCCGACGGCGGGGCGCAAGGCGAAGGCAGCAGCCGTACCCCAGTCGCTGGGGAGGAGGGCGGTGTAGCGCGGCTAGGTGACTCACCTGCCGTGGGCGCCGTGTCCGCCTCCGCGGCGGCTGGGGAGGCGGCTGAGCCTGAGCCAATGGAAATTGGCGACTCAACTCTCACCGATGAGGCTGAGAATGAGTTGCTTTTCTCCTCCCCTGGACAGTAGACATGACTGTCTCCCAGGGCATCCACTGCTTGCAGGTCAACCTGCAGCACAGCATTGCTGCTTCAGTCAACCTCTTGAAGCACACTGACCAATACACGCCAGGGATTATCCTTATCCAGGAACCTTGGACGCTTAGGGGCAGTCCCCAACATGTCCCCACCGGCTACCAGTGTTTAACCGCTGGCACCCGGGAGGGAAACCTGGCACCAAGATCCTGCATCATGGTGTCCAGTTCTATTAACGCATGGCTCAGATCGGACCTGTCCACCAGGGACATCTGCGTCATCCAATCTGAAGACATACTCCCTGGGAGGACTACCCTCATCGCCTCGGTGTACCTACCGGGCGACGGCGAGATGATCCCAGTAGAGCTTGTCACACTGGTCGAGCTCTGCTCCACCAGAAATTATGAGCTGCTTGTGGCAGGTGACATCAATGCCCACCACACCCACTGGGGCAGTTCTGATATAAACCAGAGAGGTGAAGACTTCCTGGCTTATATTGCTACTACAACCCTTGAGTTCTGTAACTCGGGTAGTACCCCTACCTTCAATAACGGACGCCGATCGGAGGTGCTGGATGCCACCCTCGCCACGCCCAGGCTCTTCCAGAGCACTAGGGAGTGGCGGGTGCTTCCTGAGGCGTCCCTCTCTGATCATAAGTTCATCTTTTACGCTGGCCGGCGCCCGAAACGCAGGCCAGCTTTACTGGAAACGGAATGCTAGGAATACCGACTGGACCGCCTTCAGGCTTGCCCTGGAGGAGACCTATCGTTGCACTAGCACTCCAGTCTCCATCAACACCTGCGAGGAAGCAGATGAATTTGCGGCCGCACTTACGGACTCGCTCACTGCTGCCTTCGAAGCCTCATGCCCCCTAAAGGCATATAAAGGCAAACAGTCGGCCCCATGGTGGAACCCGCAGCTTGGCGACCTCCGTCGCAGAGCCAAAAGGCTTCACCGTAGGGCCCAAAAAACTAAAAACCCGGCCGACCAAACCGCCTACCTGAACTCTATCCACGAGTTCAAGAGGCAGGTTAGGAACGCCAAAACCAACAAGTGGCGCGAATACTGTGAGGAACTTGAGGGCTCCCGCCCCACCTCCAGAATCGTTAAAGCCCTCACCCTGGACAAAATGTCCAAACTCTCCTCAGTCAAAAGAGCCGACGGCTCGCTAACTGAGAACCCAGGAGAAACACTGGAAGCGATGCTGACAGCGTTTTTCCCGAACGAGCCAGCCAGGCCCGACCCCCCTGATCACTCAGTGGGCGGACACGTACTGGCTGACTCAATCATCACGGAGGACCGCGTTACTAAAGCTGTCTCCTCCTTCAAACCCTTCAAATCCCCAGGACCGGACGGCGTTGTGCCAGCCTTCCTGCGGGAGGCGGTGAAATGCACCGGTTTCCTGCGGAACCTTTGCCGGCTTCTGAAAGCTTGCATTGTTCTCGGATTTGTTCCGAAACCCTGGACCGAGGCCAAGGTGGTCTTTATCCCCAAGCCCGGCCGACCGGACTACCGGTCCATTAAATCCTTCAGACCAATTAGCCTCACCTCCTCATTGGTGAAGCTATTAGAGAGACTGGTGCTCTGGCGCCTCCTCTCTGTGGAACTGAAGAACAAGCCGCTCAGTGAGAACCAGCACGCCTTTCGGGCAGGCAGGTCCACGGAGAGCGCGCTTCACGTTTTGGTTGACATGCTGGAGAAAGCCGTTCTTGGTAATGGCTACGCTCTCGCTGTCTTCCTCGACATTGTTGGAGCCTTTGATAATGTCCTCTTTGAGGCTTTTGACAGAGCTCTACGTGCTAGAGGAACCCACTCGCACCTCACCCGGTGGATCATGTATATGATCAGCCACCGTACTGCCACCGCACACCTGTTGGGCCACCATCGGAGGGTAACCGTCTGCAAAGGCAGCCCCCAGGGCGGTGTCCTCTCTCCAGTTCTCTGGAACATGGTCATTGATGAGCTCCTCCAGGACAGCCATCTTGACCCCATCCTCAAGGTCGGTTACGCCGATGATGTCACAGCCGTGGCATCCGGACCGTCACCTGAAACCCTTAGGGATCTTCTGCAAAACTTCATTCGCTCTGCTGAACGTTGGGCGGACAGGTGCGGCCTCAGGCTCTCTAAGACCAAAACTGTCGCGATCATGTTCACCAGCAGGGTAAACTGGCGTATTCGCCCACTAAAGCTTTACGGGGTGGAAATTCCATCCTGCAAGCAAACCAAGTGTCTCGGCGTTACGCTGGACCACCGGCTGAGCTGGTCCACCCATGTTCAGGCCAAAACCAGAAAAGCCCTCGCGATTCTTACGCAGCTGCGCAGAGCCGTCGGCACCACCTGGGGCCTCACCCCAAAACGGCTCTGGTGGATCTATACCGCAATGGTCCGACCGGCCGTTACTTACGCCGGCCTGGTCTGGACCAGCGCCTTGCAGATTAAAACCTGCCACGAAGCCCTCAAAAGGGTGCAGGGACGTGCGTGCCGCATGATCCTGAATGCCCCGCTCTCTGCTCCCTTTGACGGCCTCAACGCCTTTCTTTGCCTCCCGCCTCTGGACATCTTTGTCCATCGCGAGGCTGCTAAAACCACCCGCCGGCTCATCGAGGCTGGCGTTAGCTTCAAGCCTCAAAGAGCGATGGCGAAGCGCAAGCTTCTGCCGCACTCTGACCTGTGCCTTAAAGTTCTGGAGGAGAGTGGGAGTGCGGCTGTCCTTTCGGACGCTGAGCCGCGCTCCCTCAGTCTCTACCAACGCTTCAAGGTCACTATCCCCTCCAGGGAGAACGCCAACGACAGCTGGGCCCCTCAGGAGGTTCACTGCTTTACTGACGGATCCTCCAAAGACGGTTTATCCGGCTTTGGAGTTTGCATCCTTATCAACGGCCGCGTGATTGCTACTCACGCCCAACACACTGGCAGACTCTCCAGCGTCTTCCAGAATGAAGTCCTTGCCATCAGCTCCTGTGCAGCTGAGCTCCACTGCAGGGACTTCAAGGACAGAAGAATATTCTTCCACTCTGACAGCCAGGCCGCTTTACAGGCCCTGTGTCACACCACTACGAACTCCCGAACAGTCCGCGACTGTATCGGGCAGCTCAACAAGCTGGCTCGGAGGAACACCGTCCGGCTTACGTGGATCCCAGGACACGCCGTCTTTAAAGGTAACGAGCTCGCCGACTCCCTCGCTAAGGCGGGCTGTTCCGGCTCGCCCCTTGGCCCCGTGCCCCGGGTCGGATCTGGGTCAATGAAAGTCGAACGGGTCGAATCTGGTCAGGATAGGGTCAAGAAAGGCCTCTGGGTCGGGCTGGAGTCAATAAAGGTCACAGATAGCTCACATAAATCGAAGCAAAAGCGAATCCAGAGCCGGCGGTTTCGTCTGAATCAAAGCTCAGACTGTCCGGCCGGCCGCCGGCCACTCCGTCCGATTCAGCCGCGGCGGCTGCCGCAGCGGCTCCGGGGGGCGGCGAGCAGGTCAGGGTTCGGCGCTGCAGCTGGCCTCTGGCTGGCGACGACAACAGGCCGCTGAGCCGCTCAGCGGCCTCCGAGTTGGCGAGGTCGCCCAGCCGGCTGCGGACTGTGAAGCTGCGCGCTTCATCGCTTGAGCTGGCCGGCTGCTTGCTGCGCCAGCCAACGGCCTCCTCGCGAATCAGCTGGCTCTGCAGGTCGGCGATTTGGCTGCGCGGCCGGTCTGGGGAGGACCTGGCAGGGAGAGGGGGGGGGCGAGGTGCTGGGTAGGGAACATGGTCGCTGCAGTGTGTCAGTAGATTGACAAATTGTGTCAGATACTTTGTATAAGCCAAGTGTGCCAGACATTCAATAACAGTGCCAGACATTTCTATGAGTCAGACAGTGATGCACTAATGAGTCAGACAGTGATGCACTAATGAGTCAGGCAGTGATGCACTAATGAGTCAGTCAGTGATAAACTAACGAGTCAGGCAGTGATAAACTAATGAGTCAGTCAGTGATAAACTAATGAGTCAGACAGTGATGCACTAATGAGTCAGGCAGTGATGCACTAATGAGTCAGGCAGTGATGCACTAATGAGTCAGGCAGTGATGCACTAATGAGTCAGACAGTGATGCACTAATGAGTCAGGCAGTGATGCACTAATGAGTCAGGCAGTGATGCACTAATGAGTCAGGCAGTGATAAACTAATGAGTCAGGCAGTGATAAACTAATGAGTCAGACAGTGATGCACTAATGAGTCAGGCAGTGATGCACTAATGAGTCAGGCAGTGATAAACTAATGAGTCAGGCAGTGATGCACTAATGAGTCAGACAGTGATGCACTAATGAGTCAGGCAGTGATGCACTAATGAGTCAGGCAGTGATGCACTAATGAGTCAGGCAGTGATAAACTAATGAGTCAGGCAGTGATAAACTAATGAGTCAGACAGTGATGCACTAATGAGTCAGGCAGTGATAAACTAATGAGTCAGACAGTGATAAACTAATGAGTCAGGCAGTGATGCACTAATGAGTCAGGCAGTGATAAACTAATGAGTCAGACACGCCAGCCACCACAATTGCGTGAATCACCTCGGCGAAACGCGCTGCTTCCAGTTTTCCTCGCCGCTTTTCTGCAGCGCCTGCAGCCGATCCGCCAGACTGCCGCTGGCACCGGGCAGAGGTGCCGTGCTGCTCCGCAGCTTGTACTGGTGCTTGGCCGGCGATGTCCGGACCGCCTCCTCGGCCGCCTGCTGGGCCGACGACTGATCCGCTGAAGGCTTCGTCTGCTGACTGGCTGCGACCTGCTGCTCGTCACCGCTGCTGGTCTCACCGGATTCGTCGAGGCTGCGCGAGTGCGGCCGGGTCTGCTCGCGAAAGCTGGCGAAGAATTCGAAATTTGATGGGGTGGGAGGCTGAGGGTTAGTCAATTGGAACATTTTAAACTCGAGTCTACTCAGAGTCAAATTTGTTAGTCATAGAAGGCTTCGTGGGTCAAGCATGAGTCATAGAAGGCTATGTGGGCCAATACTGGGTCATAGAGGGATGTTTGGTCAAGCACGGATGATAGAAAGCTACTACATGGGTCAAGCATGGGTCATAGAAAGCTACATGGGTCAAGCATGGGTCATAGAAAGCTACATGGGTCAATCGTTGGTCATAGAAAGATACGTGGGTCAAGCATGGGTCATAGAAAGCTACATGGGTCAAGCATGGGTCATAGAAAGATACGTGGGTCAAGCATGGGTCATAGAAAGCTACATGGGTCAAGCATGGGTCATAGAAATCTACATGGGTCAATCGTTGGTCATAGAAAGATACGTGGGTCAAGCATGGGTCATAGAAAGCTACATGGGTCAAGCATGGGTCATAGAAAGATACGTGGGTCAAGCATGGGTCATAGAAAGATTCGTTTGTCAAGCACGGATCACAGAAAGCTAAATGGGTCAAGCATAGCTTAATGGGTCAATTTTAGGTCAAGAAGGCGTCAGTTGTGGGTCGAAGACAATAGTAAAGACATTTTAAAATACTTTTTAGCTCTCATGCCTTGTTTTCAGTGTGTGGAAACCAGCATAGTGAATAAAAAATAAGAACTCAATTTTAGAAGACACATTGGCACAGTTTAACAAAGTAACTGAATCAATCTTAAAGTTGAGACATAGAAGTGAGACAGCAAAGAATTTCAAAACTTCTGTATGCGAAAATGCTTTGAAAGTCAAAGATTTGAATTGCGCATTTGAAGCGTTCATTTTAGATAGAGCTTATCTGTTTACATTAACGGAAATGCAGACTTACCAGCTACAGTAGTAACCTATGCTGTTATGTTTCTGCTTGTGGGTTCTGCTTCTGCTTGTGATTAGATCTGGTTAAAGCCTAAGTCTAAGTGTTCACATTGAGATTTTTGGACACGTGGATTCTCCTAGAGATATGAGACACCTGGATTTTCTTGCAGATTTGAGACACCTGGATTCTCATGGAGATTTGAGACACCTGGATTCTCATAGAGATGTGAGACACCCGGATTCTCATGGAGATTTGAGACACCTGGATTCTCATGGAGATTTGAGACACCTGGATTCTCATAGAGATGTGAGACACCTGGATTCTCATGGAAATTTTTAGACACCAGGATTCTCAAACAGATATGAAACCTGGATTTTCATAGAGATTTGGCTCTTAAATATTTTCGTGTCTGAAACTGTTTCTCACAGAGTTAGGATTTACATTATAAAAAATGACACTGAGTACCTGACAATAAACGCAGCTGTCAATCAAAGCGACTCACTTCAACCGTTTCCCAATCGATGATGCCCAAGGCGACCCCTTCTTGCTTCTAGTGCCCTGCTCTCCAGCCTGCTGCTGCAGCTGAGACACGAGCTCCGTGATTGGTCTACCTCTCGTTGGCAACTCCTTAGCAACGGAAGTTGGCGGAGAAGAGTCCTTAGCAACCGGCTGCTGCATAGTGCTCCATCGTTGGATACCTTCGGCCGCTTTGCCTCGCAGTCGAACTCGAGCGGCTTCCTCCATTTCGGGCTCCTCTTGGCCGTCTGTGAGTTTGCCGAGAACAGACTTGTAACTAACAACAACAAGCTTAGAAAAAAAGCAAAGCCTCTTGAAGACTTGCTTGCTGTATTGCTACTTATCGATATAATCAAAAGCTGTTAAGCTAGGCAAGAGATTTTTCAGCGTTACATACAAGTACTGCAAACATATGAAGGGTGAGAGAAGTGAAGGTGCCTCACGGCTCGAGTTGAACGTACGCACATCGCTGCCCCCCCCCTAACCCTCCTCCACAGCAAGAAAACTTATGGCAATCTGCAAAAATTGCAAAGTCAAAGGCCAAAGTAAGAATTCCTGTCTTCAAGCTGGCCTTGCCAAAAGTAACTCGTACGAACATGAATTGCGCGGTCTTATCGCCAGCGGAAACTTCAATGCGATACTGTTTGTCTCTTGTAAATTTATGTCTGGTCTAATTATAGCATAGCGGATGGATTACAGTCACATCTCGCACTACTCACCAGTAGTAGTCACTGCCGTCTCCATAGTTGACTTATTATCGTCACCGTCTTTCAAGAACAAGCTGGCAACATCTTCCAGCGTGACTGGCTGAAATAATAGGTAATATTTCTATCATAGCGTATAAATTAATATTGCTTCTTAATGAGTTGTTTTCATTAATATCGGAACGGAAATACAAGCTTGGAAGGATGACAAAAGGCTTGCGTGCACGACTGGAGTTTGGTCAGGGCGTGAGTACATTGAGGGTTATAGAGAGTGGATGCATTAATTAATTAATTGGTCAAGGCGAGTGTACATTGAGGGTTATAGAGAGTGGATACATTGATTAATTAATTGGTCAAGGCGAGTGTACATTGAGGGTTATAGAGAGTGGATGCATTAATTAATTAATTGGTCAAGGCGAGTGTACATTGAGGTTATAGAGAGTGGGTGCATTGATTAATTAATTGGTCAAGGCGGGTGTACATTGAGGGTTATAGAGAGTGGATGCATTAATTAATTAATTGGTCAAGGCGGGTGTACATTGAGGGTTATAGAGAGTGGGTGCATTGATTAATTAATTGGTCAAGGCGGGTGTACATTGAGGGTTATAGAGAGTGGATGCATTAATTAATTAATTGGTCAAGGCGGGTGTACATTGAGAGTTATAGAGAGTGGGTGCATTGATTAATTAATTGGTCAAGGCGGGTGTATATCGAGGGTTATAGAGAGTGGATGCATTGATTAATTAATTGGTCAAGGCGGGTGTATATTGAGGGTTATAGAGAGTGGATGCATTGATTAATTAATTGGTCAAGGCGTGTGTACATTGAGGGGTATAGAGAGTGGGTGCATTGATTAAATAATTGGTCAAGGCGTGTGTACATTGAGGGGTATAGAGAGTGGGTGCATTGATTAAATAATTGGTCAAGGCGTGTGTACATTGAGGGGTATAGAGAGTGGGTGCATTGATTAATTAATTGGTCAAGGCGTGTGTACATTGAGGGTTATAGAGAGTGGATGCATTGATTAATTAATTGGTCAAGGCGGGTGTACATTGAGGGTTATAGAGAGTGGATGCATTGATTAATTAATTGGTCAAGGCGTGTGTACATTGAGGGTTATAGAGAGTGGATGCATTGATTAATTAATTGGTCAAGGCGGGTGTATATTGAGGGTTACAGAGAGTGGATGCATTGATTAATTAATTGGTCAAGGTGTGTGTACATTGAGGGGTATAGAGAGTGGGTGCATTGATTAAATAATTGGTCAAGGCGGGTGTACATTGAGGGGTATAGAGAGTGGGTGCATTGATTAAATAATTGGTCAAGGCGGGTGTACATTGAGGGGTATAGAGAGTGGGTGCATTGATTGAATAGTCTATGGCTTATGGGGTGGGTCAGGGGATGTGACATGTACATTGATATATACATTCGGGGTTGGCCATAGCGTGCTTAAAAATTAAGGGGTAGATTTTTTACACAAGGCCGACCCCTCAGTAAATTATCTCAGACAAACGAAATTAAACGAAGAAAAAATCATGCGACGGTTACTGTGTTTCAAAACGATTACTAAATTAATCAAATTTCTAGATGTTTATAACAAAATCCAACGCAATAAAATTAATTTGGAAAAACACATGATTTTGCACTTGTACAGACAATCATATATATGGTTAGTAAAAAACAATGCCTAAACTATTCAGTTCGAAGCAAACGTAGAGCATGCATAAATTTTCTTTCTAATTCAAATGGAAAACCAGAAATGCTAATCTATGCTAATTGTTGAAGCATGCTGAATTCAATCTACGATAAAGCATATTCGTACAGTTGTCTGATTGCGCAACCGTCTTCTTCGCCTCGAAGAACTGACTGAAGCAGTGTCGCTATCCGAGTCTTTTGCGCCGCTGGTTGTAACGGTGCACGCTTTGGTTAGAAACATCTGACGCTTTGCCGACATGGACAGACTGCAGCCAAAGATTGAGCATTAATATTTTATACTTATTAACAGTACGACAGTGCCACATTTTTACAGGAAATTCAGTATTTTTAACGATTGTCTCGCAAAGCCTTCGCAGACATCATCTCAGGCACGCACTCATACACACACACACGCTCACACAGGGTGTACAAGCGGCCCTGACCTTTCTCATCGTCAGGCATGTACACACTTTTCATAGTCCACTTTACGGATGTTAGAGATTCAAAGAACGGCGCGCAGAAGCTTTAGTCACCTGGACAGCTCGTCCACGTGACTTCCGCCCTGTTCGTTGACCGTCTCTTCAACTTCCGGCCACAGTCGATTAACAACAGCGGATGCTGGGGACTTCACGTCGCTAATCCGACGCAGTGGTTGCTGGCGCCACTGACTGATGATGCCGGATACGGCGGGAAGCTGCGACAGCTCAGCCGCGGCTTCATCTTTTATATCTTCAGCCGCGGCCGCCGCGTTTGACACGTCCTCCTGTTGCTGGCGAACCAATCGCAGGGCGCGCTGGGCGATGGACAGGCCACCAGCGGCGCATTCCTCAGCTGCCTGGGCGGCTTGTTCTTCATCGATAGCAGCGGCTGCGGCCGGAGCAACATTGCTCATTGCATCATTGCCGCCGCCACCGCTAGAGGCTGCCAGTGCTGCTGCTTTCTCAAGATCTTCAACCGATATGGGCAGAGTGCGAGAGCGAAGGCGCCGCTCTGAGCGGTTCAGACGACGTCCGCAGTTACTGCCGCCGCTGCCGCTGCCGCCGCCGGATGCGGAATTCGACGAAGAGGAAAACATGGCTCGCCGTTGCGACACCGACAAGTAGGAGAAATCGTCTATGGGATTCGAGACGACGCCGGCGACAGAAGGTGAAGCTGACGGAGCGGGACTCGGAGACAGGATTGTGCGAGACGAGACGGAGGAGGGCGAAGGGGACAGTCGAGTTGGGGAGGTCAGCTGAAAGCAGACCAGACCAGTGGATTCTACGGCTCCCTGACGCTGCAGTTTTTGTTGCGGCTGTTGAGAAACCTGAGGTCTTTGTTCTGATGTTTGGTATCTTTGTTGTAGCTGAGGTCTTGGTTCCGATTCATACTGGTACTCCCGATGCCTCGGCTGTTTTTTTTGAGGTCTTGGTTCTGATTCATGCTGGTACTCCTGATGTCTCTGCTGTTGCTGAGATCTTGGTTCCGATTCATGCCGGTACTCCTGATGCCTCTGCTGTTGCTGAGGTCTTGGTTCCGATTCATGCCGGTACTCCTGATGTCTCTGCTGTTGCTGAGATCTTGGTTCCGATTCATGCCGGTACTCCTGATGCCTCTGCTGTTGCTGAGGTCTTGGTTCCGATTCATGCTGGTACTCCTGATGCCTTTGCTGTTGCTGAGGTCTTGGTTCCGATTCATACTGGTACTCCCGATGCCTCTGCTGTTGCTGAGGTCTTGGTTCCGATTCATACTGGTACTCCTGATGTCTCTGCTGTTGCTGAGGTCTTGGTTCCGATTCATGCTGGTACTCCTGATGCCTCTGCTGTTGCTGAGGTCTTGGTTCGGATTCATGCTGGTACTCTTGATGTCTCTGCTGTTGCTGAGGTCTTTGTTCGTATTCTCCAGACTGTTGCTGCTGTTGCTGATGCAGCTCTTGCATGCGCCTCTCGCGGGCAATCCTCTGCCGCCTCAGCTGCCTTTCCTGCAGGCTCTCTTTGCCGCTTCCCCCGCCGCTGCCGCTACCTTTGCTGCTGCCATTGGCACCTTGAAGCTGACAGGCTGAAACGACAGTTCCACCGGAGTGCATGTCGGTGATCAAAATGCAACCAAAACTGGTTTGAGCCGCTATTTCGAAGTTTTTCCTGCTACCAAAATACCTGTTCGAACACCGGAATATTAAAAGCGAACCCGGGGGGTAAGCAGACTGGGGCGAAAGGAGAGAAAACGCTAGGGGTTTATAGTTCAGCCAGCACGAACGGGGGGTTGTACATCGGATCCCTTAGCCATTAAGGGAGAGACTGAGGGACGACTGTCTGCTGGTCGTCACGGTCAAGAAGCAAAAAGTGCAAAGCCAAGCAGAAGCCCAGGGGCTCTGTGCACTAAGCTGAAGAATTCGACTGCATGCAGAAATTGTGCAGCTAGAGAGGAGAGGATAAAGTGAAGGGCAAAAAGAGTGCACACATATTGGGATTCGTTCGCGTGTAAATTGGAAATCTGGGAGGCAGAAACGAAGCCTAAACTTCGGCTCCTCGTTTTCCGTTTTCTAAAATCTGCACACGCGGGCTGGGAAGGTAGAAGACGGGAAACATTATTCTCTCTGCCGACACCTGACATTCAAGGCGATGGGAGAGACAGCTGGCTGGCCCTGCCGTCCTCACCTCCATGCCCCTATTGGCCTTCTTCGTGATCAGCCAGGTTAGATGGAAGCAGAGAATGGGGATAAAAGGTGTCCAGACGCAACAGACATTTGCTGATTTTAAATACAATTAATAAGTTTGCTTGAAGCTCTCAGTACACGAAGTGGATGTCCAGGACTTCTAATTAGCGAGTTAGAAGACACTCTGTAATATCCTATTAGTGAATTAGAAGCTCAAAACAGACAATATAGACATGATATTATTGTTTAGCAAATTAAAAGTTCAAGCATGGCTCTTGATCTGATCAATAATTTAGCCTTTATATTTTATAAAATAAATAAAAGTTAGGATTTTGTATTTAAAACTATATAGGCCAATAAATACAAAAATGTTTATAATTAGTTGCATCCCTAATTTAAATGATTTGTAGAAATAAAAAAAAATTTTTTAACACTTATAAATTCAAAACAATTATAAATATAGGCCTAATATAATTAATATACAGATAATATAAATTATTAGTATAATTATTAGTTTTTAAATACTCCTATGTGAGTTATATGGTTGTATATCTACTTAGGAAAGTAGGCAAAATCGACAATAATGCCTCTTACTAGGTTTATATAACAATGTTGCTCAAAGTCTACTAAGGTACACGTAGCTCTTTTGCCTTTAATAAAAATGGTCAAGGAGGTCCTGACTGTTGTGTCTTTTTTGTGACAAATCAAAGGAACAAGTCTGGAACTTAAAATTTGAAATTAACCAGCCAATCCTCGGCTCTTGTCCTTTTATTTAATTCTGCAAGCCTAGCTTGCTCTTGTTTCATGTAGATCACTAAAGCATATGGTGCACTTGGAAGCAAATCATTTTGTTTATGGTTCTGCTCGGCTTATAGCCATAGCATCTCCCCCTTTTATAAAAATAACTTGAACAGTTTAAGTTCCAAACTTAAGTGATCAAGGAAGTCTCAAAAAAAGTCACTCCTTGTAATTCACTCTTGGCTTTTGCTCTAGCCACGTGTTGCGCCGTGGCAATTCTGGTATAGCTGGCTTAAACGTATGGTCCACTCGGACTGACTCAGGCTCAGAATCCATTTGCAGTTCTGAAATACCATCGTCATTGTGCACATGCTTTCCACCAGGGTTGCCATCGTTTTCACGCATCATTGGGTTTCCAATGCTGACATCCTTGTTCGAATCTAATTGATCGTCTCCCTGAGACTTTGGGTCTGAGCTTGTTCATTGAAGTTGATCTCTGTGCACTTTCTGGAATCTTCCGTCTTCCAGCTTGACAATTGCGGTATTCCTTCCCAATGGATTGATCAGCCTGGCCTCGTGTGTTGACTTCTCCGTCTTGTACACTACGGTTTCACCAGGACTCCATCCAGCTGCTGACATCAAAGGTACACACAGTTTTCTTCCCATCAGTAATTCTGCTGGTGATGTGCCTCCTTTGCCCGCTGATGCATGGTAGAATAGAAGGTACCTGTCGATTGGGGCTTGGGAAAATCCATTTGCACTGACAGTTTCTTTTATTGTACGAACAAATTGCTTAGCCAGACCGTTGCTAGCTAGGTGGTATGCTGGGGTCGTTACATGATCGCATTGAGTCAACCAACCTCGTGTCTCTTGGCTAACAAAGCTTGATCCATTGTCGGACACCAGGACTCTCGGTACCCCTAGCTGGGAGAATGTTCTTCTCAACCTCAAGATCACCGTAGCGGATGTCATGTCCTGTGTCACGTGCACCTCTGGATAGTTCGAATGAGAATCAACCATGACGAGCAAATATTGTCCTTCTATCGGACCCGCAAAATCGATGTGAATTCGTTCCCAGGGGCCTTGTGGTGCTTGCCATGAAGTTCGGAAATTCAGATTTAGAGGCTTCGCCTTCTTGCATGTCAGACAACAACCAACTACACGCTCTACCACCTTATCGACACCTGGCCACTAGAAGTACTCGCGCAATAGAGACTTAGTGCGTGTCATGCTTAGGTGTACACCGTGAGCTGCGTTCACTGCTTTATCTCGAAGTGCAACTGGCAACACTATCTTGGACCCACGAAGCACCAAGTCTCCTTCAGTTGTTAGTTCTCCAGCCAGTGGTTTGTAGCTACGCATCTCACTGTTCGAGAACTGTCCAGTTTGAATTGCCTCTCGGAGATTTCGCAGTTCGTGGCACTTCCTGGACCAGAAACGAATATCGGTCAGCTTGAGCAGATGACTTTCTGAAAGATAAATTGCACCAATCGCGTGAGTTGGAGCCTCCATCGAAGCGTTTACAAGCCTAGATAGTGCATCAGATCGCATCTCCGCCGACTTCAGATATGTTATGCTGTAGTCGTAGCCGGGCAATAAAATAGCCCATCTTTGCAGGCGCGCCGAAACCCTTTCTGGTAGCTGACTGGAGGGTCCGAACACGAAAGTCGGAGGGCGGTCAGTTACTAGCGAGAATTCTCTGCCATAAAGAAACTGGTGAAACCGCCGAATGCCCCAGACAATCGCCAATGCTTCGCGTTCGATCTGCGAATATCTCTTCTCCGCCGGTGACAACAACTTGCTAATGAAGATTATGGGCCTGTCTTCCTGAGAGAGCACGGCACCAATGGCCACCTGCGAAGCGTCACATTCGATTTCCACTGGTTTCTTTGGATCGTATGGATGCAACATAGACGCAGTCGATAGTGCCATCTTGATCTTATTGAAGGCTTGTTCGTGCTTGTCTGTCCAAGTGAATTCGGCTCCTCTGCGTCTAAGCTGTGACAGGGGCTCAATGAGTTCTGCGAGGTTGCGCAGAAATTAATGAGGCCAAGAAACGATTCCAATTCCGGTAGATTTTTAGGGGCTGACATCTCCCTTAACGCGCGCACCTTCTCTTCATCTGGCTTCACTGTCCCTGACTCGAGAATGTGACCCAGAAAGCGGACCCGAGTCTGCATTATTTGACATTTTTCCTCGTTTACTGTCAAGTTGTGCTAGGCCAACCGTGCTCCAACTTCAGCTTCTGTCTCTGAGGTCTTCTTTGGTCTCGCCGCCAATGAGAATATCATCGACAAATGCTACTGCTCCAGAAATTCCTTGAATCACTTCCACAATGTAACGTTGGAAAATACTGGGGGCAGTCCTTAACCCGAAGACTAGATGGTTGTATCTGAAGTTCCCGAATGGTGTAGACATCACAGTGATATCCTTGGAAGAGTCGTCTAGGTGCACCTGGTTATATGCCTTCTCGAGATCCAGAATCGTGTAGTATGAGTAGTACGTATTTGCAATTTGTCACTGCTGCGAATGCTTCTTCAACTGTCGGCAATGGGTAGCTATTTCAGACGCTCGCGAGATGCGAATGGCACAGGCCTCGCTTTGATGTACTTGGGCACTGCGCCATCGACTAATCGTAAGCTTGCCTTGAATGGAGCTGAATCCTGTATGTCAATCTCTGTACATCTCTGTATGTCCAATAGAAACGCATTCCGGATTGAATTTGATGACATCTCGTCCGAGCAATGCAAAGTTGCGGTTTGAGCGTACTACTTGAAACGTAATCTTGATGTTTCTTCCTTTCCATTCCGTGACGACAGGCAATGAACCCAATTGGTCGAATTTGTGTCCGTCGGTGTAGCCCACCAAAGTCGAGGTGCTGCCTTGCAACTTCGGCTTTCCAAATTTACACTACAGCTTGCTGGACAGAACTGAAACCGAAGCTCCCGTGTCAATCTGACAGATTATGGATTGCATTTTGCCTTCTACTTGACATGCCAGCTTCACTGTAGATCATGACGCTTCTCTGCCAGTGTCAGTGTGCAAAATGTCTCTTTGTGCAGAATCCTCAGCCACAAAGTTCTGTTGACTGGATACGCTTGACCGACAGGCCTTTTGAAAGTGGTTTTGCTTACCGCATCTCTTGCAGGTTTTTTCCATAGCCGGACATGCTGTCGTTGGATGCTGGTTGCCACCACAATGAGGGCACTTCTTGTCTCCTCTGGGTGGGATCGGCTTTGACAGTTTAGGCTTTGAGCTGCCGATTTTTATGACCGTCCCTTCCGCTTTTGATGCCGTCGCTGACTGCATTATATGCGTGTCCTTCAGTGACGCATACGCCTCGGCTTCCGCCACAGCAGCCTTGAAGGTTAGATCCTCAAAATCTCGGATTAGCAGCTTTGCTATGATGACCTTGTCATTCAGTCTGCAGATGAATTGGTCCCGGAGCCATTCCTCCTTGTTGCTAAATGCACATTTATCCGACGCTTTGAGCAGCCTCTCAGCGAATGCTCGAATGCCTTCTTTTGCGTCCTTCTTGGCATTTTGAAAGGCATACCGTTCAGACAGGACATATGTTTTAGACACCAGGATCTCCTTGAGCGCATTGTTGAGCTCTTCGAAAGACATTGTGCTCGGTAATGTAGGAGCCAGATGATCCGCAAGAGTGTCATACAGACCAGCAGACAGACGCATGAGCAAATCTGCGCCTTTTCTTCTTCTCCCCATTTGCAGAGATTGGCCGTAACTGTGAAGCATTCCATCCATCGTGGAAATGACTTTCCTTCCTCCAGCTTCTCAATGTTGATCATGTCGAGCATGTTGTTTCCAATCATTGGCTGGTGGAATTGTGCAGTTTGGCCGATTCATTCCAGACTCGAAGACAGTGGCACTTTGCCATCCTTAGTCACTGTCTTTGCTGCAGACTTCACTGACAATGCCATTTTCTCAGCTGCCGGTGTTGGTGGTGCCATCCTGCTTGCGACGCCACTGTTGTGTCTTTTGTTTTTTGTGACAAATCAAAGGAATGAGTCTGGAACTAAAAATGTTAAATTAACTAGCCAATCCTTGGCTCTTGTCTTTTTATTTATTTCTGCAAGCCTAGCTTGCTCTTGTTACGCGTAGATCACTAAAGCGTACAGTGCGCTTAGAAGCAAAGCTTGGCTTATAGTCACAGCACTGACCTTCTCATAGCCAGGGCCATTTTTTTGCCTTGTTTTTTATAGTTTAAGATGCCTAATATTTATATTGGTTTAAGAAAAGGTTTAAGTATAGTTTACTCTCCTTTCTATTTCTTAGGCCTATCTGCCTTAAATAAGGTTTTAGTCATTTTGTCTATTAAACCAACATGTCTACTATCAAATTATCTACCAAAATATATACAAGTAAGCTCATCTGCCAGTAACTTATCTGCCACTAACTTGTCTACCAATGGTATTTAATTAGGCATACATTTTAATAATCTAAGCTTCAAATTTAAATTATACTTAAAGCTGATAAATATTGATTAAAAGTGTATATAAAATATGAAAAATTTCTGCATTTTAAAGATTAAAATAATAATATACATGTAAAATTCATCATTTAAATATATACTTGAATGGCATTTATATGTTTAGCTATTACAAAATTATTTACCCTCATTTATATCTTCTTAGACAGTGGTAATACAGCACCTCCAATTAAAGGAGTGGTTGGGTAGTCACCCCTTCTTCTAGCAAAATTTTATAATTAGAGCAGCGTATATTCTAAAATCTCACAAAATATATATAATAAGCTTTTGCTAAAAAAATATAGTTGGTCACCTTATAGAGAGATAAAAAGGTAGATATCTCCCAGGGGGATAGAAGGGTACTCACCCAGCTAGGAGCAGCAAGCTCCTCTGCCCTCTACCTGCATTGCCACTGCCTTTAGGTTAAAGGTGGCTTTATATAGGCCAAAGCCATCTTCTCTACTTTATTGAATAATCAATATTATATAGTAGAGGGCCTATGGATTTTATATATACACCTGATTCCAATCTCTAAAATTTCATATGATACTCCCGGTGTAAAAAAAGTCGTCGTTCGGACTCGTACATGTCAGGGTCCCCGGGTACGACCGCGGTACAAAGTATTTTAGTCGAAAAGACGTCTTTTTCTTACCAACAGCGAACGATTTCCGGACTGTGGAAAAAGCGTTTCATACTACTTATAGCCGGATTCAGTAGAGTGTACAACATGTGTTTTGGATGCGTTTTGCTAAAATAATAGTTGATAAAATATTAGCACTAGCTATGCGTGCAGATTCGATGTTAGAAATGAGAAGAAGAAAGACAAAGCAGTTGTTTAAAAATGTAAAGCCGAACGCTTTATTTTAGCATTGAGTTAAGCTAAAGTTTAGCATTAAACTAGCAAGTTTAAGTTTGTGATTGCTTAAGTATAAACGTGTATAAATGTATAAAATTAGTCACTGGAGCTGTCACTGCTGCTAACGCGAGGGTACTTCGACGCTGGACCTCGACAGCCCGTCTGTCGCTGCTGACGGCCAGCCGCTCGCTGCCGATGGCCTTGCGCTGCAACAGCTTGCTGTTGAATGCCCTCCTGTCTCGCCGCTCCAGCTTCCCTAGGCTCGAGCGTCCGGCGGCGCCTTGCGGCCTGCCTCTCTGCGGCGTGCTTCAGAAGGTCTTTCAGCGTCTTCTCTACATCGTACTCGGAAGGCCGCCTGGCCTCCTCTGGGTACAAAGCGATGATGGCCTCTGAGGAATCGAAAGGGAGATTGGATTTTTGGATGCAAAGTGAATAACTGGAATAGCAGGCTTAATTTCCTTCAACTATTTTCTCACCCCTCTGCATTTATTCGCACGTTCTGAACGCTCTGCAGTTTTGTGCTTAAGGATTTTATCAGATGTGATCGGGACTACTGCTATAAGTAAGATAGTAAGATTGCACATGTTGAAAACTTTACAATAAAAATTGTGTTCGCACAAAGATTTAGAATTTTTTTTGCGCTTGTGAAATTTGTGAAATTTAGCGCTTGTGAAGCGACCCCGATTTTTCGTGAATTCATCCCTTTCCTACTCTCAATTACAACCCCTTGAAACACTCCCAAGGGTATGCATGGCATGATATTGAGCAGGAAAAACTCACCTAGGAAGACGTCCAGCGCATTTCTGAAAGCCAAGAAGGAGTCCGTCACTTGGACATCTGGGTGCTCATCCAGAAGTCGTCTGGCCATGTTCCTACCGGACCAGTTCACGAGGCATTGTAGTTCCGGCGACAGGCATTTATTTAGCATGCGCTTGACAGTGTCATGCGTACTAGCAGCCCGGCATCCGAGTAGACTTGGAGCCTGTTTTGTGGGAAATTCATTTGGAAATAATATCACAGAACTCTCAATATTTGCCATATGGTGCATTAGCCATGCTTACTGTGTTCTTACCAAGTTGCTTCGCTCCGCTCGTGAAGTGATGAAGCGAATGTAATCCGGCCAGGAATTGATCGGGCGAAAGTTGTCGCGCCTAGTCGAATCTGCCACGACTGCCCCGTGTTGCGGATGTACCTGCATTCGTCGATTGAGTACAGCCACTTGAGCGGACAGACCCTCAATGATGGTGGATAACTCCCTCTGCAGCGTTTTTACGGCCTCGTGCGTCTCGCAAGCTCTGCGAGTAGCCAGAGTGGCTAGGTATGCGACGCTACACATGGACTCCGGATCGAGTCCCAGGCCTATCAGCTGCGCTGGAATGTCCCGCAACGCTGAGGGGTGGAACCCGAGGCCGCTCGAAGCTGCTCCGCCCTCAGGCCGGTCCTGCTCTGTGCTCTTGGAGACGGTACTTGGAGGCTCATAAGCACCGTGACCGCTTCCAGAAGCTTCAGAGACTGCTCTGGACTCATCTGACACAAGCTGCCGAAACGGCCGCTGCATCAGTGTTGGCATTGACGACAGTGTCGGTCGCATCCCACTTGGTGTGCTGAGGGGTGTGGAACGAAGTGTCGACATCGGCAATGACGGCAGTGTCGGTCGCAGCGCACTTGGTGTGTCGAGGGGTGCCGAAGGAGTAAGGGTGCAGTCGCCTTCCTGATCCTTCTCGCTTTCCTCAGACGTTGGCATGTTCTGTGAATCAATACATGTAGAAGATAGAATCAAATTCTGAGATAATGTCCGTAGCGAATATCCTAATGAATCAGTCGTTCAGCATCGCCTCATCCTTCTGGCGCCTTCCACCCCATACAGCAGAGCTGCTCACCTCCATCCTCACCGCATCGCACTCTCAGTCTCGTCTGCTCTCACTCTCACCCTCACATATACTATGCACTAATAGGAAAGGTATCCAAAGGTATGTGGAAAGACTCACATCGATCGGCGAGATTCGATTCCGCTGACCGCAATTAACTCGCCGAATCGCTTTGAGAAGAGAGTCCAGCGTCTTCTTCTTCTCGATGCGCATTCTGCGGAGATGATGAATGGTTGGCGCGCTGTCTGTCTCTGGGTCCAGCACCACTTGCAGTATGATGGCTGAATACCACTCTTCGCCGTACTCTGCCCGCACCTCCATTCGCGTTGGCTCGTACATTCGCGCCTCGTCCATTGCTCGCCAGTCATCGGACGTGAAGCCTTGGTAGTGGCCGAGTGTCAGTTCCTCCTCGGACTTCTCCAGAATTTGGCCGTCGTCCATGAAGAAAATAATGAAGCGAATGCCCGCGCTTGACATGTTGCAATGTAATGTAATGCTGGTGCTGGAAATATAATGCCGACTGTGAAGATATCGAATTTTGCAGAAAGAGTGGGAAATTCAGTTTTTTACTGTTTGCAGGATAATTTTACTGCATAAAAGCTCAGCCTTGCCCAGTTCCCTCTCTCAACCCCACCACCCTCCACATTCAAGACCTCCCGACCAATCCTATCCCTCCATTCCACCCGCCCAGCCCCAATCAATTTCTCCATCCCGGCTCCTACCTTGCTCCGACCCTTTACGGACGAATCAATTTGTATATCCCATGTTCAATACCTACCAGATAACTCTACTCTAATATGCATTTTTTATTTTCTATTGTACTCTGTACCGTATTCAATAGTCTTGAAAAATGCCACCTAAGAGAAGGCGCACTGAAGGAGACAGTAATAGACAGTACTGGCAGCCTCTACCAATATCCGTATGAGTCCTCCCGCCTCCAAATCGGCTTCTATTCCGAAGGCCGCGCAATTTTTTTCTATAGTGCCAGACAGGAAGTGTTTCATGCTCCCCATGATGATTCTTGGATTGTTATTTCATTGACTAGTTTGGAGTGATTCGCTACTGATTTAATTAGCTCGTATTTTCATTCTTGTGAAGCAAGCAAATCTCTAAGTTACCTGGCAACTATAGATATATCAATGACTGCTTATTATAATGCCGACATTCCTTGTGTTTAGTGCCGACCCGTTTGAATTTATCTATCCACATATCTCTGTATGGAACTGTCCAAGAATTGATGTGGCTAAATGTAGAAAAACAGACAGTATAACCTGACTTGTTGTGGCCCGCGTAAATATGTTCTATCTTCTATTCGCAGTCGCAACTGGCAATATCAATACACAGAGACTGAGAACGCTACCTCGAGAACGCTAGACTGGTTTTCTTTTCTCTACTTTGCTCTCTTTTTTGCTTTGTTGAAGGCCTTTTTAGACTATTAACCAAGATTTATAGCTGTAAGCTAACAGAAATCGTGGAACCAATACTATTCATGGTCTGTGAACCCTAGACCATGCCTGGATCAAACAAAGAAACTTTTTTATCGGGGGGGGGTATGACAGCTGGTCGTGGCCATAAAAACGTCGGAAGGAAAGGCTCGAGAGGCTTCGAGTCTACACACGCTATATCCCTGGCAATTCAGTTTGAAATAAAATTGATACATACTTCCCTCCCAGAGACTTCTAAATATAACAGCTGTTATCTTCAGAGCTCTCTGATACTTCCCCACCAACACACTGCCCGATTGTTTGCTACCAACAGACCTTTGAAATAGTTCCTTTTCTGTTCCAACTCAGTCTCATAAAGTAAACAACCATATAAATTTTAACGTAGATTGTAGTTCAGCTCTGGCTGCTTCAATGGCTTCGAAAAGGACACATTTGAAACAGCTAGAATTAGAATCCTATAGGGAGTGGATGAGAGTTTGAGAGAAAAGATAAGTGAGAAGAAAGGAGATAAGAGGAGAGGAGAGAGGCGAGGAGAGGAGAGAGGCGAGCAGAGGAGAGATGCGAGGAGATAAGAGGAGAGCAGGATCGAAAGATAACTGAGAAGAGACAAAACTTGATGGCTGGATTGCCATTTGCAATTCTAAATGTGTCCAAGGGCCCGAGGGCCGGATGGAGAGGCTTTGGCCTGCGGACCGGAGTTTGCCCACCCCATGGTAGCTCTCTCTCTCTCTCCCTCTCTCTCTCTCTCTCTCTCTCTCTCTCTCTCTCCCTCTCTCTCTCTCTCTCTCTCTCTCTCACCCTCTCTATGGTCGTTTCACAAACCCTAATTTTCACAACGAGGCTTTTCATATTGCTTGTTCTGCTTCTAGAACCAGAACCAATTTGTAAAGTATAACTTTTTGTCTCCTTAACTAGAGGGATATACTTGCTATAAACTCTTAATTATTGAATGAAAATCGCCAAGAAGAAAGTGAAAAATTGTGCAAAGTGAGGCTAGGCTGTTAAGGCAAATTGTACTATATTGTGTATAGTTTACAGTGGCGAAGCTAGGGGCGGGGGCGGTCGCCCCCTTAGGCAGAGACCGAAAAAAATCAAAGGGGGACCAAGCGAATTTCTGCCAAAAACAGAGCCACCCCTCCGCCCCCTCCCGGGCTTTACCCTTCAGAATCTCCCCCCTTAAAAAATTTCTGGTTGCGCTACTGCTATCTAGCGTACTCTATGGCTTAATAATATAAGTTGCATGCATTAATATCCAAATATAATATAATATAATATCCAAATACACTAATCTTAATCTAAATATACTAAATCTCTAAGGACACTACCACGCGTTGATTGTAATGAAAGAATCGTTAACCAGTATCATAACTAATTAAGTCATATTTTTACCCGTAAACAAGAATCATAGGTACGCATTTAAATGTTCCTTTTTAGAGGACTGGACCCTTCTGTCTGATCTGCGGGAAGAAGCAAGCAATCTATCGGATCACCCGCGGGAAATCTAACACGATCTCTGTAACATAGTGCGATAGGGTTGCTCGCTTGACAACAATTAAGTAAAGAAAACTCAAAATGTTGATTCTGAGTTTTCTTTACATATATATTGCTCCTTGATGGCGCTGGCGAAGGCTTCGGGGCCCTGGTCCACCAAAATCTGGCGCCAGCCCTTCGGCGGCTCAGTGCTACATTGAGCTCATTCACTTTCTGTTTTCCCGAAATTTCTGAGTTTTAAACCCACGCCCAACATTGCTAAACTCGCATTTACACGGATCAGGTGCGCACTGAAAATTTGACCAACTTCTTTTCCAAATTCAAAAACTCTGGCACTGCAAAATATTTACATAATCGAAAAGTGATTGTACGCAATTAATAACTAGTTAATTTGGTATTTTTAATAAAAAGCAGTTATCACTCAGGGTATTGTCCTTTTTGGTGAACCCTACTGTCAAAAGTAGTAAGGCATGGTCAGACTTACTGTTGATGCATTTTACGCGACACCCCAATCAAAAATGTAGATTTAAAAGATAGTTTAAAAATGAGTCTATAAAAAACGAAAATATAAATTCACACAAAAGAATAATTTGTTTTCAACTGAAAGGCTAATGTCCCGCGACTGCAATCTCGAAGCCCCAAAACACAAAACACAAAAGTTTGAAAAAGAAACTTCGCCAACTTTTCTACTATCACAAGTAGTAAATTATGCAACTGGAGAATTATCAAGGGTCATTTTTCATCTGACATATCTTTTTAAATCGGACTGTCAAAAAGTGCTAGTTGTCAGTACACAAAGGTGAATACTTGAAAATAAACCCAAAACTAACCGAAATCACAGCAAAAGGGACATTTATACGGCGTTAGAAAAAAATTGCATTTTTTGAGGAGTCGGATCAAAACGGACCATTAGGGACGAATAACGGACCCACATAAGTACAAAGATGACAAACTTTTTAGCCATGAAGTTACTGAAATATGGCTCTTTAGAGTGATTTAATGTAAAAACTAGATATTTTTTCCTAAAGCAGACGCAACCCCAATGAGGACCCGTCGGGGTCCGAAAGACGTCCGCTTGACCCCACTTTTTACACCGGGCTACTTCCAATATAGCATTAAAAGTATATAGAAAAACTGTATACACATTAATAAAAAATATACAGATAGGTATTATAAATAACCTGATTGTAATTTATATACATATTAAATCTATAGACAATATACCAATCTAAAAAAATAGATAGTAAATATATTCTACAGGCTTAAGCTAGGCCTAGCATAATTTATAACTGCAATAAATATTTTGATGGGAAGTGGGAACCAGAAAAAACACCATTTTTGCCTCACAATCTTACATCATTACATGCCAGTGATTTTAATAGCCACTAAGTAGAAATCTAGAATACCATATAATATTTAACTTTATTAAATGCGACTTGTGAAATGTAAGACTTGAGCAAATATACAGTTATTATAAGATTTCTTTCTGAGAATATATTCAACAGGATCCGAAGAGCTCAATACTTATTATGTATTTTAGTTATGAAATGAATAAAATTTTAGAATTTAAAAAGGAAACATACATCATCAGCATTGAAACGAAAGTGGGTACTATTACACTAGCAAGAGTAAAAAACTTGATTAATTACATTCTTTTAATACCTGAATTTTAATAACTGGGCTATGTCCTACATGTACGAGTATGACCGAGATCGAAAAATAGCACGCGCACGTGTCCGTCGTGTCGGACAGTAAATGAATGAATGAATTGAATCTTATGCTGAACTTTATAATAGTTCTAGGAAACTTAGTGCATTTGAAATCATCACTGTTCTTAACAAAATTGCTCACACGTGTACTTACTTTCTAAAGTATATATAGAGTTCTGATACAGCATTTTTTGTCTCCTAATTGTATGTTTACTTTTAATTAGCTAATATACGTACAATTAATGCAATTTTGTTGTTGCAGTTGGAGAAGTTGTTACGGGGGCTTTTCACATTACCAATTCCTGCAGAACCAGAATCGATTTGGATCTTCCAAGAAAAAAAGCAGTATAACTATTTAAATTTGCTGAATGTTTGACTGCCTTGCAGCTTCACTTTGCACAATTTTTCACTTTTTTCTTGGCTATTGCCATAGTTTAATAATCACAACTTTAAAGCACTTATATCCCTCCAGTTTAGGAGACAAATGTTACACTTTACAAATTGGATCTGGTTCTAGAACCAGAACAAGCAATATGAAAAGGTCTATAGTTCGTGATTTTGTATATGCTTATGTCGGAACCATTGGTCAATTGTGTTTTTTCCTGTTGAGTAATACTTATTACTGGATTTGAGTATAAAGCCTTGAATTACAGGTCATTTTTTTGAGAATGCTCTACAACAGAGCCCCCTTCTTCTAAAGATTTAAAGCAGGTTCAGCCTCCAAACCCAACCTCAATCAGGCCCACTGCCTGCTTATCCATAGATGTATATACATGCAACATGTATACTACTTAATTTAATGTACGTTTGTATACTTGTTAAGAGAGAAGTTGAAACTTAAGCAGCTGGGGGCGGTCGCCATATGGATTTTATGGTGGGGGGACAAAGCCAAGAATTCAACTTGTACATGACTAAAATTCCTAAATTTCTATTATTTTAAGGATTTTGTAGTCAACGCTCATTTTGGCGCCGCAGGGACTCCCTTTGGCACCACAGGCACTCATTTTAGCGCCGCAGGTACTCCTTATAGCGCCGCAGACACTCATTTTAGCGCCGCAGCCACTCACTCAGTTAAGCGCCACAAGCACTCATTTTAGCGCCGCAGGCACTCATTTTAGCGCCACAGGCACTCATTTTGACGCCGCAGGCACTCATTTTGGCGCTGCAGGCGCTATGTTTTGTCGCCCTGCATCAAAATGCATTCATGCAAAGCAGCAAAAACCAAAAATAAGCAAGAAGTCTACATTTTACATTTAAAATGTGGAGGGGCCAGATACCATTACTGACCCCCCCATTTTGAAAAAGTGGGGGCCATGGCCCCACTGGGCCCCCCCCCGTGTTAAATAAAGTTACAAATAACTCGTAAATAACAGCAGAAAGTTGAAGGTCTACGAAAGGTTCATCCGTACAACACAACATACACATAACGACAATTACAGTAGTGTCTTACTGTGAAATTATTAAGGCTCGTTTACAACTGGCGTCAATATTTCATCACACGACTTGATTCACATTCACACCTACTTTTATTCCTTTTTGTTACATCGGTCGGAGTTGATTTGATGGATCATTTGGCGGCTACTGGGCTGTTTCAAGGGCCTTTTTTCACTAGCGAAGCTGAAATGCCTGGCAGTAGTTAAATGGAAAAGACCAAGTAACCTCCAGATGTACGCAGTTGATTGAGAATGTACATTTCTAACCCCCCAAACTCATCGCTGTTGTGGCAGCGCAGTGGAGACGAGGTTGAATGTACATTTCTGCCCTTCTCCTCTCCGCTCTATACCCCCCTTTCGTTCAGGGTAAAGTGTAGAGGGACAGGAAGGGCTATCTAGCTTTCTATATTAGCATTAGCAGCGCGGGAATGACTATATTTCATAGAACTTAGTAAGTAAACTCCATAAACAAGATTTTTCTCCGCCTGACCTGAACTCTATCAGCAGACTTGTCAATCCGTCAACAAGAGCAAAACAGCCACCGAAGAACAGAAAGATTCACAACATCACAATGCCAGACTATTTATCGTGCGGCGCCTGTCACGCAGAATTCGAAGTGGTTGATTTCTACCTATTCCTGAACCATAAAGTGTCCAATTGTAACGTTGGCTACTCTTCAACTAGCGTCACCGAGTCAGTTCTGGAATGCTCCAAATGTCTGCGCAAATTTCGCACCCCGTGGGCCCTGCTGCAGCACCTTCAAGCCGAGCACTGTCTGTCTTTGGCGCGAACTCTGCTTCTGCCTGGCAGTGGTGCTAGCAGTGCACCAGCCCCGTTTTCGAATGGCGGCAGGCCGCGCCCGCTTCTGGATCAGAACAGCCTGGCCGAGGCTTGCACTCAGACTACCCGATCCTGCCTGAAGCGACAGGTCTGCCCTTACGAGGAGGGCCTACCAGACGACTGCTGCTTGAAGGCTAGTAAAGAACAGCGCGCCTCCGACAGTGGCTGCTGCTGCATGGATAGCTTCGGCGCTGGCGGCTGCAGAGGCTCCTGCGGCAGTGGCGGCGGCGGCGGCGGTGACAACAGCGACGGTAAAACGGCTAAACGCCAGTCCGACTGCTGCTTGGCTGTACCAAAAAAGCGACGCATTCTGACGGCAGCGGCTGCCGATGCCTCCGCCTCTGCTAGGAAAAGTCGATCATCTGTACAGCAGCAGCAGCCGCCGTCAGCCGCCGCTGCATCTGCTGATGCACCCGACGCCGACACTGACGCCTGCTGCGGTCTCCAGCCGGACTGCGCCCTTCTCCGTCCACCAGTTGCTAAACGCAGCGCAGAATGCCAAACGGACTTCGTCGTGCCCCTACTAGACGATCTAGACGTTGATATGCTGCTAGAAGATGCCGGCGTTGACGTTCCAACTTCCCTAGTCGGCGACATCGACGGTGCAGGCGCCGGTGTCGCTTCTATCGCTAGCATTGTTGACTCCTCGCCGTCGGCCTTGGACCCGATTTCCTCTACGCTACGTCGTCCAATAGCCCCCGCGCCATCCAAAGCCATCCAGACTGTCAGCCGAATCGTCTCCCAGCAGCCTCTGCTCCTGCCGCCGCCTCCGCCGCCGCCTCTTCCACCTCAGCAGGAGCAGCAGCAGCAGCAGCAGCAGCAGCAGCAGCAGGTTCTTCTATCAGAATTCTACTCGTCAAATACCTTGGCCTATCAACAACAATCATGTGAGCAATCTGAGCAACTGCAAGCAGCAAAGACTAATCCCATCTCTCTGTCTTTAAATCCCATAATTATCAGCAGCAGTACTAGTAGCTCAGGCATTGAAACTTCGCCATCGACCAGACAACCTTCTGCTTTAGCCACGTACAGCAGACCTTCGCCATCCGTTGATTCGCGCTCCGCTACCAGGGATCTTAGATTCAAGTGCAGCCTGTGTCCCCGCACCTTCCGGCAGAACATTCACCTGCGCAAGCACGTCATGTCTCAGCACAGTCACTCCAAGCCGCACAAGTGTCCCAGCTGCGACTACACCACTGTTGAGAAGAGCCATTTAACTGTGCACATTCGCAAGCACACGGGCGAACGGCCCTACAGCTGTCGGGTGTGCAACTACTCAACAGCTCAGAACTGCACCCTCAAAGCGCACTACTTGCGCAGACATCCGGGAAGTGTAGTGCATTGCAATAAGTGCCAATTAAAATTTGTCACAGAGCACGAGAGGGACAAGCACGAGCGCAGTTGCAGTCAATATTTCTAATGGGAGCCGATCTGCACTCTGGACCCAGCTCGTGAGGCTCTGATTATCTTATAATCTTTACTCAGGATCTATGTAGAAGTTGGAGCATTTGGTATCATCTGTTCTTGTTTGACTGTTCTGAGCAATTACCACTTGTTAGTGAAAATACGTGTGTAACACCTTCAAAAAATAACATACGAATAAATTCATTTGAAGACCTAAGCGCGACTGAAAATGTATTGTTGACATTATAAAATTTCAGTTTCCTTACCCCAACTAACAATTTCTTATACTCTGAACTTCAATATTTATGCCAATTAGTAATTACTGCTTTAAAAGTAGGACGGGCGGCGGCGGCCAACTACCTTTCAATTGTAACTTTACAGGAGGCAGGTTTTACCGAAAAAAATACATTATGGGAAATGGAGGTTTTCATTTTTCAACACAAAATATGTAATTTATTTTGCTAGGTCGAGGCAGATCCAATTTTTATCTTTTCCTGTAATGTATTTTTTTGGCAAAAACGGTCCTAACTATTTCCAAGAAACATAGTTTCCCGTCCTTTTACTTGAGCAGTCCTTGTATTTATGCGTCTTGTTTACACGTTTGCCTATTTAAATTTTGAAATATTAAGCTTTCAACGACTATAGAAACGGGGCGAATGGGCATGTACAGAATTGGGCCTTCAAGTATTTTTTGCATAATTGTGTCCCTTGGTCTTTTATTAGCTCATTAGCTTAGCGATTATATCATTAGACTGAGAAAGAAGAAAAGAGCAAAAACGTGGGAAAAGAAGCAGAAAAAACACGTGGCAGCATCAAACAAAGGGCCCCGCAAGGCCTTCAAAAAGATCTCAGTCGTCAGTAATTTTTGTCGCGACTACCAAGAACCAATGTCGCATATCGGCCGTGTGAAGTTTGAGTTTCGGCATGTACTGTATGCTGTAGACAGCACTTCTAATTTACTCGTTTTTTGAAGAAAAAACAGTTGAAATGATTTGTTCATTTATATGCGCAGGAAGTCTGCACTTTTAGTACTGTTACATTTATTCTTGATCCCCAAATACGCGCTTGTTAACTCTGACTTTCTATAATTCCATTCAACTATAGCGCATCAGTTTACATAACTGGACTGTGAACCCACTTAATTAAGATCTATCTACTAGACTACAGACATTTTCAAAAGCGCTATCGTATTTGTGTACATGACTTAATTTTTAATGATTAATAATATTATTATAGACTCAGCTATAAAGCTTTTGCGAATCACAGCCTACCATTTGTAGATGCATGTATTTTTGTTTCAAAAGTAAATACTATCATACAATCCATAAAAATAAATTAAAATTCTTATATTTAATTTTTTGGAATTATTTTGAAACCAATAGAAATAAGGTACATGTACATTTTGAAAAACATTGCAACTTGATCGATCAATTGCTATGAATATTATTGATCGGAAATGGGCCTCGAAAAACCCAAGGAAATACCTTTTTCTCATCCTACTTAACTTAAGTCCTCTGTATTTCTTCAAAAATTAGTTCGTGTAGTTCTTCGTCGCACAAGTCAACCAGCTAGCAAATACATGTAGAAGGCCAATGGGTGTGAGCTCGCATATAACGATGGTAAAGCTGTAGATCGTCGAATTATTCAAACTTCTTACAATCCTCGAGCCCCGCAGGTCCAAAGTTTCATTCTACTAGTCTTTGGGTTACGTCGATACTGATGTTAGAACTTAACCAAGAAATACGTCCTCATTATTTTAAAATAGAAAATAGAATAGAAGGCCGAAATGGAATAGTGTTAGGAACGACTAAAGCAAGTAAAACCAACTTGATAGATGTCCGACTTTCTTTTTGAAATTAGTAATAGGTACAGATACAGACATAAATAAATATAAATAGATATAAATAAATACAGATTTGTTTATTTTAAAGAATAATTTTTGTAATTTTTAATTGCAATCGCGTTCTTTGAAACTATGCCTGCGCGATATATATAGCTTTAATTTTTCTTCTTGAGAGTAAAAAGATCTGTCGAATTAATATTCCATTGTAATTAATATTAACAGCGACTATATAGAGCTTATAGCCCCACTGAATTGACGGCCAACACATTCAACTAACATGAAATCAAACCTTGACTGGCTGGAATTTAATTTTAAATTTTAAGTCAGTTAATAGCTGATTTATCCGATTGTCTAAAAAACAGCAGCGGCACCGAAAAGTCAATTATATTTTGTCTACGCCTTTGTTTCAACTAGTTAATGCCTAAGCTTTAATGCTTTTTGAGATATAAAATTATATTGTTTGTAGTTTGTCTATTCTGTATGGTACTATAAAACCTATTAAAAATTTACATAAAAGGTTGAGCTGAATTCCTACCGGCCTCCTCTCACATGTGTAGTAGACAGTAGTTCAAATGTGTGGCAGTCTTGGTGGTATTCAAATCAAATATCCCATTTAAAGAATTGTAAACTATTGAAATAATGGGCTCTTCAAGTAGCAGCCAACATGTAAAATGTTCAGAAGATCTTTTAATCCAACTTGCTAGATGCTTCACAAATAATGGTAAGACTAAGAGCTTTAATTTTTAATAATGTTTTTTAATAATTATTCAATAGGCCTAGTATTACTATTAGACAATTGTCTATAAATAAGCATTAAGATTTTTAGCAATGCTAATGAGTATGACAATATTTTTGTCTTTATTGTATCTAATTATACTTTTTATTATCCAAAACAATTGGTCTATTTGGGGGCTAATGTCATGTGTGGCAATCTTGGTGGTATTCTCTTTGTACTTTTGTAGCTGGCGAAATCCAAAAACGTGGGATAAAACGGTAAAACAAATCTGCGGACATTCGATGGAAAGTAATGTATCTAAAAAAGGTTTTTGAAAGATAGATAGGTCTTTAGAAAATAGTTCTGGATAAAAACTATTGTTTTCATGCTTTATATTGTTGAATAAATAAGAAAAAACCACAAAAAATCATTTTGAAAGTCTGAGTTGACCGATTTGCAATTTTTTGTTTCACTTTTTTTCATTATTAAACAATTAATTTTAAGACTTGTAGGCCTTAGAGAATGCTAATTTTTTTACTACTTACAAAACAGAAAGTAATCTGTGTTTTAATTTTTATTCAATTCAAAAAGATGAAGTATTTCTAAGGATTTCAAAGTTTTTCTAAAACCATATAAACTCGCAAAAATTCATACTAATATAAAGTGCAAAGTTTGCCAGCAAACATCTTTCTCTAAAAGTAAATATATCACTAATTCCTTGTTGCAAAATAATCTTTAAGTTGTTTTCTTTCATTTGAATATTAACTTGCATAGTATTAGTATTTGAAATATGCCTATATTTAGACTTAAAAATTTTGGGTAAAAAATGGTACCATAAAATGTGAACCCGGCATCCAAATCAGATGCTTACTGTATGCTCATTAAACGACGAAGAACAATGAAATTACACTAAAACATGTATCATTGCAATGTATATGCAGGAAAAAAAGAATTTTCCAAATCGCTTTAGTAGAAGCTGAGTAAAATGCAATTTTCCAATACTTATGGGAATTCCAATGTGTTACCCGGCTTCCAAATCAGATGCTTACTGTATGCTCATTAAGTGACAAAAAACAATGAAATTACACTAAAACATGTATCATCGCGGCGTGTATGTAGGAAAAAAAGAATTCTCCAAATCACTTTAGTAGAAGCTGAGTAAAATGCAATTTTCCAATCCTTATGGGAATTCCAATGTGTTACCCGGCTTCCAAATCAGATGCTTACTGTATGCTCATTAAGCGACGAAGAACAATGAAATTACACTAAAACATGTATCATCGCGGCGTGTATGCAGGAAAAAAAGAATTTTTCAAATCGCTTTAGTAGAAGCTGAGTAAAATGCAATTTTCCAATCCTTATGGGAATTCCAATGTGTTACCCGGCTTCCAAATCAGATGCTTACTGTATGCTCATTAAGCGACAAAGAACAATGAAATTACACTAAAACATGTATCATCGCGGCGTGTATGCAGGAAAAAAAGAATTTTCCAAATCGCTTTAGTAGAAGCTGAGTAAAATGCAATTTTCCGATCCTTATGGGAATTTGTATGTTTAAATAATAAACTTACGTTGAACACAATTTATTGCAAACGAACTCTACAAAATACACGTTGTCAAGAGTAATGAAAGTGATAAACAAATAAACCCTTGAAAATAATGTTAAATATGTTGTAGAATTATAGAGTGTAACATTATAAGATAGTTAAAGTTATTAAAATGCATTATTATAGCTTTTCTATCATTTTCATTAGACTCATTTTAGGTCGTAATTAAACTTACCATTTTAACAAATCATTTTATTAGAAATAAAGCTATACAAAAATAATTTGTGCTTTAATAGACTTTTTTTACCTTTTAAAAACTTGAATAAATTTATTTTATAGCTTTATTGCTTTCAAATTGCCAAAAAACGAATTTTCATAAAACTTGCCCCCGATTTTTGGATTTCACCAGCTCTTTGTACTTTTACTTAAATACTTAAATAACAATTACTTAAACTACAATTGTTGCAGTTATTATTGCTGTACTTATAGCTGTTGATTTTCAAAATGTCATTTTCAAAGAAAGCTACAAAGCTTCAAAGAAAAATAGGCTTATGTAGCAAGAACTAGTTAGCTTGTTTTTTAGAATTACAATCACTTCGGCGACAAGTCACTTCGGCGACAGTCACTTCGGCGACAAGTCACTTCAGCGACAGTCATTTCGGCGACACATTTGGATCACTTCGGCGACAATTAGCTAAATACTGTATGTTCTGTTTAGAGCGCATTTATAATAACACGTATTTTTTGCCATTGAACTTCACGATTAAAAAGTGTGATTTATCCGGATTTATTAAAAAAGCAACACAAATTTTCAGAATTTCATTATGAACAATAATTAAATTCATAGATTGATATCATGTTTCCTTGATTGATATTCGCCCATTACGATAAAGTACAAAATGAATTGACTTGCATTATATAGTACTGTAAGTATTGTGATAAATTTATTTGGCATACACATATACAGGCATACACTGTCACTCCGTTGCAGAAATAAAGAGAAAGAGAATAATAAACATGCATTAAAACCAAAGATGTTACATGTAGCATGCAAAGAAGTCTTAGCATTACAGATGTTAAGCATATGCAGATGCACCATAGACAGCTTACAGTCCATTCAGCTTGCTGCAAGCCTCCAGAAGTGACTGAATCGACCAAAGTTTGAAGTATTTGGACTATCGCTGGCGGTACTTCTTTTGCTGCAACCGCCTCAGAGCACCTTGTGACACCAACCGTGAGTCGATAGAGACCATGTGGCCCTCGTCGTGCAGCAGCTTGACCAGGAGATAGAACTGGAGCTGACCGCACGCAAGTACAGTACAGTGTATATGCAAGTGATATTATATATTTAAGCGATATTATTACTAGGATTAGCACTGTGCTATAAGAGAGAGAGGAGCAAGAGAGGGGAGCGAGAGAGAAAGAGAGAGAGAGAGAGAAAGAGAGATAGAGATAGAGAGAGAGAGAGAGAGAGAGAGAGAGAGAGAGAGAGAGAGAGAGAGAAAGAGAGAGAGAGATATAGAGAGAGAAGGGGAACAGATGGAGACTAAGAGAGAAGAGAGACTGAGAAATGAAAGACAATTTTGTTTGAACAAGAACATCTAAACACTGTACATGTATAAGTGTGTAATGTATTCAGTATATCAGTATTTTTTTAGAACAAAATAATTGCAATGCTTTCTTTTTTAATGCGTAAAAAACTTAGTGCTATAAATTTGTTATTCTTGCATTCTTTTTTAACTGCTTTCTTTTTTATTTTAGGCGCTACCAGGGTTAATGCTTATGCAATATATGTCTGTCGCCAAAGTAATCCAAATGTGTCGCCGAAGTGACTGTCGCCAAAGTGACTTGTTGCTGAAGTGACTGTCGCCGAAGTGACCTGTTGCCGAAGTGATCGGTGACCAGTTTTTACCGCCGAATTTGTCTAGATGGTTTTAGCTAATCTTTGGATTAATCCAAATGTACTTAATTTCTTTCTAAATACAATTTTATGAATTTAATCTGGGAAGCAAATTTGTAATGACTATATAATTTAATATTGTAAATATTGTATTTGCGACAGTATTCGAGAATCGAAGAACCAAAAAATTGCCATGCTAAAAATACTATTCCATTTAACGTAACAAATGCTGCGTGGCTAAGATATGTAAAATCATTGTTGAGTAGGGATTTTATCACAAAGCGTCACAAAGAATTTAATAGGAAATGCACATGTTTAAAACATAAAAAGTAGGAGTAAAAAACAGCAGTAAAACAATTAACAACCAGTTAAAGTGAAGACAATAAAAGCAGCCTAATCAGTCATCTCGCACCACTAGTTGCAGGCGCGTTGAGCTTGCTGCATGCTTGCAGCAGCTGTAGCACCGAGCGCTCACTGCACACGTACTCTGCCCACAGCCGGAAGCACACGCGTTGGTACGCGCCGCGCGCTGACGCTGTATGCCCTGGCAAAAGCAAATAGTGTAGAATATAATATTGGATCATAGTCATACAAATTTGATTTCCAAGAAGATTTAACTGATAAAATTGTATTCAGAAATAAATTAATCTAGAAAGTAGCTAAAACGATCCAGAAAAATTAGCCAGCGAAACACAACCTTTCTTTGAAAATAACATTTTGAAAATCAACAGCTATGTACAGCTATAAAAATAAAACTGCAAAAATTATAGTTCAGGTAATTGTTATTTAATTATTTAAGTATTACTAAGTAATAATAAAGAGCTAAAAATAATAGCTTAACTATATGCTGATATATCTTGATTTAATATCTGTTGCCGGATTGTCTGTCGCCGGATTGACTGTCGCCGGATTGTCTGTCGCCGGATCGTCTTGTTGCTGGATTGACTGGATACCGACAGTTTGATACAGAAGCAAGTTAGAAGCATATAGTCTAGATCATGCTAAATGCATACCAGAATGTATTGAACCAAATTTATAAATGCATGGTATTGCTAAGCAGATATACATAAATGCAAACAAACATGCTATAAAATTTACAAACAAAACAAATCCAATTATATATGCCATGAATACATACATGTGCAAATTCCAAAATTTGGTCAACCATGCAACTTAGTTTTAACAAAAAATGTGACATAGGTAGTTTTTGGCCAAAAATGCAACTTACATATAAAAGAAACCCTAAAGCAGCAAAATTACTGCAACTTTGGGTAAACAACAAGAGTAACTATGACTGTCTTATTAAAGCAAAATGCCTCGTTATCTACTTAGTACTACTTTGGTATTTATTTGAGTGGGAATTTTAGCAATATACCTTAGTTGGCTGCCAATTTGGTCAGCCTGATCAGCCAACTCGGCCAACTATTGTGCATGTATGTATGAATGTATACTGGCACACTGTGATATATATTATATAGCAATTGTGCATGCTCACAACTACATGTACAATTTTTTTTATTTTTACACCATGTACACTAAAGATTATTATAGTCATTTTAGTAACAAGACATTTTGGTGACAATTTTTTGGTGACAAGCAAAAGTCATCTTGGTGATAAAAAAGATCTGTTTAGTGGTAAGCCTTTGTGGTTACAAAAAAATTATCTTGCCAATTATAAGTACTATGAAACTTAAAATTTCAAATGTTTTCTAAATTAGTAAGTATTATTCTTTTTATTTTTTTGTTTATTTACTATTACAGAGTTGCAATCTTTTAAATATTTCTTTTTGCTTTTCTTGTAATTTGCTTGCCTTCAACATTGGTGTCAAGCAAGTCAACAATGTAGCACTCTATTGCCACGCTGGCCTGCCATGTCCAAGTGATCTACTGCACTGTTGGCAACTCCAGCTTGCAGGCCATCTCATCCGCGCCAAGTTGTACTGCCCACCGCCGGTGCAGGAGGTGCTGCTGCTCACGCTGCAGGCACCCTACCAGCGAGGTCAAGCACAAACTTCGCGTTACGTCAACTGTCTGCTGGCTGATGCCGGGCCCCAGACACTGCCAGTGGTGCGGCCTTTGTTCGCACCCAAGCCATGAAGTATGCCCTGTGATGCTGACTTTTGCCATTCTGACAGTGTATTTTGTTGTTGTTGTAATTGGCATTTTATGATGAGGATCTTCTATATGTTTATTGTTTATATGTCTGAATATTCTAGGAAAATTAAAAAAATAATCTGCATAAAAATAAAACAAAAGAATTAGTTAGATTTATTTCCTAAATTTCCTAAATACAAATATATGTGTTAAATCTTTCAACCAAGTTTTCCAAGTATACACCAAAAATAAATCTTAACAAAAGAACTAAAAACTAAAAACTGATATTTTGCAATGCCTCTTGTCATTAAAATGACTATTAGTCACAGAATCTTCCATTTTTTACCAAAGGTAAAATGTGTTTGTCAAAGAAAAAACTTGTTTATATATATATCTATAAGCCACTCATTAAACAAATACAATAAAGTTAAATTAAACCAATTAAACCAGTTATTATCACTCTAATATATAGTACAATTAAGCCTGAATTGACTAGAAAATCAAGCATCTTACATCAAAATCGTTAGTACTAAAGTGTTTAGCTTTAATATAATAATTTGTTTTTAATGCTTCGGTTTATTTTTGGTGACTGTTTATAATATCCAAATTAGAAAAGAATATAAGATATGCTTTGCAGTAATAAGCAACCCTATGAACATCTCTTATTAACCAACTTGAAGGTATTAATATCAAAATTATAATGTAGCTTATTCTCTTTCTATTTTTGCATCATCCCCCCCCTAGATCAGCACCATTCAATTTAGATTAGTACTACTCCCCCTAGATTATCAATCAAAATGACTAATTAAAAGCTTTTTTTAAAAGCCAGCTAGACAGGTTTTTAAAAATTCAATTATAGACAAAATCATTCAGAACAAAACAAAATAAATTAATGTATAATTATTACAGGAAGATTTATTTATTCATTCATTTATTTATGTCTTATTGGCTTTTTATGTTAAATAAAAAAGGCTAGAATTAGAAAAATCAAATTAAAAAATATAGGAATCAACTTATGTTCTATGGCCTTTGTGTTTAATTTATTTATATATTTTAATCAAATGAGACTGCAAATCAACTATAATTATTTTGAGAAAATTTCTAATCTAATGATATACTCGTAAGCTTTAGGAAAAATTTGTTGACTTTTTTATGAAACCAATATATGATATAATATACTGGGATAGAGAAAAAACATTAGGCTATTAGGGGCTAATAAGGAACTATAATATGTTTTTAGTTATACAACAAAGATATTAAACTGACTTCATAAAGAATTGCCATATAGTACAGATAGTACAGTATAGACTTATTGCTTAAATAATTTGTAATTGTTTTACTATGTCATATACACAGTTATTATTTATTTCTTAAGAGCAAATTGAGCAAATAGACTACCTGCACACTATTGACATTGTCTAATGGGTTTAGGTCTAGACTTTAAGGAGGCAACAATGACTTGTCCTATAGGCACACCTTGTTAACCATCTAAGTCTCGAGACTAAGTTTAATGTGTGCTCTCTAGAGTGCCATTTTGTTAGAAAATGTTTTTGTTTGATTATTAGTTTCCCCAATCTGGGATAGCAATGTGTTTGCCAACATACATGGGTAGTCAGTGCTAATGAGGCAATACCCCTTAGGAAACCACACTGTAAGTATGACATTCCCTGACACACTGATGACACCCAATGCTTTGTCAAAATGATTTAGCTACCTGTCTGTGTCCTCCACAAAGGTACAAAAGTCTTGTTAGAAAAAATCTTTGTGTTACAATTGAGGTGCTTCTCTTCTGATATTCGGGGCACTCAATTCGTTGCAAAGACACTCTAGCACTCTTGATGGCTGGCAACATGGCGCTACATTGGAATTGCCTGTGCGATAGAGGTCATTGGATTGGTGTTGAATAACTCCTTGACTTTATCCCAAATCAAATTTCCAAGGTGGTCTGGCGCCATTTTGATCATACGTGCCGCATGTGCAACCTCTGAAAATTCCCTGGCTATGTGATTTAGTTTTGACTGAAAGTGTTTGTCATAAAAATTTTTGACATTACAAGTTGCCCTTAGTCTGCCACGATTTATGCCTTACTGGCCACACAAGCATGCAATAACAATTTAATCTAGTAGTGGTCTTTGGCCAAGTATTTGGCGCTCAATTAGACCAGATTATCAGCTGCCACAGCGTCTCATGAAAGTTACACTGAGAGATCATAGCTCCCCTACCCAAACCTGTGCAAACGCAGCGTCATCTCTGGGCCCGTCCAGCTGCTTAGTTCTGGACACGCCAGTCTGCGCTCGCATCCTGCGCTGCCTACCGCGCCAATCCCAGCTTCTTCTTGCTGACGCTGATGATGACGAATTCGTCTCCGTGTCGTCGGTCTCATCCGCTAATCATGCGCCGCCTGCTGGCCTCACTGCATCGGCCGCGTCTGCCACTGAGCATGCCAAAATTGTTGAGATTGCTATTGGTAAAGCGGAAAATCTCGAGGTCTGTTGAAATTGTTTTATTAATTTAATATTCTTTTCATGTAGCTGTTTAATCGATATATGATTTATTGATAATACTTGACAATATCTCCCAATTCCCCTTGATAATATCTCCCAATTTCCATGTGATAATATCTTCCAATTCCCCTTGATAATATCTCCCAATTCCCCTTGATAATATTTCCAAATTCCCCTTGATAATATCTTCCAATTCCCCTTGATAATGTCTCTTAATTCCCCTTGATAATATCTCCAAATTCCCCTTGATAATATCTCCAAATTCCCCTTGATAATATCTCCAAATTCCCCTTGATAATATTTCCAAATTCCCCTTGATAATATCTTCCAATTCCCCTTGATAATGTCTCTTAATTCCCCTTGATAATATCTCCAAACTCCCCTTGATAATATCTCCCAATTCTCCCGATTCCTCTTGAAAATCCTTAGCATTCCCAATGCTGAGAGCGAGGTCAGTGCATGCCTAACTAACCTACTACCACTAGATCCAACGATTGTATTAAAAGTTTTTGTCCCTTTACGCTCGTGTTTAAAATCGAATCTCGCACTGACTCGCAGCTGGTCCACAACGACGCCACAATCGAGGGCCAGTTGGACCTGGCTCGGTTTCACTCGCTGGTCCGATTGCGCCTGAAATCCGTGCCAATGCATCTGCTGTTCAATCTCAGCGAGCGGCGGGATGCCCTCGGGTCTTTGGATGTGGATTCTTGCGCCGCTACTCTCATGGTGAGCCAGTCTTACTTGTATTCTTCCTCCCCCTTTACTGATCTTCCGCCCCCCTCTTTCTCTTCTTCCGCCCCTTCTAGTGTTCTTCCGCCCCCATTTTAGTGTTCTTCCACCCCTTTTAGTGTTCTTCCGCCCCTTCTAGTGTTCTTCCGCCCCCATTTTAGTGTTCTTCCACCCCTTTTAGTGTTCTTCCGCCCCTTCTAGTGTTTTTTCAATCTTTCGACCCTTTTAGTGTTCTTTCGACCCCTTTACTGTTCTTCCGCCCCTTTTAGTGTTCTTCCGCCCCCATTTTAGTGTTATTCCGCCCCCATTTTAGTGTTCTTCCGCCCCCATTTTAGTGTTCTTCCGCCCCCATTTTAGTGTTCTTCCGCCCCCTTTACTGATCTTTCGCCTCCCTCCTACTCTTCTTCCACTGGCCTCCTTCTAGTGTTCTTCCGCCCCCTTTAAGTGTTCTTCCGCCCCCTTTTAGTGTTTTTCCGCCCCTTCTAGTGTTCTTCCGCCCCCTCCTACTGTTTTTCCGCCCCTTCTAGTGTTTTTCCGCCCCTTCTAGTGTTCTTCCGCCCCCTCCTACTGTTTTTCCGCCCCTTCTAGTGCTCTTCCGCCCCCTTCTAGTGTTCTTCTGCCCCCTCCCACTGTTTTTCCGCCCCCTCCCACTGTTCTTCCGCTCTTCTAGTGCTCTTCCGCCCCCTCCTACTGTTCTTCCGCCCCCTTCTAGTGTTCTTCCGCTCTTCTAGTGCTCTTCTTATTTTTTCGCTTTCAAAACTAATCAAACGCAACAACTCGTGTCGCCAATATTTGCCATCCAGTCGGTTATTGAGCTGTGCGCTGGCGACAGAACAACTGGCGCTGAATGGCCGAGACTGAGGCATCTGCGCTTCTCTGGCTGCCGGCTTCGGCACTTGGACCTGTCTGTGGTGAGCTGGGAGCCGGGATTTAGAGAGGGTAAGCGTAGAGAGCGCGGGTGATAAAAGAAAGCCGGGTTGAGAGTTGAGAGCGTGGGTGAGAGTAGAGATCGTGGGTGAGAGTAGAGAGCCGGGGTGAGAGTAGAGCGTGGGTGAGAGTAGAGTGTGGATGAGAGTAGAGTGTGGATGAGAGTAGAGACCGTGCTTGAGAGTAGAGACCGTGCTTGAGAGTAGAGAGCGTGGGTGAGAATAGAGAGCGTGGGTAAGAGTAGAGACCGGGATTGAGAGTAGAGAACGTGGGTGAGAGTAGAGATCGCGTGGGTGAGAGTAGAGAGTGTGGATGAGAGCAGAGACAATGCCTGGCCTAATTTCTAACTGAAAAACAATATTTTATTCACTCGCAATAACTTGCAGAGGTACCTGGTGGCGCTGACTCATTTAGATCTGAGCTACAATCAGCTTGTCAGAGTTGACGAGTTGCAGGTAATTGTTGTTTTTATTTATAGAAAGCATCTTTAAACATTTAAGCTAAGCGCACAGTATTCTCTCCTCACTCGCCCTTTTCGACCAGCATCTGAAAAGTCTGCAAAGCCTGAACCTGAGCTTCAACCGGCTGCACCGTCTGCCCAGCCTGGCCTCATTGCGCAACCTTCGACGAATCCGATTGGCCTACAATTTCTTGGAAAGCCTGGTCGGTCTGGAGGATCTGCGCCGATTGGAAGTGCTGGACGCTAGCAACAATGTCATCTGTCATCTGGCTCTTATTGGGGACCTGCGACGCTTGAGTCGACTTTTGAGTGTGAGTTCGATATGAAAATTCATAGGGTTTTAAGTCATCTGAATGTTCAGGGACTTCAGCCAACCTGAAGGTTCAGGGATTTCAGCCAACCTGAAAGCTCAGGGATTTCAGCCAACCCGAAGGTTCAGGGATTTCAGCCAGCCTGAAGATTCAGGGATTTCAGCCAGCCTGAAGATTCAGGGATTTCAGCCAACCTAAAGGTCCGGGGTTTCAGCCAACCTGAAGGTTTAGGGTGTAATAGTCAACCTTAAGGTTCAGGCATATTAGCCAACCTGAGGGTTCAGAGATTTCAGCCAGCCTAAAGGTTCAGGGATTTCAGCCAACCTGAAGGTTCAGAGACTTCAGCCTACCTGAAGGTTCGCGGAGTTTTAGCCAACCTGAGGGTTCAGGGACTTCAGCCAACCTGACGGTTCAGGGGTTTGCAGCAAATCATAAAATTCATAGGCTTAAGAACTTGCAACCTGTTTATAGGAATTAGGGATTTTCGGTTTAGGGCCTGATGCCCCAACCTGCCCAGACCGCCGTTGCATTCTCAGCTGGACCTTAGAGGCAACCCGGCAGCGACCGCGCCTGACCACCGCGCCCAGCTGCTGCCGCTGCTGAACAGCCGGGAGCCCAACCGCCTGGTGCTCAACGGTCGCCGACTAACCTCCGGTGAGGTGCGCAACCTCGTCCACGTTATGAAGGCTTATCCGCGCAGCGTCTCGGCCGATGACTCGTTTCAGCGCCGTCAGCTTCATCGACGGCAGCAGCAGCAGCAGCTGGCCAGAGGCAGCGTCAATGCTGGCTATTCAACGGCGGACGAATGGCCGGACTCAAACTCGATTGGTTCGACAACGACAACTGCGACGGCGCCGGCCTGCGCTGTCGCTTTAGTTCACGTCGATGCCGACGACGACAATAATCGACCAGTCGAAGACCGATTCGCCGACTCCTGCGACGTCAGCGGTCGAGGCGAAGGCGACGGCTGTCCGGCGCCTGGAAACTTCACCATCGAATGCGAGGCCGACGTGTCTTCGGCTGACGAGCCCGCCGAGCAGGGCCAGCGGCAGAAGATCGGCTCCAACAAGAAGAAAGGTTCGTTTTGGGTTCGAATCTTGGAAAAATTTTGATTTTCATGCCAGTATTCGAATTTTAATGGTCGTAGTTTGGATTGGGATTCGAACTGTGGACTTTCTAAAATGTGGGCTAGAGGTCGTTTTTAACGTTTTAATCAGAAAATCAGCACTTTGGAGTCTCAGATTATGGATTAGAACTTGGGACCTCGGCACTACAGAATGGGAATTCAAATCTGGTACCTTAAAGTCTTAGATTACTGATTCGAATTGAAGACTTTAGGTCTTGAAAGTTAAGGATTTAAACTTGGGATCCAGTGTCTTCAGATTGAGGATTCAAGTTCGTGACCTCATTCAGTGGCGTCTGATTAGATTAAGGATTTGATCGAGCTCGGGACCTCAGTTAGTTTGGTCAAGAGGACCCCAGTAATCAATGTTAAGATTAAGGACTCGAGTTAAGGACTTCCATTTCAATTGAAATCCCGTATTTTATTGCTAATTGAAGATCCCCTACCCCCCCCCCCTGGCAACCCGTCCAGCCTCCGCTCCATCGCCCACTGGGGGGCAGCAGAACATGCGCGAGTACCTGGCCGGGCTGCGGCAGCGATACGGAGACGGCTACATTGTGCGGCTGAATGAGCAACAGCAACAGCATCGGCAGCTCCGCCAGCAGCAGCAGCGACAAGAGGAGCAGCAACGAAGGGATGCCGAAGCCTTGATGACAGCCTCCGATGAGTTCCCTGTCGCTGTCTCTTCTACGCCGCTGGATCCGCCGCCGCTGCCGCCACCGCCGCCGCCACCACCGACATCGGTTGTGCAGCAGAGTCAGGCGAAGTCAGCCAACCTGGCTGTTCCCGCCGCAAGTTCGGCAGCCCCGCTGCTAGCCGCCGCCGATGCCAGCATTAGCGGCGGAGTCGGCGGAGATCCGACGCCTGTGATGGACTCCATCGGCTCTGATGTCTTCGTTCTGCCGACGTCCCGGATACCACAGCCGGAGCCAGTTAAATCTGACACTGCTGCTGCCGCCTCAGCCTCCGTGGAACAGGAGCTCGGCTTGATCCGCGGTCACCAGTTCCTGGCTGTGCAGGGCGACACCGGCTCCGCGGTGATGCTCAGCCTGGCCGGCCATCTGCTGACTGTTCGGCATCCCGACGGCCGGCTGGCCGAAGAGATCGACCTTCGAAAGCTAGTCGCTTTGGAGTTGCCGTCGGCGTCGAACTCAGGCCTGCTGATGAGGCTTCGATTCGATCAGCAACAGCTGGTGCGCAGCTTCCAGCTTCAAGAAGACGATCCAGCCGATGCTGCCCAGCTGACATCGCTGCTGTCCCCCTTCGCCGCCACCGTCCCGCCTGACAGGTACCGCTGCGCCCGCTGCGAGCACTCGTTCAACATTTCCGAGGCCAGCCGGTCGATTCTGCCCTGTGAGAGCGCGCACAGCCTGTCGGATATTCGGGAGGCTCCGGTGTGTCCGAGCTGCGGCTCCGAGTTTATTGTGTCCACTGACGCCGCCGCCACCACCGCTGCTGCAAAGCTGCAGGCTTCGTCATTGGGTCCACCGGCTGCTGCTGTTGCCAGGTTCTTTGTCGGCAGTGTCGGCACTGAGCTGTCGGCCCCAAGAGTGTCGCCGCCGTCGCTAGATGCAGAGTCTGTCTCGCCAGATCCGTCTTCGGCGAACGCAGCGGCTGCCGAAGGCTCCGCTTCTGCCGATGCGTTTGCTCGGACACCCTCTATAGTGTCCATGGACACTCAAGGTGCCGCTGGGCCGACTTTAACTGCTGACTTTAATTTCGGACAGTCAGCGACAGTCAGCGAGTCAGCGACTGCTCTTGGCACGATGGACGCCGCGAAGAGGTGAGCTGTCACGGGTCACTGGAACTCTGTTATCTGTGCGACAGACACGGGGCAGTCCATACTCAGGCATTTTTGTACATGAGCAGTCCCTACTCAAACAGGCATTTGTGTACATGAGCAGTCCCTACTCAAACAGGCACTTGTGTACATGAGCAGTCCCTACTCAAACAGGCACTTGTGTACATGAGCAGTCCCTACTCAAACAGGCACTTGTGTACATGAGCAGTCCCTACTCAAACAGGCACTTGTGTACATGAGCAGTCCCTACTCAAACAGGCACTTGTGTACATGAGCAGTCCCTACTCAAACAGGCACTTGTGTACATGAGCAGTCCCTACTCAAACAGGCACTTGTGTACATGAGCAGTCCCTACTCAAACAGGCACTTGTGTACATGAGCAGTCCCTACTCAAACAGGCACTTGTGTACATGAGCAGTCCCTACTCAAACAGGCACTTGTGTACATGAGCAGTCCCTACTCAAACAGGCACTTGTGTACATGAGCAGTCCCTACTCAAACAGGCACTTGTGTACATGAGCAGTCCCTACTCAAACAGGCACTTGTGTACATGAGCAGTCCCTACTCAAACAGGCACTTGTGTACATGAGCAGTCCCTACTCAAACAGGCACTTGTGTACATGAGCAGTCCCTACTCAAACAGGCACTTGTGTACAAGTCGCTAACACTCGGTGGTAATTAGTCAAGCATCCCACCCTGTTTGCAGAGCCCAGCCCTCAGCCTCTCAACCGCTGCACCAACCGACACAGAGGCCTTCGTGACCGCCACCGCGGATGCTACCACGGACGCGACTGCAGGCGTGCCCGATGATGACGACACCAAAGAGATGCTGGCAGACAATGTTCTAATGTTCGACCCAACCAGCCCGGAGGTCATGGACCATCGGCTCAAACTGCACCTGGATCTGTCGCTGCTTGGTGACGGAGAGGACGCCAAGTTCGCCGTGCTGCTGGCTGGCTGTCACTTCCTGTCTGGCAAGCGCAACTCCAACTGGGAGGCCAAGCGAGCCGCCATTCTCGTAGCCACCACGCGGCAGCTCCTGCTGCTGGACTATTGCCCGCGTAGTCTGGCAGGGGCCGACGAAGACCTCGGTCGCTGCCTGGCGCTACTCCAGAAATGGCCGCTGGCCGCTCTGCAGACCGTCCGCCTTGGCCACTGGGCTGGCGGCTTCGTCCTGCTTCGCTGGACCTCCGAGGCGCAACTTCTGGCGCCGATGGGGCACCGCGCCAAACTTGACGGCCTGATTGACTGTCTGCGCCGACACTGCGACCGTCCAGACGTTGATGCCGGCGTCGATGACGGGGGGCGGGACCGTTGCCACTGGGTCACCCTGGCAGATTCGTCCACCTCAGTGCTTCTTGTCGTTGACGAAGCCGCCGACGATGGAGACGCCGAGATGCTGCGGCTGCTGGCGCTGCCACCGGCTGACTTGGCCGAAGCTCTGGCTGACTGCCAGCAGCTGGACTGGCGAGCCAAATGTCAGCTGATTAACTCGGCCCCGCTCACCTCGCTGCAGTCCCTGACCATTCCGGATAGGGATGCCAGCTCGCCGGCAGGTGCGCCGGTTCGACTCGACTTCTTCCCAGAGGATGGCGTTGCCTCCTGGTCGGTTGTCATGCCAACCGGAGCCGCTAGCCGCGAACTTCGCCGCCGATTGGCTGAGCCGTGGCAGCTGCGGTTCGGCGTTGAGCTTCCAGTTGGCCGCGGGGACGGTGAAGCTGGAAGCCTGGAGTGACATTTCACCTAGAGTGACATTTCACCTAGAGTAACATTTCACCTAGAGTGACATTTCACCTGGAGTGACATGCTACATAATTCCAGCTAAACAGCCAAGCAAAAATATTTTGTTAATTTTTTTCGGTTCAAGTTTGGTAATGTTTCTTTAACTATTTAATTAATTCTGCTGCCAAATTCAGATGCAAAAGCAATACGAATAAAAATCTTTCCTTGCTAAACTAGCACTAGGTAGCACTGTTGTACTAAACAGACAAATGCCTCCACATTGTTTTGATTCTGTGATTGTACGTATGCATGCTCGCAAATTGTAAATCTGTTTATAATGAAAACAAAATATAAATATAAACTCAATAAAATAACGACTTTATTATTTTTCTAGAAACCGTTGTGTATAGTTAACTAAATTTGGTTCCTAGAAATTTCATAATTACATCGAGAGCATATCAGCTATTAATCAACGTTTTATTAGTCTCCCAATGTCTGGCACTACATTGATTGAGTCAACTAGAATTGAGAGGGCGCTCGATCTGGGAGGGCTCTTGATCTTTATCATTCGGACTCAATATTGAGCAGTGTTAGCAATTGTCTCCGAGGTATCTGGGGGCTGACTATATTCAAATACGAGTACTAAAGCAAATTGTCGTACACTGTCGTAGGGTTCTGTCGTACGATCATCACTGTCGTAGGTCACTGTCGTACACTGTCGTAGGGTTCTGTCGTAGGATCATCCCTGTCATAGGTCACTGTCGTACACTGTCGTAGGTCACTGTCGTAGGTCACTGTCGTACACTGTCGTATCGTCACTGTCGTATGGTCACTGTCGTAGGGCACTGTCGTACTCTGTCGTAATATCTAGGTGGGTCTAGGTGGTCGAACCAAGAAAGTTGGGCTGCGGCACAGTCGTATTATGTCGTAAAAACACCTGTCGTATGCTGACGAGGACTGTCGTAAAAGCTCTGTCGTATAGCTCTGTCGTACGACTGTCGTTTTTTAAACGGGAATGCTTAAATATTTTGTCTCCAATGCGAAGCTTTACGCTATATATATTTATAATAACACACACATAATTATGTGTGTGTAAAAAGCTTTGAGTGTCATTCAAACCTAGATTATCAAAGTGACGAAGTCTCTACCGCTCCGCATTGCAGCTCAGGCAGAGACGGGCTTCGAGCATCGGCATCTCAGCACGGATCGCAGCCGCACAGTTTCTCAGAGATGCCCCGTCGCTCTGTCGCCTGCCCCTTTTGTCCCAGGCGGTTCTGCCGCACCCGAGCGGCAGTGTCGCAGTACTTGCGTCATGTGCGGTCACACGGAATGAGCTGCGACTCAGAGCCAGAGGAGGCGGCTGCGACCAACTCAGAAGCTGTCAGAGCGGCGGCGGTCGAGCAGGTCGCGTCTCGCAATGAGTCAGCGATGCAGCCGTGTGCAGACGGCAGTCATGCAGTGACGAAGCGTCAGGAGTGCGAGTCAGTCGGGAATACCCGAGCTACAAAGAGTGCTGCAACACGGCACCGTCGAGCTCAGGGTGTCCAGAGGCCATTCCAGTGCGACACTTGCCAAAAGAAGCTCTCCAGCAAGAGCCACCTCAAAGCTCACATTAGTGCGTTTCACGAGAAGGAAAAACCGCACGAGTGCAAGCGGTGTGGGAAGTCCTTCTTAAATGCATCTCATCTGCACGTGCACATTCGGTCTTACACTGGTGAGAGGCCGTTTGAGTGCAAGGTGTGCGGCAAGAGATTCAGTACCAACGGCAACCTCACTAAGCATTCCAGGGTGCACACAGGAGAAAAGCCATTTGAGTGCAAGGTGTGCGGCAAGAGATTCAGTACCAACGGCAACCTCACTAAGCATTCCAGGGTGCACACAGGAGAAAAGCCATTTGAGTGCAAGGTGTGCGGCAAGAGATTCAATGAAAGCAGCAGCCTTACAAGGCACTCAAGGCTGCACACAGGGGAAACTCCATATGAGTGCAAAGTGTGCGGCAAGAGATTCAGTGTCAGTAGCAACCTTACTACCCACCTAAGACTGCACACAGGAGAAAAGCCATTGGAGTGCAAAGTGTGCGGCAAGAGATTCAATGAAAACAGCAGCCTAGCTAGGCACTCTAGGGTGCACACAGGGGAAAGCCATACGAGTGCAAGATATGCGGCAAGCGATTTAATCGCAGCAGCAATTTGAAAAGACACTCCAAGCAGCACATTGTCTAGCGAATATTTAACACTTCGCTCTGTGTGATTGCAAGTGCAGACCACCAATCCTGGATTGACAGTAAGCTTTAATTACTGATCAGTTTTTTGTCTTAATGATTTTTTTGGAGTTCTCTTGAAGTAATGCGTACGGAAACTAATCCAATGTCAGCAGCCAATGGCCAGTTACTGAGAGCAGACCGGATTTTTACTTCTTGTTGCTGCCAAATGTCCCCAATTGTTGTTTCCCTCTCATCTGATTACCTGCTGTAGGAGTGCTTAAAAATTGGGTTTTGTGTAATTGTTGTCTGCATAATGCAATTTTGTCGTTGCACAAATTTCACAGGCTGTTTTTAAGGTTTTCCCAAGCTTGTTTTACTGTTTTTGTCTTGTGTTTGGCTAAAATTTCTTCTAAAAAACTTCCTTTCGGCCTGTATTTATAAATTTTATTCTTGGCATTGCGAACTTTTTTGTTGTTACTAATAACCCTTAGTAAGTAGTTTGATTTGATTCAATACAACTTTACTATTACAATCTTTACTAATTGATTAGTTTATATGTTTGTCTGGATGTATTTATTGTTTTGGTATTGACTTAAAAGACCACATAGGGTGCTCAATGCAGCTGTTGTCATGGGAATTTGCTCAGCTCTCAGGGCCTCAGCCAGCGGATATTCAATCAGCTGATCAAGTTGGTCGAGTGTTTCAGCTGCAGCAGTTTTCTGCTGAGGCTCGCATTGAGGTGTTTCCCGCACTGAGCTTCTCCGCAAGGCATTTTGCCAGCCATGCGGTGCTTCAGCTGTGCTGCCGCTTCAATGCAGATTTTCAAGGCTGCCAACTTGCTAGTGCTGCTGACAGCTCACCTTCTCTGGCAGTCTGCATGGCATTTAGCTACTCAAGTTGTCTAATTCCAATCCTGCAGTTTGAGACTGAGCACAGCTAACTGGTTGTAAGCCAAATCTCTGCCCGTTGACACATTAATATGCTTGTCACAAATGACACTCCTTGATTTCGAACTGGTGTCCCGCTTATTTGCGCTACTCTTCTTGATCTCCCACGCTAACCACCCTGACTGGTTAGACTCACCGTACCTACTCTATGACTCACCTTTTGTGTAGTTAGTTTGTAGGTATGTACGAGTACATCTGTTATGTAAATTTGTTTGCGATATTGATCTGTCGCCGGCTAAAGTATAAATATTCTAGTGGAAAGGCCAACGTGGTCTAAAGGTTGTATGTGACGCAAAATCATTATGACTTTCTCAATACAACTTCACTCTACCTACTCCACCATTCATCCTACCGACCCTGCTAACTGTACAGCAACTCCTTTGCATTCATTCCGTCTGCCAGCCATTTGTTGACCAGTGGTTTCAGGGTGGAAACTTTAGCATGTTGCTGAGTGTACTCCGGGACAAAATTTTAAGTTACAAAATCTGACAATACAGCTTCCATGGCACCCAGGTACATAAGTTACAAATGGCGTCATACAAGACTGCCCCTTTTCTACGTGCCCAGACACCATCGTCCAAACACCACCCCAAGTCAACCCCCCTCTGCACTGCACCCCTCCGCCGTAAGTTTATATCACCTAGCTTTTACTCAGCCCGCCTCGCCTCTACCTTTCTCGCGCTGCATGATTTTTTTGCTTTTTTGCTTTTATACTTTCTGTACGGCACAAATAAACTTGCTGTTCAGAGGACCGTCGTCTCTTTTTGCACTGTACTCAATACTGGCAAACACGCGACCGCCTTCCCTTCTCTTGGGGTGTGGTGTTTAGTAAGTCCTTTAAACAGCTTTTAAAGTGGGATGAATCCATTTTCCTTATGAATTCCAATACCATTAAATCTCTGATCACAAGTAATGAAGTCTACCGCTCCGCATTGCAGCTCAGGCAGAGACGGGCTTCGAGAATCGGCATCTCAGCACGGATCGCAGCCCCACAGTTTCTCAGAGATGCGCCGGGGCTCTGTCGCCTGCCCCTTTTGTCCCAGGCGGTTCTGCCGCACCCGAGCGGCAGTGGCGCAGTACTTGCGTCATGTGCGGTCACACGGAATGGGCTGCGACTCGGAGCCAGAGGAGGCGGCTGCGACCAACTCAGAAGCTGTCAGAGCGGCGGCGGTCGAGCAGGTCGCGTCTCGCAATGAGTCAGCGATGCAGCCGTGTGCAGACGGCAGTCGTGCAGTGACGAAGCGTCAGGAGTGCGAGTCAGTCGGGAAGACCCGAGCTACAAAGAGTGCTGCAACACGGCACCGTCGAGCTGAGGGTGTCCAGAGGCCGTTCCAGTGCGACACTTGCCAGAAGAAGTTCTCCAGAAAAGGCCACCTCAAGGCTCACATTAGTGCAGTGCACATAAAGGAGAAACCACACAAGTGCAAATGGTGTGGGAAGTCCTTCACAAAGGCGTCTCATCTACACGTGCACATCCGGTCTCACACTGGAGAGAGGCCGTTTGAGTGCGAGGTGTGCGGCAAGAGATTCAGTGACAGCAGCAGCCTTACTACGCACTCAAGGGTGCACACAGGAGAAAAGCCATTTGAGTGCAAGGTGTGCGGCAAGAGATTCAGTGACAGCAGCGGTCTCACTAAGCACTTAAGGTTGCACACAGGAGAAAAGCCATTTCAGTGCAAGGTGTGCGGCAAGAGATTCAGTGACAGCAGCAGCCTTACTACGCACTCAAGGGTGCACACAGGAGAAAAGCCATTTGAGTGCAAGGTGTGCGGCAAGAGATTCAGTGACAGCAGCGGTCTCACTAAGCACTTAAGGCTGCACACCGGAGAAAAGCCATTTGTTTGCAAGGTGTGCGGCAAGAGATTCAGTGTCAATAGCAGCCTCACCACCCACTCAAGGCTACACACTGGTGAAAAGCCATTTCAATGCAAAGTTTGCGGCAAGAGATTTGCTGTCAATAGCAGCCTCACAACCCACTCAAGGCTGCATACAGGAGAAAAGCCGTTTCAGTGCAAAGTGTGCGGCAGGAGATTTAATCAAGTCAACATTCTCACAACCCACTCAAGGCTGCATACAGGAGAAAAGCCGTTTCAGTGCAAAGTGTGCGGCAGGAGATTTAATCAAGCCAACATTCTCACTACCCACTCAAGGCTGCACACTGAGAAAAAAGCCGTTTCAGTGCAAAGTGTGCGGCAAGAGATTCAATCAAGTCAGCAATCTTAATAGCCACTCCGAGCAGCACGTTGTGTAGCGAATATTCAAATTTGCTGCACTCCGCTAATTGCCGATGTGGACAATTGGTCTTGGTCCATACTGTGCGCCAAGTGTTTGCTTGTCATCGTTTCATAGCTTTTTTGTCTTGTCCTTCTGTCTTTAGAGCTTTAATGATCTTCGCTGAGTTATTCTAGAGCAATACAGGCGGATGCTAAACCAATGACCTGTTAGTGACAGCAGTCAATGACTAGTTAGTCACGGCATATACAATACTGCACTCTACTGTTAGGCCATCTTTTCACTTGTTGCTGCTAAAGGTTTCCAGTTGTTTCTCATAACATTACTGTCTGTATCACTACTCAGCACTCATGCATCGTTTCTACTTCTTAACATTTGTTCTTTAAGTTTTGTAAAGCCGAGCGTTGTTGCAATGGATGCTTAATAAGTTCGCGGAAAAAAGACACTTCTGAATATGCCGCCACCTGAAAATTGTTTTGAATGTATCCCCCCAATTAATGAGACTTCTCAGCATAGTTTTCAGACAGATTTCTGCATTTCTCCATCGCATGAAACTATGCTGCAAAACATGCCCTTAATTCCACCTGAGGGATAGCTTCCAGCTCTGCTTTCAACGCCTCTTTAAGCTTCTTGCGTGAGTCAAAACGCTTTCCCTTGAGATTCTTCTTGATCTTCTTGAAGAGGAAGAAGTCAGCTGGAGCGATTTCAGGCGAGTAGGCTGGATGTGGCAGCAGAGTCTGCTGAGTCAATGCCAGAAACTCCTGTGTCACTCTGGCTCGGTGAGCTGGAGCATTGTCATGGTGCAAGAAAATGGCATGGTCTCTGGTCTTTGGCCGCATCCTGACAGAGGAGCTCCAGCACCTGGGACAGGCAGACACTTAAGTACCAGTGACTAGTCACTGTGGCACCTTTTTCGAATAGAATGTGCGGCAGGATGCCACACCACCGGAATAAGAGTGAAGTTCAAGTAATGGGGCACCCAGAGTGCAGACGCTTTCCTCATGCCCAGATGATCATGCAAGATAGAAATGGCGCTTGAATCTGAAATCCCGACATGTTTCTCGATTTCGCCAACCGTCACTCCTCGATCTTCATCGAGCAGTCTTTGGACACTGGAACTGTTGCGTTCGTAATAACCGAATTTGGACGGCCTTCTCGTTCAAACCACTTGTACACCATTGTCTGGGATGATGCTTCATCACCCAACGCTTTTCAAAGCATCTGCAAGCGCTCGAGAGGCGGATTGGCCAAATCGAAATTGAACAAGAACTGCAACTCGTCTGTCACATTGTCAATCCCAGGACAGGGTCTGGGGTCGTATCACTTTTTCGACCATTGCGTCGTAGCATTTTAAGCAGAGGCTGAAAATTGACATGAAGTTTTAATATGTACTGATATAAACACAAAAAATCTCATTTTATTTGCATATAAGGAAGCTACGAGCTACATTTTCTGCGAACTTGTTAAGCATCCTCGTATTGTCTGCATGATGGAATTTTCTCGATACACAACTTTCACAGCCAGTGTTAAAGTTCCCCATGTTTGTTTTAATGTTTGTCTTGATGTGGGGCTATAAATTTTCTTCATTAATTAAATTAAATGCATGGCTGCCTAGCACACTTTATTGTTACTAATAACCTTTAACTGGTTTGCTTTAACTAAATACAACTTTATTGTTTCAATTTTACTAATTCGTTAGTTTAAATGTTTGTCTTGAGGTGTTGATTCTTTTAATATTGACTTTAATAGACCACATAGGGTGTTCAATGCAGCTGTTGCCATGGGAATTTGCTCAGCTCTCAGGGCCTCAGCCAGCGGATATTCAATCAGCTGATCAAGTTGGTTAAGTGTTTCAGCTGCAGCAGTTTTCTGCTGAGGCTCGCATTGAGGTGTTTCCCGCACTGAGCTTCTCCGCAAGGCATTTTGCCAGCCATGCGGTGCTTCAGCTGTGCTGCCGCTTGAATGCAGATTTTCATGGCTGCCAACTTGCTAGTGCTGCTGACAGCTCACCTCTGACAGTCTGCATGGCATTTAGCTACTCAAGTTGTGTAATTCCAATCCTGCAGTATAAGACTGAGCACAGCTAACTGGTTGTAAGCCAAATCTCTGCCCGTTTGAGTTGTCTTGCTGAGCATGACCGCCTCTGAGCACACTGCACCCCTTCTGTCTGTCTGTTGAAGACATTGAAAAAAATCCCGGCACGTGGACAAATGTTCTGTCTGCATTTATAACATTAATTTGCTTGTCATAAATGACAATCCTTGATTTCGAACTGGTGTCCCGCTTCTTTTCACTACTCTTCTTGATCTCCCACGCTAACCACCCTGACTGGTTAGACTCACCGTACCTACTCTATGACTCACCCTAACCACCATAATCTCAAGTTTCCTCTCTTTGACTTATATACCATGTCCAATGATTCATTTCAAAGTGCATTTGAAATGGTTCATCATTTTAAATTTTACGTTAAAAGACTTACAGACCTCAATTTAGACCAGAAATCATTCATGTCATAGAGAGTATGTAGTCAGAGGCGAAAAAGCAAAACTTCAAGTCATGTATTTAACAGTACAGATTCCATGACACACCCAGTTACAAATGGCGTTACACAGATCTGAACTTTGCCCCGTGTCTACGTACGTCTTAGTTTTACCGGTAAATGTGGGATAAATCTATTTTTCCTTAAGAATTCCAATATCATTAAATCTCTGATTACAAAGTAATGAAGTCTACCGCTCCGCATTGCAGCTCAGGCAGAGACGGGCTTCGAGAATCGGCATCTCAGCACGGATCGCAGCCCCACAGTTTCTCAGAGATGCGCCGGGGCTCTGTCGCCTGCCCCTTTTGTCCCAGGCGGTTCTGCCGCACCCGAGCGGCAGCGGCGCAGTACTTGCGTCATGTGCGGTCACACGGAATGGGCTGCGACTCGGAGCCAGAGGAGGCGGCTGCGACCAACTCAGAAGCTGTCAGAGCGGCGGCGGTCGAGCAGGTCGCGTCTCGCAATGAGTCAGCGATGCACCCGTGTGCAGACGGGAGTCGTGCAGTGACGAAGCGTCACGACTGCGAGTCAGTCGGGAATACCCGAGCTACAAAGAGTGCTGCAACACGGCACCGTCGAGCTCAGGGTGTCCAGAGGCCGTTCCAGTGCGACACTTGCCAGAAAAAATTCTCTAGAAAAAGCCATCTCAAAGCTCACATGAGTGCAGTGCACACAAAGAAGAAAAATCACGAGTGCAAGTGGTGTATGAAGTCCTTCGCAAAGGCGTCTCATCTACACGTGCACATCCGGTCTCACACTGGAGAGAGGCCGTTTGAGTGCAAGGTGTGCGGCAAGAGATTCAGCCACAGCAGCAACCTCATTAAGCACTTCAGGTTGCACTCAGGAGAAAAGCCATTTGTGTGCAAGGTGTGCGGCAAAAAATTTAATCAAAGCAGTAGCCTCAGTAGGCACTCAAGGCTTCACACCGGAGAAAAGCCATTTGAATGCAAGGTGTGCGGAAAAAGATTCGTTGTTAACAACAGCCTCACTAAACACTCAAGGCTTCACACGGGAGAAAAGCCATATGAGTGCAAAGTGTGTGGCAGGAGATTCAGTGTCAGTTGCAGCCTCATTGCACACTCAAGGGTGCACACCGGAGAAAAGCCATTTAAGTGCAAAGTGTGCGGCAAAAGATTCAGTGTCAACGGCAACCTCATTGCACACTCAGGGGTGCACACCGGAGAAAAACCATTTCAGCGCAAAGTTTGCGACAAGAAATTCAGTCAAGTCAACAATCTTAAAAGGCACTACCAGCAGCACATGGTGTAGCGAATATTCAACTTTGCCGCGCTCCGTCATTGCTCATGTGAACAGTCACTCTGTTCTTACTGTGTCGCTGTTTTTCTTTTTAAATAATTATCTTCGTTAAATTCTCCTTGAGTAATGCATTTGGAAGCTAATCCAACGGCCAGTTAGTGACAGGACTCAATAACCAGTTAGTCACGGCATATACTATACTGCACTGTACTTTTATTGTTGTTTCCTAGCCATCTCATTACCCCTGTAGAAGTACTCAGCCCTCTCTTCCTACTTGTTATTCGATGTCTTTTAACTTCTGTTTAACTTTCGTGTAAATGAAGCGTTTTTTATGCACGATGAAATTTGGTCGTTTCACAGTTCGCAGTTCACAGTCTGAAGTGCAGCTGCAAGCAGGTAACTGCATGGCTTACATTTTATCCCAAAACTTGTTTTTCCCCTGCAATTTTTCCGGTTTTTCCGGTTTTTCCAGTTTTTCCGATGGCGTTGTCAACTTTACTTGTTTTTGTTTTTTTAGTTTGTCTAAGTATTTGTCTGATGTTTTGTTTTTTGCTTTCATATTGACTTTAATCGGCCACGTAAACTGTTGAACGTAGCAGTTGTCACAACAGGCATTTGCTCAGCTTATAGGGCCTCTGTCAGCGAATATGCAGTCAGTTGAGCAAGTTGGTTGAATGTTTCAGCTGCAGCAGTTTTTTAGGGAGTTCATCTTCAAGTGTCCATACCGCACTCCTACTGTCTGCAGGGTAGCTTCCTACCCTTGGATGTATTCAAAACCGGCACAAAGCAATCAATACCAGTCCTATTGTCCGCACTGGATATCTGCGCTCAGTGCTGTCGCTCTTAAGCGTTTGGTTTGCTGATCGTTGTCTTCGAGATGATTGTCCGTCGCTCCGTCGCTGTGCTCTGTCTGATATGGTCACGAAGCATCATCAGACACACGAATATTCTCCGGTCTGTGACCAGTTCTTGCAGCTTAGCAGGAAAGACTATCCGGTGATCCAGTAGCAGGAGATTCTCAGTGTAGCTCAGTCTACTCTGAAGTTGTCGATACGACTCTGGCATATCTTTGCATGATCACAATCTACTGAAACTATCTTCGATCTGCTTCTCTCCGAGTGGCACTTTTGTTTCAACTCTCCTCCAATGCCGTTAGGACGACTCATCAGTGGTCAGGAACAGCTCTTCAGTTGGATCATACGGAGTCAGCAAGTGTCTCGATATGATGTCCTGCTTCAGTTTCTTCACTGCACTCTGGTGTTCTGGCGTCCTAGTCCAGACAACGTCCTTCGTCAAATCATAAAGGATAGCGCAGTCTTATGGCCACTTGAGGGATGAACACCACTCCGAGAACAGCCGGAGCATGATCTAAGAACTCTCGAACTTTTCAGAACTAGCACAATAGTGTTAGCAAACACAGGTCGTTGCATTGTACTTTTTCAATAATTTGTCACCTTTCCAAATCCTTTAACCTTTCCTTAACGGCTGGTAAAAGCGAAAACGGGAATGGTCGGACTCTCGACACTGCTGGTCTCTCCAATTGGATTCGCTTAAAGACCACTGAAGCTTGACAACAGCGTTTGCTAACTTCGACTTCTTAACCTTGAACTATTTCGATCGGACTGGCTTTGCTTTTAAGTCCATGAGTAACACAGGTAGTTAGCAATCACTTTCACCCAATCGAACATTATGCAATCTAACATTCGCAGATATTGTCCCCCATAAAAATTAATTGACAATTTTTATCTCCAGAGTAAGTCCCAGCTGTTGTGCCAGGCTCTTAGGAATGCAAGTCACGGATGTTCCAGAATCCCCCATCTTTGCAACGTCTTTACCGTTCAGTTTAAGGTCACGAATGTTTAACGAGACGAATGGTCTTTAAAGCCTGCAGGCGGCTTCAAAATAGCTCATTCTCCCACAGTTCGACACTTGGTTACGTCTGCCGAGGATGTTTTTCGAATGCTTCATCCTACAGAAACTGTAGCCTTTCCCGAAATGCGTCCATGGCCTTGAGCACTGCTTTGATGTCGCAGTCTGCATATCATTAATTTACTACTTCCACCTGTCTATTTGAAGTCAAGGCACACGTACTGAGTTGCTCTTGCGCCGTAGCAGTCTCCAACTCCAGCTTAAATGTCAATGAGTCTTTAGTAGTCAATAATCAATTCTTGCTCAGCTACGAACCGATCTCTCAGAGCTTCCTTCAGAATGACTCCAAATTAAAAAAATGTCGGCTTGAGCTCGCAGTTGGCTTTCAAAATCCGACTCCGAGACGGCAGTTCTGCAGTGACGAAGCGTCACGAGTGCGGGTCAGTCGGGAAGACCCGAGCTACAAAGAGTGCTGCAACACGGCACCGTCGAGCTGAGGGTGTCCAGAGGCCGATCCAGTGCGACACTTGCCAAAAGAAGTTCTCGAGAAAAAAGCACCTCAAAGCTCACAGTAGTGCAGTGCACGAGAAGGCGAAGCCGCACGAGTGCAAGCGGTGTGGGAAGTCCTTCTCAGGTGCAACTCATTTTCACGGGCACATCCGGTCTCACACTGGTGAGAGGCCGTTTCAGTGCAAGGTGTGCAACAGGATATTCAGTGTCAGCTGCAACCTCACTACGTACTTAAGGCTGCACACAGTAGAAAAGCCGTTTGAGTGCATGTCGGGCGGCAAGAGACTCAATCAAGGCAGCAGTCTGAAAGAGCACTCCAAGCAGCACACATTGTGTAGTGAATATTCAACTTCGCTCTCCGTGATTGCTGAAGTGAACCATCTGTCTTGGTCCTTACTGTGCACCAAGCGTTTGCAATCATTTATCAGCTTTTTTGTCGTTGTATATTAATAATCTTTATTAAATTTTCCTAGAGTAATTCATCCAGCACCCAATGCACTCAGGCAGCCACTGTAGTGCACTCTGCTAAATGTTTTTCACTTCTTGTTGTTGCCAAAGGTTTCCAGTTTCTGTGTAATCAAGCGTTAGTATTGCTTTCATGATGGAATTTGGTCACAGCATGTATTTAAGTTTCCCCGTGTCTGGAGGTAAATGCGTAGCTGAAATTTAATCTCAAAACTTATTTTTTTCTGTATTTATAAATTAAACCGGTGTTACTGCAAACTTTATTTGTGGTTTGTTTTACTAACTGGTTTGTTTGAATATTTGTCTTGATATGTTAGTTATTTCTCTATTGACTATAATGGGGCACGTAAACTGTTGAAATGCAGCTGCTGTCACTGGCAGTTGCTCAGCTCTCAGGGCCTCAGCCAGCGGATATTCAGTCTGGCAGCAGTCTGAAACGGCACTTTGAGCAGCACATTGTGTAGCGAATATTCAACTTGGCGCTCCGTGATTTGCAGAAGTGGATTACGGTCTTGGTCCTTCCTGTGTGCCAAGCGTTTTTAAGTTGCTCGCAGTTGTTCAACAGTTGTTGTCGTTTCGTATTAATGATCTTTGTTGAATTTTCTTAAAGTAATTCACACAGAAGCTAATCGAATTACCACTCAGACCACTCAGTCAGTCACTTCATCCAATGACCAGTCAGTCACAGCATCCAATGACCAGTCAGTCACAGCATCCAATGACCAGTCAGTCACAGCACCCAATGACCAGTCAGTCACAGTATCCAATGACCAGTCAGTCACAGCATCCAATGACCAGTCAGTCACAGCACCCAATGACCAGTCAGTCACAGCATCCAATGACCAGTCAGTCACAGCATCCAATGACCAGTCAGTCACAGCATCCAATGACCAGTCAGTCACAGCACCCAATGACCAGTCAGTCACAGTATCCAATGACCAGTCAGTCACAGCATCCAATGACCAGTCAGTCACAGCACCCAATGACCAGTCAGTCACAGCATCCAATGACCAGTCAGTCGCTGCATCCAATGACCAGTCAGTCGCTGCATCCAATGACCAGTCAGTCGCTGCATCCAATGACCAGTCAGTCACAGTATCCAATGACCAGTCAGTCGCTGCATCCAATGACCAGTCAGTCACAGTATCCAATGACCAGTCAGTCCCAGCATCCAATGACCAGTCAGTCGCTGCATCCAATGACAAATCATGCATGTCCGTTAGTGTATTTAATATAGCTGAACTCGCAGGATCAACTTTTGGAGCAACCTCTACAAGACACATACTTGCTTTATTTTCAAATTCAAGAGTTCTTATGGGGAATCCGAGTTATAGGTTGGTGTGCGTAGTGACGTGGAAGTGCGGAATGAGGTGTGTGTGTGTGTGTGTGTGTGTGTGTGTGTGTGTGGAGTGAGGTGTGTGTGTGTGCGGAGTGAGTTGTGTATGTGTGGAGTGAGGTGTGTGTGTGTGTGCGGTGTGAGGTGTGCATGTGTGGAGTAAGGTGTGTGTGTGTGGAGTGAGGTGTGTGTGTGCGGAGTGGTGTGGAGTGAGGTGTGCATGCGGAGTGAGGTGGGTGTGCGGAGTGAGGTGGTTGTGCGGAGTAAGGTGGGTGTGCAGAGGGAGGTGATTGTATGAGGATTGGTACATATTGGATGGAAATGTTACCTCTGTGTCTGGTAGAAAAAATTAAAACAGTGGATTTATACGTTTAGCTAAAAAACCAGGGGTTTATTCATGATTTAATAAAATGGTTTTGAGTCGCATATATTTTAATTATCAATAGCACAAGCTAATTGTCCTCACTAGCAGATACGTGAGGCTTCAAACTGGGAAGAGAGCTATATATGCATTATACTAATTAATCACTTCCCTTTGAAGGTGCTCGAAAGTTAATGAAAGAAGGTATTTTGCTTTCAAAAAACACTTTTTGATTATTAGGCCAAAATTTCACGGCAAAACAGTTTAGTGAAGGTTGCTAAATATCGTTTGAAAAAATTGTTAATAGCAGTTAAATGTGGCCGAGAATTATCGTTAACTTTTTCAACTCGTTAAAAATAATTATCTTTGAAATGTACATTAAATGGGTTTGCTGTGCGACCTTACAGATACAAAAATTTGCGGGAACATAGAGAAAACCCCGCTATGAGTAAATACTATAATAATATTTTTCATTCGTGTTTTACTTTACTTGTTAGTAGAAATTAAAAAAGTTCTTGTGGCTGATGAAAATAGCTAAACGAGTCAACGATTTACTGTAGGATGCTGGAATGACAATACGAGTTGACCGTGGTAGCCGGCATACAAACTTCACAGTCTATACGTTATAAATATTACTTGTGAATTCGGCATCTAGATGTTTGGACTCGGGATCTATATATTGGTACTCGCGAATCTAGATGTTGGGACTCGGGATCTAGATGTTGGGACTCGGGATCTAGATATTGGGACTCTGGATCTAGATATTGGGACTCGGGATCTAGATGTTTGGGACTCGGGATCTAGATGTTGGTACTCGCGAATCTAGATGTTTGGGACTCTGGAATCTAGATGTTGGGACTCGGGATCTAGATGTTGGTACTCGGGATCTAGATATTGGGACTCAGGATCTAGATATTGGGACTCGGGATCTAGATGTTGGGACTCGGGATCTAGATGTTGGTACTCGGGATCTAGATATTGGGACTCAGGATCTAGATGTTTGGGACTCCGGATTTAGATATTGGGACTCCGGATTTAGATATTGGGACTCGGGTCTAGATTTCCCGACTCGGACACCTGTACTGTTTGAATTCGAGCTCGTTCACCTGCCAATAAGTTAAAAGTCGAATATCGCCCCGTTGCTGTGCCCGCCGCCGCCGGCCCCCTGAGGGTGCCTCTCCAGATAGGCGGCCAGCTCCGCTGCCGTCTTGAAGATGTTCACGACGAATGGTGACCCGGGAACGTGGCTGCCAGACCACTTGATGTGCAGCTGGTACTCGCCAGGCTCGGAGGGGTCGTAGCGACAGATGATTGTGCGGTCCTTCTGGTACTCGCGCTCCATCTCCACGCGGAAGGCACCTGGGGTGTCGATGTAGGAGGCTTGCGGGATTGCTATGATCGGCTCTTGGGTGGCGCCACCCTCCGATACCCCAATGGGTTTGGCGCCACCCTCCGATACCCCAATGGGTTTGGCACTACCCTCCGATACCCCAATGGGTTTGGCGCCACCCTCCGATACCCCAATGGGCTGGCGCCACCCTCCGATACCCCAATTGGGCTGGCGCCACCCTCCGATACCCCAATGGGTCGGCGCTACCCTGCGATACCCCATTGGGCTGGCGCCACCCTCCGATACCCCAATGGGTTTGGCACTACCCTCCGATACCCCAATGGGCTGGCGCCACCCTCCGATACCCCAATTGGTTTGGCGCCACCCTCCGATACCCCAATGGATTGGCGCCACCCTCCGATACCCCAATGGGTCGGCGCCACCCTCCGATACCCCAATGGGTCGGCGCCACCCTACCGATACCCCAATGGGTTGCTCTCAACTGACTCACCCCTGGGCCCTCGGATCCGCACTGTGAGCTGTCCAGCGCCGGCTCCCTTGGTCTCGCAGACAAATCTGCTCTGGAAGGTGTCCAGCACCCCGTGCTCAACCCCCGGGCCGTACACGTGAACCCGGCTGGCGTCGGGAGCGGCGGCCACTCGCAGGTTGAAGGGCGAGCCTGGGACCTGATCGCCGTTGTACTCAATGATGAGCTCGTGCTTGCCGGACTCCTGCGGCTTGATGCTCAGCGTGTAGGTGTTGTTCTGGTGGTCGTACAGCTCGCAGTAGGCCGGCTTGGTTGGACCAACGCAGCGGGCCGTGAGGTCGCCCGGTCCAGCCCGCCTGGTGTCGATGAGCGACTTGATCTCCTGGCCCAGCACGCCCTGGTGGAGGCCTTCGCCGCTGCAGACAATTCTGCTGGCCTCCGAGGGGCCGTGGACCGTCACGTGGAACGGGCTGCCCCGGAGTGGCCGCTCGGCCCAGCTGATGTGCAGCAGGTGCTGGCCTGGGCGCTGAGGTCTGTTGGCGAGGAAATTAGGGTGCTGCTTATAGTGGTTGCTATGCAGATTATCGGTTGCTATGCCGATTGTTGATGGTTGCTCTGCGGATTTTATCGGTTGCTACGTTGGTTCGAATGGTTGCTATGCGGATTTTATCGGTTGCTACGTTGGTTCGAATGGTTGCTATGCGGATTTTATCGGTTGCTACGTTGGTTCGAATGGTTGCTATGCGGATTCTAATAGTATCTGCGCGGATTTTTGTTAATATGCTGTTTCTTATGTCTGCTAGCCGAGGTTTATTAGTTTCTATGCGTAAGTACTTTTAGATTCTACACTCGTAATTACGCTCGCAGATTCTAATAGTTACTATGCGAATTCTAATAGTTACTATGTTATTTCTAATAGTTGCTATGCAGAGTCTAATAGTTGCTATGCGTATTCTAATAGTTGCTATGCGTATTCTAATAGTTGCTATGCGGATTCTAATAGTTGCTATGCGGATTCTAATAGTTGCTATGCAGAGTCTAATAGTTGCTATGCATATTCTAATAGTTGCTATGCGGGTTCTAATAGTTGCTATGCGGATTCTAATAGTTGCTATGCGGATTCTAATAGTTGCTATGCGGATTCTAATAGTTGCTATGCGGATTCTAATAGTTGCTATGCGGATTCTAATAGTTGCTATGCTGATTCTAATAGTTGCTATGCGGATTCTAATAGTTGCTATGCGGATTCTAATAATTGCTATGCGGATTCTAACGTTTCTGTACGAGTTTTTAATGTGTTATACCGCTGCACACTCACCTGTAAGTGCACTTGTACTTTTCTCCGCCAAGCCTTTGAACTTCAACGTCGGCGGCGTGCGAGTCGCCAGGCGCCGTCACGGACGCCATGGAGAGCCGCACGGCCGGCTGCCCGCGGCCAGCCTGACTCCCGTCGATGAGGAAGGCGGCCTCCTCGTTCACCCGGGCCTCCTTGAGCCCGCGGCCGCTCAAGATCACTTTCGTGTGGTCGGCGGCCGTGGCGGCGACCGCCTCCGTCTCGGCGATGCCGCGCATGGCGCCGCCTGGCAGCGGCCGGTCCCCGAATCGAACCCGGACCGCGTGCTCGCCCGGCGCCACCGGCGTGAACGCGAACGAGTCGCCACGCATCACGCAGCTCACCGACTCGCCTCGGGGACCTTCAACTTCGGCCGAGAGCCGGCCGGGCCCGGCCATGGCCGTCTCGTAGACCATCCGGTGCTGCCGGCCGACCACCAGGCCTGGAATCGCCTGCTGGCCCGGCGGCGGCCCGCCTGACACGCAGCGGACGGCGCCGAGGTCCAGCACCAGCGGGCTGAATGGGCTGCCGTGCACAGCCCTGCCGTTCCAGTGCACCTGCACGGAGTAGTGCCCGACCTCCTCCGGGGTGTAGGAGACCCGGTAGTGCCCGTTGGCCTGCGGCTCGATGTTGCAGGCGGATATCGAGGTGGGGCCTGCAGGTGGGGCAGAGGATAACCGTCAGTCCCTCATTTGCTTTATTATTAGAGGCAGGGGAGGGGGAAACCTCCGTTTCTTGGGAAATTTAAGGAGGCTGGCTTTTGTGAAAGAATACACTACGGAGACAATGCCTAAAAAACAATTAAAAATCATTGGTTTTATGAATCTATATTTTGTAATTCTTAGCTGACTGTGTAACAGTATGTGTAACAGAGATGATAAAATAGATTCATAAAACCAAAGAGTCCAGCTTTGCCATGCATTTTTATGCTTATTATTAGGTACAGGAAATGTACTTAGAATAAAAATTTAACATAGAATCCTAATTTTCTGAGCGAAAAGCTTTATGAATATCAATAGAGCTGTAAGAAAGTCACAACATATCAAAAGATGAACATTGGGTCTGCATGCCTCCTATCGAAAGCAGTAATAATTTTTGTGCTGAAAAAATGAAAACTTCCTATCTCCGTAGTGTGTTTTTTTCGGCGAAAATCGGCCTCCTAAACATTTTCTAAGAAACGAGGTTTCCCGTCCTTCTAGTTGAGTCGTCCTTGAGTAATTGCTTTGTGATTTTGAAGTTTGAATTAACTTAATAAATTTTTTGTAACAGCTTCTTTGAGATGAAAGTACATTCAGTGACCGTGTGTGCTCGGGACTTAAGTGAATTTTATTTACTAATTAATAATTTACAACAACGCAGATCACCTGGCAGCTTCCATTTTTGTCGTTTTGGCATTTTGTGCAGCACTTGAAAAGCACAATTTTTGTGTGGTTGATTTTCTGACATCATTATTTGAAGATTTCGACATGGTGCATTCTGCAAAGAACTGTCACTGATACACACTTAGTATTCCAGCTCAACTCCAGTAGAAGAGAGGTCACTGATACATACTATTCCAGCTCAGCTCCAGTAGAAGAGAGGTCACTGATACATACTATTCCAGCTCAACTCCAGTAGAAGAGGTCACTGATACATACTATTCCAGCTCAGCTCCAGTAGAAGAGAGGTCACTGATACTAAGGTCAGGCACGCATTAAGAACAGCTACAAGCAGACTCACCATCCACCTGCACAAACAGGTCTCCTTTTTGGCCCTTGGGATCAACAAAGAAGTGCGTCGGTCGCTGCAGCTGCGCTGCTGTCAGACCTTCGCCGTAGGCTGTGGTCGTCTCCAGCCCTGGCTGGGACGCCTCCTGAACGTAGGGACCGCCATCGACCACCAGGCCACCCAGCTTGAGGTCTAGCTGGTACCGCCCAGCCTCCTCTGGGGTGTACTCGAACTGCCGCTCTCCAGTTGAACCTTCGGGCAGCTCGCGTACAGGCGACACCTCCCTACCCGATGGCGACGTCACTTGTAGGGCCAGCGGCGCGCTTTCGCCGGCCCCGTCCAGGTCGACTCTGACGCGAGTCGGCTTGCCAACTTCGATGCTGGCATCGTAGGCGAGCCTGACGCGGCTCGGGTCCAGGATAAGCAAGCTGAATGGGCTGCCTCTGACTTGGCGGCCAGCGTACATCAGCTCCAGGTTGTACTGGCCAGCCTCCTCGGGCAGGAAGGACACCTCCATTTCGCCGTTGTCTCGGCGGCGAAGCCGGCTGGCGACCTGCGAGCCGGACGGGCCTGCGGAGAGGTTGAGGTGTTGGAGGTTGCTGGTTTGGTGCGATGTTGGAGTGATGTTGGTTTGGTGCGATGTTGGAGGTTGCTGGTTTGGTGCGATGTTGGAGGTTGCTGGTTTGGTGCGATGTTGGATGTTGCTGGTTTGGTGTGGTGTTGGAGTGATGTTGGTTTGGTGCGATGTTGGAGTGATGTTGGTTTGGTGCGATGTTGGAGGTTGCTGGTTTGGTGCGATGTTGGAGGTTGCTGGTTTGGTGTGGTGTTTACGGTGTGGTGTTTATGATACCTTTTTTTGACGGGGTGTTTATAGAAGGTGTGAATCATGGAGTATGTATTCTGTTTCTATGCTTATGTTTGAGTGTTTGTATTGGTTGTTTTGTTTACTGTGCTCATGATGTGCTGCTCACCTAGGATTCGAACCTCCAGCTCTCCCGGGCCGGCATTGCTCGTGTTCACCGCGAAGGAGGCGTCACGATTGCAGCGCAGCGTCAAAGCCTTGATGGCGGCCACGTCCACCGAGGCCTCTTCCTGGTTGCGCACCTGGACGCTGAACGGCGAGCCGCGGAGTTCCTCATCTCCGTAGTTAATCTGGGTGGCGGACAAATATTCGCAGGGGGGGGGGGGTCGTAAGCACCCTGGTACAACGCCTCACAACTAGCACTGAGGCAATTTTGCCCAGGGAAAGCGCAGTCCAACATGAAAGACTGACTCACCGTGATGAGGTACAGCCCAGGTCGGTTCGGCGAGAAATGAATCTTCCTGTCCCCGTCGCTGTCCTCGACAAAGCAGGGCACGGTCTCGCCGTCCAGGCTGACCTGGGCCGAGAGTTTGGCTCCGGCGGCGTGCCTGACCAGCACGTGCGTGTCCTGGCCCGTCACCACGGAGTTCGGCGCCTCAACGGCGACTGAGGCGCTGTCCAACAGGACGAGGGTCACCGGCGAACTGGGCAGCTCCTCGTTGTCAATCCACACCCGGAGCTGCCATTCGCCTGGTAGAGGAGAAACAGTTTTATTAGTACACTTGTACTTTTGATAAGCGCATTTAGACTATAATAAAATTTATGCGTATCCGTATAAAGTACACGCGTACTTTTAGCAAAGTACATGCGTACTTTTAGCAAAGTACATGCGTACTTTTTAGCAAAGTACATGCGTACTAATCAAAGTACACGCGTACTTTTAATGAAGTGCATGCGTACTTTTACTAAAGTGCATGCGTACTTGCTAGTATTTTGACAAATTCAATATATTAAAACAGGTGCGCGTGTACTTTTTGTTGGACGTTTTCTTTTCCTTCTTTTCCAAGAGAGGAGCTAGAAAAAGGAGCAAAAAATTGAATTCGATTTTCGCAGAATAAATAGTTCATTGATAAGAAACTAATGATAAAAGTGAATAACCAACCATATGCAAGTATACTAGCTAGCTAATAACTAAAGGTGTTGCACAAAAGTCAAAGAAATTCCGACATGCAAGATAAGTAAAGATGCAAATCACCTGTGTGACATTTTTATTGCAAAATAAATTTACCATGATAAGTTTCGGCGTACCTGACTTTTTACCTATAGCGAAAGCGGATGAAAAATCAGTGACGGGGTTTTTAGATTAATTTTTTATTACATGCAATACTTCCATAATTTATTAGTGCAGCCAGCTATTCAAATAAACCAATTTATTGGTTAAATTAAGGTGGACAGCTCATGCATCGGGTTTAAGTTGGAGAACTTCTTTTGACCACTGACAACAGTTTGCTCAATAGTTGACTGTCACTACCTTCATCCCAGTCATGGAGATCAAGTATCAGGCTTTCCTCTTCTGAAATACAATTTTTTAACAATGTACAGGCAAAAAATGTACTGTAATATCTGTATTACAGAATTGTTATAGCAAAATGGGACAGAAACATGAAAAATTGAAAATTTATGTTAAGACACGAACTGTTTGATGCTTAATTTGTTCTCTTCGCGCTAGAAAACCGGTCCACTAGCTACCATGGAATTCTGTTGCCATAGCAACTAAAGCACTCGCACACTTCTTACCCGTAGTCATAGCAACTAAATCACTCCCGATCTCACACCCGTCACCATAGCAACCAAATCACTCCCGATCTCACACCCGTCACCATAGCAACTAAATCACTCCCGATCTCACACCCGTCACCATAGCAACTAAATCACTCCCGATCTCACACCCGTCACCATAGCAACTAAATCACTCCCGATCTCACATCCACCGCCATAGCAACCATAACATTTCCCGATCTCATATCCGTCGCCATAGCAACCAAAGCACTCTCGATCTCACATCCGTCGCCATAGAAACCAAAGCCCTCCCGATCTCATCCGTCGCCATGGCAACCATAACATTTCCCGATCTCATATCCGTCGCCATAGCAACTAAATCACTCCCGATCTCACATCCACCGCCATAGCAACCATAACATTTCCCGATCTCATATCCGTCGCCATAGCAACCAAAGCACTCCCGATCTCACATCCGTCGCCATAGAAACCAAAGCCCTCCCGAACTCACATCCGTCGCCATGGCAACCTAAGCACTATCGATCTCACACCCGTCGCCATAGCAACCAAAACACTGGTCGCTCACTCACCCGGGTCGCTGCCCAGCAGCCGGAGCCCGTAGAGGCCTGGCGCGATCTCGCTGACTGGCACGTCGTTGGCGCGACCGGCCGGAGACCGCAGCTCCGCTCTGACGTCGCCGCCGCCCAGGCATCGAGCGTCCAGACGAGCCTCGGTGACGCGGCTGCTGCGCAGGCCGCTCGGCACCTCCAGGCGGACGTCGTGCGGACTGCCGGGGTTGACTTCGACTGGCAGCGGCTCGGCGTCTGCGCCGGAAACGCTGACGGAGTGGCGGCCGGTCCACACGGGGGTGAACTCCACGCGGAGACGGGAGTCGGTCAGCCAGGTGAGGTGCGGCTGCGGCCGGGAGTTGCGCGGACCCTCAACTTCGGCCACGACAGCCGACTTGTCGTCAACTGGACGCGGCAGGTCCAGCAGCAGCCCACCGGCTGGTTGGGTGTCGGTGGCCCGAACTCTTCGCTGTCCAGACGGAGCCGGGCGCGCTGTGCCTGCGGAGGCGGCGGCGGAGGCGATGTCGGAATGTTCATCGACTGTCCGGCATCGATGACGTCCCCGGACGGTTCCGGACAGGCCCGCTCCAGCCTGGCAACGTAGGCCATCACGCCCAAATAGTCCACATCCTGGTTGGTGAACTCGTCTGGGGTGAGCACGTGCTCAACTCGGAACTCGGAATTCGCCCGCTCGAAGCATCGCTCAACTCGGTGCTTCGGCGTGTCGGCCGACAGCTCCGGCGGGGCGCCCATGGCGCGCAGGAGGCAGCAGAGCGCGTCGCCGTTGACCCAGTCGGTGGTGAAGTTGTCAACAGGCTGGCGGCCAACGGAGGCCAGCATTCGGTTGGCCCAGCGCAGGGTGGCGGCGTGACCCGGGGACTCCTGATTCATGAAATACGACAGGTAGGTCATGGCGCTCAGCTCGTCCACGTGTGCTGAGCTCAGGTCCTCCGGCTGCATGATCTGCGGCACGTTGAACTTGGCCTTGGCCAGCACCATGGCCGAGCGGCAGTTGGCCAGGCTGTGGAGGGGGTTGGTCGGTCACGTGACGTTTCTACTCATTCTTACAGCTGAATTGGAGCTTGAATACTAAAGCGGGGGTTGGCAAATTTTTTCACCTTCTTAAAGGCCAGATAAAGAGTCCAGCTCATGGCTGCGGGCCGGAGGAGAAAAGGAAAGGAGGGGGTGGAGAAGAGAGTGGAGGTAGGAGGAGATGAGAGAGAGGATAGAAGCGGCAAGCGGGAGAGAAAAGAGGGGAGAGAGGTGAGGGGGAGAGATGAGAGGAGGGAAGAGAGCTGAGAAAAGACACAAACCTTGAGCGGGCCGGATTGCTATTGTGAAGTCTCAAATAACCTGAAGGCAGGATAGAGAGGCTTAACTCAGATTAAATAGCATCCAGCTTGAAAAAACTGGGTACCAATCTCGGTCAAGTCCTAGGAAACAAACTTTTAGTAACAAAAAATTGAAAACATTGATATAATCTCGCTGAATGTGAAGAAATAACAGCTATTTTTTTACATTCCTACTTTAAGTAGCAACTAATCAGCGTCTAAATTAAGTAGATTAAACTATTAAAAGAAGAGTAGACATTTGTAAAATGCGAAAATAAAACTCGAAACCAACAGCTGAATGAAATTGCTATTCGACTGGAGAGAGACAGACTGGCACAGGTTAGAGCAGAGCTCAGCCTGAGAGAATGAGAGGGCACTCACCCATTGTCCCTATGCAGCTGTCTCCAGTTCGCCGATGTGCCCGGCTCGCAGTAGTCCAGCAGTGCGCTGGAATGAAGTGAAAATCTGCATTGAGCGAGAGCTGGGGTGTGCAGCGTCATATTATGACCACGAATTGTTTAGGAATGCCTTGCTGCCAGTGGGCTGGGCTTGCAGATAAAAAGTGAATGACAATGGGTTGAGTCTGTTTGCTCACTGTTCGGGCGGCGGTTGGGGAGGGGCAGCTACGGCTGCACAAGGGACCCACCCTGCTGACCCACCCAGCTCTGAGGGTCTGTGGGGGCGTCTCTGCGATTATTCCAGAGCATGAGTCTTCATTTCTAAATTTACATTTCCAGAATTTTTCAAAAGAAAGATAGATAGATAGATAGATAGATAGATAGATAGATAGATGGATAGATAGATAGATAGATAGATAGATAGATAGATAGATAGATAGATAGATAGATAGATAGATAGATAGATAGATATATAGATAGATAGATAGATAGATAGATAGATAGATAGATAGATAGATAGATAGATAGATAGATAGATAGATAGATAGATAGATAGATAGATTGATTGATAGATTGATAGATAGATAGATTGACTGATTGACTGATTGACGCAGACGGGCGCTCACTGCAGCGCGATCCCGCTATTCCAGTCGGTGGTGAAGTTGATGATGTTCAGGCTGGGGATGACAGCCTGCACCCAGTACAGCATCAGCTTCTTGGACGGGATCTTGGAGGTCTTGCCGATCTGGTACTTGAGAATCATGTGCCACACCAGCCCGAGAATGAGCTTCACGTTCTCCTTGACGATGTCCTCGGCACCTGGGTAAGGGAAGGCAGATCAGGGTTGATGCTAAGGCCCAGAATCCCCTGCCTCATAGCCAATTCCCGCAATCCGTCATCTTCTCATGTCTCCCCTCTACAGCTGCTGCTTCGGCCTGTCCTCCGTATACATGTAGATCGCGAGTTCTAATTAATAATTAATTTGGGTAGGAGCCTACTTCGGGATAAATAAAACTTTGAAAGGGTAAGTATAAAGAGTAGGAAACAATGAAGTCTGTGGTCTGTTTAAACTGAGCCCTGTACAGTTGACTGCTAACAGCAGTACAGTGCTCACTGCAAACTATATTGCCCAGAAAGTGCAGCAGCGCTTCTAAACCTACTGAGGGCTATTGGGGGGGGGTTTCACGCCTGGGCGCGGCGAGGGGTTGGAGCGCACGAAGAACTGGAGAGATTTCTGCCCACGGCTGATCCCCAAAAAAATGGAAGGCCGAGAGAGTAGCACAGCGTGTGTCTGGTTGCTGCCCCCATGTAGGCGGATCCCCTTTCTGTGTACTCAACCACACTGGGACTTGGGAAACCAACCAACTAAACCAACTAACTCACAATGTGCGCTCTGGATTGGCTCAACAAGAAATAGCACTGATAAAAGGTGACTTTGCTTCAAAATGCCCTTGCAGGAGTTGCGGTGGCGCTAAAATTTTGCTTGCCTTGCTTGCGGGGCTTACAGTCTTGCTTGCGGAGCTTACAGTCTTGCTTGCGGGGCTTACAGTCTTGCTTGCGGAGCCTACAGTCTTGCTTGCGGGGCTTACAGTCTTGCTTGCAGGGCTTACAGTCTTACTTGCGGAGCTTACAGTCTTGCTTGCGGAGCTTACAGTCTTGCTTGCGGGGCTTACAGTCTTGCTTGCGTAGCTTACAGTCTTGCTTGCGGGGCTTACAGTCTTGCTTGCGGAGCCTACAGTCTTGCTTGCGGGGCTTACAGTCTTGCTTGCAGGGCTTACAGTCTTGCTTGCGGGGCTTACAGTCCTGCTTGCAGGGCTTACAGTCTTACTTGCGGAGCTTACAGTCTTGCTTGCGGAGCTTACAGTCTTGCTTGCGGGGCTTACAGTCTTGCTTGCGGAGCCTACAGTCTTGCTTGCGGGGCTTACAGTCTTGCTTGCGGGCTTACAGTCTTGCTTGCGGGGCTTACAGTCTTGCTTGGGGCTATAGTGGCGCTACAATCTTACCGATATTCACTAGTCGGACATTGTCCTCAGCCAGAGCCTGCAGGGCCATGTTGATGTTTTCAAGTCGGTGATGCTCTGTCAGAGGCTTGTTTAGTCGGCCGAGTTTTCTGCCCTGCAAGGCTTCAACCAGTGGCACCAGTTTGGTGCCGTCCGCAAACCCGGTGACCAAAGTGTCAATGGGCTCCTTGCCCGCTGTGCTGAGGTTCTGGTTGACCCAGTTCAGAAACGTGTTGGCCTGCATGCCGACCCATTCGCCTTCAAGACTGCCTGACAGGGAGATGGCCGCGTGGCCCTCCGGACTGCGGACGTCCGGGCTGGCTGGCGCGTCAGCCATGAGTCAGCTGTGGGAGAGTCTAACAAGTGATAATTAATAAATTAGTAGAATTATTTAAATTATTGTTAACTAAAAACTTCTGTTCAATAAAAATACAAAGTTCTAATATTACGGACTTCTTTACTGTTTCATCATGCAGCGGGAAAAATTGCTTATTCACTTGCTTAAAAGTACAAAATTACAGAAATATTTTTTAAATAAAATATATGGACGCAAACATATAGCTAACTTACAGAAATTGCTTTAAATTTGATGCTAGAGTTTAATCGCTGACTATCCACGCTCGTTTGTAGCCAAGAAAAGTTTCTAAAGAATGAAACTAAATCGGCGCCAGTTTTTTACTTCGCAAAATTTTTTCTCACATAAACAAAATGTTTTTAATTTACTAAAATAAAAGTACAGTAAAGAACTAAAATCTGAAATACTTTTTTTTGCCAATTTTTTTTATAAAATGTAAAAACGTTTCAGAAATCGATTTTGTTGTTACTACCAAGCGTCATTTGCAGAATCAATTTCGAATTTGTGAAACAATATTTCAATTTTACTAGCCATAGACATCTATATATCTATCTATCTATTAGCTATGTAAATACCGGTAGAAGAAACGTATATAATTCAGTCTCTGAAAGCTTGTCTAGAATATTGTTAATTTTTCTATGATTCAGCAGGTTGTACTGTTTTTACTTTAAAATGCCGGTTGGTGCCAATAAAAAAGGCAGGGGAAAAGGCGGAAAGGGAGGAAAAAAGAAAGGAGCATCAGATGTAAGTGTTTTGCTTTGAACAGCTTTATGACATATCTTAATATGCAGATTTATAAAGTTAATTACTACAATTTTTGTGTTTTAACGTTTGATTTAAATTCTAGTAAATTTTAATGTTCACAGACAACAATAAATTATTTAAATATTTAGAGCAGAGTAATAAAAAGAAAAAAGAAAATATTTTTTCATCATTTTTTGCTAATATTTTAAAATTCATAATTCATAATCTGAATTTTTATATGCACGCAGTCTAAATCATTTGTTCTTACTGCATTGCGTGTCAATTAATATTTTTTGTACACAATAACAAAACAGATTATGATATTTAATTTACAATTTACATCTGAAATTACTGTAGCAAAATATGTCTGCAAACTAACATATTTGCAGTTATGTTAGCAAACTAATGGAAATGAATGGAAAAGTGGCTATTTTTTCCTTATTATGCTTCTTTCTAACCACCCAGAGCCTGGCAGTGGATCCAGTGAAGCTGATGAAGCAAATCCTCGCTGAGTACGAGTCGAAATGCTCGGAACTGGTGAGCGGAGTCTGCCCCAGTGTCCGACTGGCTATGCGTGAAGCCATCGAGCAGGAGAAGCTCATGTCTAAGGTGAGTCAGAAATGGGAAAACATTTTTTTAATATCAGAGAATCAAAGACATGAGAGGGTTATAGGGATGAGAGAGTCAGTGAGATGAGGGAGTCAGTGAGATGAGGGAGTCAGGGAGAAGAGAGAGTCAGAAAGATGAGAGTCCTAGAGATGAGAGAGTCATAGAGATGAGACAGTCATATAGATGAGACAGTCATATAGATGAGACAGTCATAGAGATAGGAGTCATAGAGATGATAGAGTCCGAGAGATGAGAGTCAAAGAGATGAGAGAGTCAAAGAGATGAGAGAGTCAGAGAGATAAGAGAGTTAGAGAGAGAGATGAGAGAGTCATAGAGATGAGTCATAGAGATGATAGAGTTCGAGAGATGAGAGAGTCATAGCGATGAGAGTCAGAGAGATGAGAGAACCTGTGAGATGAGAGAGTCAGAAAGATGAGAGTCAGAGAGATGAGAGAACCTGTGAGATGAGAGAGTCAGAGAGATGAGAGAGTGAGAGAGAAGAGAAAGTCAGTGAGATGAGACAGTCATAGAGATAAGAGTCATGGAGATGAGAGTCTGTGAGATAAGAGAGTAAGAAAGATGAGAGTCAGAGAGATGAGAGAGTCAGTGAGATGAAGGAGTCAGAGTCCCCAAGAAGTGCCAAGCAAGCCATTCCAAATGATGCTGAAACCCCTCGCCCATCCCCAGTTCATCGTGTGCCCCCGAGACCGCAGCGAGTTCACTCGGTGGGCAGACGAGGATCTCATTGCGATGTTCGGGCCGCCTGAGATGCAGAAGACGCCAGAGAAGAAGAAGCCGACCTCAGCGGGCTCCGGCCGCTCCCGCTCTCGCAGCCAGTCGCGCAAGCGAGCTCAGAAAAAGGGCGAACCGGCAAGCGGGCAGGTTTTGATTGACAGGTTCGTCAAGAGGGAGCCGCCGCCCGCCGAGCCGAGGCCTCTGGCGCGGGTGCGGCCGCTGATGGAGGCGCTCAGGGCCAAGCGGTACACCGGGATCTCCGCGCTGTACGTGTGGGACATGTGCCTGGACCTGATAGAGCTCAACTCCATTGTGAGTGATCGCTGCTGACAGACAGACAGACAGACAGACAGACAGACAGACAGACAGACAGACAGACAGACACAGACAGACAGACAGGCAGACAGACAGACAGACAGACAGACACAGACAGACAGACAGGCAGACAGACAGACAGACAGACAGACAGACAGACAGACAGACAGACAGACAGACAGACAGACAGACAGACAGACAGACAGACAGACAGACAGACAGACAGGCAGACAGACAGACAGACAGACAGACAGACAGACAGACAGACAGACAGACAGACAGACAGACAGACAGACAGACAGACAGAAAGACAGACAGACAGAAAGACAGACAGACAGACAGACAGGCAGACAGACAGACAGACAGACAGACAGACAGACAGACAGAAAGACAGACAGACAGACAGACAGAAAGACAGACAGACAGAAAGACAGACAGACAGAAAGACAGACAGACATTCCCCACCCCCCAACCTGCAGTCCAGCCTCATAGGCAAAGGCTTCTACGCCCTGACCAAGGTGGAGCTGATGGACTGCCTGCTGCAGCCGGACTCGCTGAAATCATTCGGCGACTCAACAAGAGCCTGCAGGACACTCACGGAGATCGTGCTGGACTTTAACGAGTGAGTCTTGCTATGCCCGAACCTCAGAAAAACTGAACGCAAAAGCACTGCGCTGTGTTTCAAAACCCTGACGTGCAGGTTTTCAGACGATGGCTGCAAGGAGCTCTGCCGCGGGTTGATTGGCAACAAGTACTTGAAAACTCTCAGCCTGTGCTACTGCGATCTCACCTATCTCAGCGGAAAGTACCTGGGCACTCTGCTCTGCCAATCGGCTGTCGTGTGAGCTGCTATTTTCACGTAGCTCATCCTCTCATAGTTGATGCTCAATTTACACTATACTACTATAAGCTATACTATAATAAGCGACTTATTAATAATAACCTACTATAAGGGACCTACGATTAGACCACACTCCAATCCACCCCCAATGCACCCGCCCAATCAACCCCAACCCAACCAAAACCCACCCCATCAACACCCACCCTAATCAACCCCACCCCAATTAACACCCACCCCATCAACAGTTCAACACCCACCCCATCAATACCCACCCCAATCCACCCGCCCAATCAACCCCAACCCAACCAACACCCAACCCAATCAATCCCCATCCAAATCAACGCCCACCCCGATCAACGCCTACCCCAACCAACACCCAACCCAATCAACGCCCACCCCAATCAGCACACACTTTAATCAACCACCACCACAATCAACCCCCACCCTAATCAACCCCCACCCCATTCAACCCTCACCCCAATAAACCCCCACCCAACCAAACCCTCACCTCAATATGGCATCACACGAGCTTTCTCAATAATTCAGCGACCTTTTCCTCGACGGCAACGAGCTGGAGGCTGAAGGCGTCATCTACCTAGTTGACAGTCTGGCCGAATATGCGGAGGACGAGGCGAAACAACGCGAAGAGGAGGCGCAGCGGAAATTGCAGGAAGCTGCGGAGAAAGCGCTGCAGAGTGAGTTGGGGTGGGGTTGATTGGGGTGGGGGTTGATTGGGTTGGTGGTTGATTAAGGTGGGGTTGATTGGGTTGGTGGTTGATTGGGTTGGGGGTTGATTGGGTTGGTGGTTGATTGAGGTGGGGTTGATTGGGGTGGGGGTTGATTGGGGTGGGGGTTGATTGGGGTGGGGTTGATTGGGGTGGGGGTTGATTGGGGTGGGGGTTGATTGGGGTGGGGGTTGATTGGGGTGGGGGTTGATTGGGTCGGGGGTTGATTGGGGTGGGGGTTGATTGGGGTGGGTGTTGTTTGGGTCGGGGGTTGATTGGGGTGGGTGTTGTTTGGGTCGGGGGTTGATTGGGGTGGGGGTTGATTGGGGTGGGGGTTGATTGGGGTGGGGGTTGATTGGGGTGGGGTTGATTGGGGTGGGGTTGATTGGGGTGGGGTTGATTGGGGTGGGGTTGATTGGGGTGGGGTTGATTGGGGTGGGGTTGATTGGGGTGGGGGTTGATTGGGGTGGGGGTTGATTGGGGTGGGGGTTGATTGAGGTGGGGGTTGATTGGGGTGGGGGTTGATTGGGGTGGGGGTTGATTGGGGTGGGGGTGATTGGGTGGGCGCTGATTGGATGCAGCAAAAATGCAAGGTGACAGAACGATCAGTACACTGCACATGGCAGTACAAATGCAGCAGCGCCAACCACCTGGACCATTTTTCAGCACCCAAGGATCGGTACACCTACTCCACATCATCGCACATTTGCAGTACGAAAACTGGAGAAAACCTCTTGTATTCAATAGTATATTTTTCTCTACTAATTCAATTGCGAATTTCCATTTTTTCCATCTTCCTTACGTTGCTTTTGCGTAGATGTTTTGACGAATAGCATATAAAATTTTGTGCCTTTACTTTTCGTTTCCAATCCGTTTAAAGAAATTTTCAAGGACTACTAATTTAGATGTCTTTCTTAGTTTTAGTTGCAAAATCCGATTTTCTCTACTGCAAGTAGAGTTTCATGCGCTTGTTTTCAACTTTCAGGCGCCTCAGAGGCCAAACCGGACTCAGCCAAATCTTCGAAGAGCGGCAAGAAGAAGGGCGGAAAGAAGGGCGGAAAGAAGGGCGGAAAGAAGGGCGGAAAGAAGGGCGGAAAGAAGGGCGGAAAGAAAGGTGAGCTCTAAAGAAAATTTATGGGCATGACAACTCTAGTGCAGTGACAGTGATTTATGTACACCTTGTACTTTTTCATGTTCAAATTTCTGCAGACGAAGAAAGCGATGCTGAGGGTAAACAAAAGCTATGAAAGTCAAATTTCAAATCAGAATTGTCTTTTTTTAGATTTTTAATAACATTTTCTGCGATTAAGTTGAACTCTCTGCTTGCTAATAGATTCTATTGCAGAAATATTGATGAATAATTTCTTTTCGATGTTTCAGCGCTCGCTTAGTCGGGTAAATATTAAAGATTGTTTTTCAATTATTTGCTAAAATTTACCGCCCTTTTGCGTTACTGACTACTGGTGCAAGTAGCACAAATACCAGTTACGTTTTCTATTTTTAAAATTTTATAACTTCAAGTAATTTTTTTTCTCACTTCGCAAACAGATGGCACGTTTTTTTACGACCAATATTACCTGTTAAAAACATTAATTATAAGTTCCTCTCCTTTAGATATTAATAATAGGTTTACCTACTAAAGTACATTCTCAACCCTGGATTCCCAGGTCGCAGGAAGAAGCCCGTCGAGCGGCCAGCAATCGAACCGGTAATCCGGAAGCTCCACCTGGCCGACAACGGAATCGACCAGGTCGGCAGGGGCGCTAACTTTGTCTGCCTGAAGAGCGTCATCCGGCTGGGCAGGTGGGCCATCGAGGAGCCTCCAATTAATGTTGCGTTGACTGATGCTTTGCCTAATTTGGGGGAATCCTAATTTTAGGGGAATCTTAATTTTAGGGGAATCCTAATTTTAGGGGAATCCTAATTTTAGGGGAAATCCTTATTTAGGGGGAATCCTGATTTTAGGGGAATCCTAATTTTAGCGGGAATCCTCATTTAAGGGGAATCCTAATTTTAGAGGAATCCTAATTTTAGGGGAATCCTAATTTTAGGGGAAATCCTTATTTAGGGGGAATCCTGATTTTAGGGGAATCCTAATTTTAGCGGGAATCCTCATTTAAGGGGAATCCTAATTTTAGGGGAATCCTAATTTTAGGGGAATCCTAATTTTAGGGGAATCCTGAGTTTAGGGAATCCTAATTTTAGGGGGAATCCTGATTTTAGGGGAATCCTGATTTTAGCGAGAATCCTCATTTAAGGGGAATCCTAATTTTAGGGGAATCCTAATTTTAGGGGAATCCTAATTTTAGGGGAATCCTAATTTTAGGGGAATCCTAATTTTAGGGGAATCCTAATTTTAGGGGAATCCTGATTTTAGGGGAATCCTAATTTTAGGGGAATTCTAATTTTAGGGGATTCCTGATTTTAAATGAATCCTCACTTTAGGGGAATCCTATTGCACTGGGAAATCCCAAAGCCAAGGGAAAATCCCACTACTCTTGGAAAACATCTCCCAAAACAGGAGAATCTGATTATACTGTTTACTTTTGAATCCTAACGCGAAGAGGAACCCAGTAATACCGGGGGAATCCTAACTCAATGGGAAATCCCTTTTTTCTGGAGAATTCCAAACCGAAACGAAATCCCGCTGCAGGGGAATCCTAGCCTAAAGGGGAATCTCATTACTAATTATATTGGGGAATCCAAAAGAAATCATGACACTCAGTTCGAAGAAAATCCCGAAAATTCCCAATCCCAGCATCGTGAGCTGCTCCCCGATCCTCGAGGAGCTGGACCTCTGGGGCAACGACATCGGCGATGTGGGCGGCCGGCTGGTGTTTGAGTTCCTTCAGGCACGCAAAGAAGGTGAGTGACCTTTGTTCTGAGTGAGTCAGTATTGAGAGTCAGTGTCGAAAATAACTATGGAGTCAGACAGAAAGTCAGAGGTTGTGTACGGCTGTGTCAGGGATGGTTATACAGTCAGAAAGGTAGTCAGGCTGAAGGAGAGAGTCAGACAGAGAAAGTCAGACAGAGAGAGTCAAACAGAGTCAGAGAGTCAGACATAGTCAGAGAGTCAGACAGAGTCAGAGAGTCAGACAGAGAGAGTCAGACAGAGTCAAAGAGTCAGACAGAGAGAGTCAGAGAGTCAGACAGAGAGAGTCAGATAGAGAGAGTCAGATAGAGAGAGTCAGACAGAAAGTAAGACGGAGAGAGTCAGACAGAGAGTCAGATTGAGACAGAGAGAGTCAGACAGCTAGAGTCAGAGAGTCAGAGAGGGTATTTAAATTATTTTAAAAGAAATAAAAAAATTTTTTTGCAACAAAACGTTTTTTATAAACTAATTTCTCAGACAGAGAGTCAGACAGAGAGAGTCAGACGGAGAGAGTCAGACAGAGAGAGTCAGACAGAGAGAGTCAGACAGAGAGAGTCAGACAGAGAGTCAGACGGAGAGAGTCAGACAGCGAGAGTCAGAGAGTCAGACAGAGAGAGTCAGAGAGTCAGACAGAGAGAGTCAGAGAGTCAGACAGAGAGAGTCAGATAGTCAGACAGAGATAGTCAGAGAGTCAGACAGAGAGAGTCAGAGAGTCAGAGAGGGTATTTAAATTATTTTAAAAAAAAATAAAAAAATTTTTTTGCAACAAAACGTTTTTTATAAACTAATTTCTCAGACAGAGAGAGTCAGACAGAGAGAGTCAGACGGAGAGAGTCAGACAGAGAGAGTCAGACAGAGAGAGTCAGACAGAGAGAGTCAGACAGAGAGTCAGACGGAGAGAGTCAGACAGCGAGAGTCAGAGAGTCAGACAGAGAGAGTCAGAGAGTCAGACAGAGAGAGTCAGAGAGTCAGACAGAGAGAGTCAGACAGAGAGAGTCAGAGAGTCAGACAGAGAATGTCAGAGAGTCAGACAGAGAGAGTCAGAGAGTCAGACAGAGAGAGTCAGACAGAGAGAGTCAGAGAGTCAGACAGAGAGAGTCAGACAGAGAGAGTCAGAGAGTCAGACAGAGAGTTAGACAGAGGGAGTCAGACAGAGAGTCAGACAGAGAGAGTCAGAGAGTCAGACAGAGTCAGACCAGCCCTCAAAATCGCCTGCAGCCAAGCTGTCCTCCATGTCGCTGCGCGTCGGTCCCCGCATGAACTCCGAGACCTTCGCCAATATCCAGAAGCTGGGCTCCGGCATCAAGAAGAGAAAGCGAGGCAAGCGGGGTCGCAAAAAGAAGAAGTGAAGCTGCTATGCCGCTGAAATCGCTAAATATTAAATTACCTTAATGCTATTTAAATATATTAAATGCTCTTATGCTCTACTTTGCATTCACTCCTGCTTCAATATTCCACACCCCTCAGTCCCCACCCCTCAGTCCCCACCCCTCACTCCCGACCCCTCACTCCCGACCCCTCACTCCCCACCCCTCACTCCCGACCCCTCACTCCCCACCCCTCAGTCCCCACCCCTCACTCCCACCCCTCACTCCCCACCCCTCACTCCCCAACCCTCACTCCCCACCCCTCACTCCCCAACCTTCACTCCCCACCCCTCACTCCCCAACCCTCACTCCCCACCCCTCACTCCCCAACCTTCACTCCCCACCCCTCACTCCCCAACCCTCACTCCCCACCCCTCACTCCCCAACCGTCACTCCCCACCCCTCACTCCCCACCCTACGCTCCCCACCCCTCAGTCCCTAACCCTCACTCCCCACCCTACGCTCCCCACCCCTCAGTCCCTACCCCTCACTCCCCACCCTACGCTCCCCACCCCCCAGTCCTACTCCATGCCAAATGTTCATGTAAGCAAATTATAACAGCACATGTTCAATTGCATAGTAATATTGCACGCAGCCAAAATTACTTGTCTATTATTATAAACTTACGAATAAATACAAACAAACACTGTAATATTTCTGTTTTATTGATTTATTATCAAAAGCAGTCCATCGATATGGCTAGCAAGCATTGCTCCAGACTTCAAACCTTACCTTGTCAGTGCTCAGTGCCGCCCTTCTGAAAAATCTATTTCAAAGACAAGATAGCCAATGAGAAACACAACACAATCTAAAGCAATAAAACTGGAGCAACAGAGTCCTAGATTAAACCGAACTTCAGATAAAAGAAGAGACGATTTGCTCCACACTGTGCATACCAGTAGCAGGCCGTAACTTCCCGGCTGCATGCAAAAAATGGTGTGCTCTCTCACTGAGTGACTTCTGTCGGAGAATATTAATTTCTTCTTTTTTTGTAACCATGAAAGATCAGGTGAGTTGGTTGCTTTCTTATTGATGCCTTTCTATGAGGGAGAGGTTGGAGTTGCTGCTGAGAGTCACTGAGATGAGAGGTTGAGTCACTGAGATGTGATGTTCAGTCACTGAGATGAGAGGTTGAGTCAATGAGATATGAGGTTGAGTCACTGAGATGAGAGGTTGAGTCACTGAGATGCGAGGTTGAGTCACTGAGATGTGAGGTTCAGTCACTGAGATGAGAGGTTCAGTCACTGAGATGAGAGGTTGAGTCACTGAGATGTGAGGTTCAGTCACTGAGATGTGAGGTTCAGTCACTGAGATGAGAGGTTCAGTCACTGAGATGAGAGGTTGAGTCACTGAGATGAGAGGTTGAGTCACTGAGATGAGAGGTTGAGTAACTGAGATGAGAGGTTGAGTAACTGAGATGAGAGGTTGAGTAACTGAGATGAGAGGTTGAGTCACTGAGATGTGAGGTTGAGTCACTGAGATGAGAGGTTGAGTCACTGAGATGTGAGGTTGAGTCACTGAGATGAGAGGTTGAGTCACTGAGATGAGAGGTTGAGTCACTGAGATGTGAGGTTGAGTCACTGAGATGTGAGGTTGAGTCACTGAGATGTGAGGTTGAGTCACTGAGATGTGAGGTTGAGTCACTGAGATGTGAGGTTCAGTCACTGAGATGTGAGGTTGAGTCACTGAGATGTGAGGTTCAGTCACTGAGATGAGAGGTTGAGTCACTGAGATGAGAGGTTGAGTTACTGAGATGAGAGGTTGAGTCACTGAGATGTGAGGTTGAGTCACTGAGATGCCAGGTTGAGTCACTGAGATGAGGTTGACTCACTGAGGGGTCAGGATGAGGCACTGAGATCTCAGGATAGAGTCACTGAAAGGTCATAATAGATTCACTGAGTGTCAGGATAGAGTCACAGATCTCAGACGAGAGTCAGTGAGGGCCAGGACAGTTCTGACGGCAATTCCCGCCCCCCGTGACAGGGCCAGTCGAAAAAGTGCCTGTCAATATTGGTGCTGCTGCTGCTGCTGGCCACGGGGCTGCTTATCTACCACCTGCACCCGGGGGATGGCCGCTCCGGCGTGCTCGTGTGCAAGGAGAAGCCTTCAACTACTCTGAACCAATCGCTGAGATCCATTCGAGATCAACTTGAATACAACCGATTTCTTGTAGAGGAATCTCGCGACGCGGTGTACAAGGACGTTTGCGACGGATCTTTGATCACACGCCTGGACGGGCTCGTGTGCCCGGTCACTGCCGTTGTTGAAGCCAGGCCTGATGAACTGCCTGCCGCTCAGGTTCAGCTAAACTGCCTGTGCAGTCGGGTTGATGATAGGCTAAACTCGATTGCTGGAGTGTGCGAGCAGGTGAGCACATTCATTGCTGACTGCTCACTGACTGCTCACTGACTGCCCACTGACTACTCACTGACTGATCACTGTCTGATCACTGACTGCTCACTGACTGCTCACTGACTGCCCACTGACTACTCACTGACTGATCACTGTCTGATCACTGACTGCTCACTGACTGCTCACTGACTGCTCACTGACTGCTCACTGACTGCTCACTGACTGATCACTGTCTGATCACTGACTGCTCACTGACTGATCACTGACTGCTCACTGACTGCTCACTGTCTGATCACTGACTGCTCACTGACTGCTCACTGACTGCTCACTGACTGCTCACTGACTGATCACTGTCTGATCACTGTCTGATCACTGAGTGCTCACTGACTGCTCACTGATCACTGACTGCTCACTGACTGCTCACTGACTGCTCACTGACTGCTCACTGACTGATCACTGTCTGATCACTGTCTGATCACTGAGTGCTCACTGACTGCTCACTGACTGCTCACTCCCTACCAGATAACTCAGCCAGTATCTGTGATTCGCATTCGCAAAGACTACAACGTGCAGGACAGTCTGTGCCCTGAAGGAGCCGAGAGCTTCTGGGGTGAATGGGTTGAGATCCGGGTCAACAAGAGCTGCTCATTCAGGACGATCAGTTAAGCGACTTCAGATAGTTCCATGATCTTGGCGATTGCAACATTAGAACTTTTATCATATTTGACTTTGAAATTAAAACAAAATTGACTCGTTCATTTTTTTTCTTAAACGATTTTTTAGGATTTTTATTGCTGCAAAGAACTGCTTCGGTGATTCGAAAAAAAACTGAAATATAAAATAGCATCTCGAGGCATCTAGAACTAACGCTTTTTCTTTGCTGAAAGAAGAGAGGAAGAAAAGAATGGAGTGGGGCCGAGGGGAGTGGGCAGAGGGGAGTGGGGCAGAGGGGAGTGGGGCAGAGGGGAGTGGGGCAGAGGGGGGAGGGGCAGAGGGGAGTGGGGCAGAGTGGGGAGGGGCAGAGGGGAGTGGGGCCGAGGGAGTGGGGCAGAGGGGATTGGGGCAGAGGGGAGTGGGGCAGAGGGGAGAGGGGCAGAGAAGAGTGGGGCAGAGGGGAGTGGGGCAGAGGGGAGTGGGGCAGAGGGGAGTGGGGCAGAGGGGAGTGGGGCAGAGGGGAGTGGGGCAGAGGGGAGTGGGGCAGAGGGGAGTGGGGCAGAGGGGAATGGGGCAGAGGGGGGAGGGCAGAGGGAGTGGGGCAGAGTGGGGAGGGGCAGAGGGAGTGGGGCCGAGGGGAGTGGGGCAGAGGGGATTGGGGCAGAGGGGAGTGGGGCAGAGGGGAGAGGGGCAGAGAAGAGTAGGGCAGAGGGGAGTGGGGCAGAGGGAGTGGGGCAGAGGGGAGTGGGGCAGGGGGAGTGGGGCAGAGGGGAGTGGGGCAGAGGGAGTGGGCAGAGGGAGTGGGGCAGAGGGGAGTGGGGCAGAGGGGAGTGGGGCAGAGGGGTGTGGGGCAGAGGGGAGTGGGGCAGAGGGAGTGGGGCAGAGGGAGTGTGGCAGAGGGGTGTGGGGCAGAGGGCAGAGGGGCAGAGGTGAGTGGGGCAGAGGATGGTGGGGCAGAGGGGGGTGGGGCAGAGGGGAGTGGGCAGAGGGGAGTGGGGCAGAGGAGCAGTGGGGCAGAGGGGAGTGGGGCAGAGGGGAGTGGGGCAGAGGGGAGTGGGCAGAGGAGCAGAGGGGCAGAGGTGAGTGGGGCAGAGGGGGTCGGGGCAGAGGGGAGTGGGGCAGCAGAGCAGAGATGGAGAGAGATGAAGGAAGATTATACGCTCGTAGATGTACAGTGTGGTCAAAGAGATTAAAGAAGGCCAGAAGGAAGTGAAGAGAGTGAAAAAGGATTCAAGAGTTCGTCAACAATCAGCATTTCCTTCACCTTTCCAAGGTCATTCAAATCTTGCACTAAAAGGCCTTCTTTGGCTAAATTTTAAAATAGAAAAAGAGGACTTTATTCTGCTTTTAATATAAGGACAGGCTTTGGGTAACTTCACTGTGACTGCACTGGGAGCCACTTGAACCTGTCTGTCACAGGGATTGCATGGGCAGCCGTTTGAGGCTCTTTCTGTACTCAAAAGGCGTGGGAACTGGGCCAGCCGTCTGAATGCCTTAACCACTACGTGCTGCAGGCTCTCATTCGTATCATTCTTACCGATTGGGAGGAATGTGAGAGAGACAAAATAGAGATGAGAGGGGAGATGAGAGGGGAGATGAGAGCGGAGATGAGAGGGGAGAGGAGAAAGGAGATGGGAAGGAGATAAGAGAGGAGATAAGAGGGGAGTTGACAGGGAATATGAGAGAGAAGAGAAGGC
>NIVC01000647.1:345000-430000 GCA_002269645.1 Macrostomum lignano
TAGTGAACGCTAGCCGGTCTCTGCTGAGGAACTTCATCGGAGGCTGAGGAGGTCGCAGAGGAGCTGGACAACGATCTGCCGTGTGGTGCACCAGCTGAGGGCATCATGTCAGCGCGGAGTCAGGGCTCAACGCATTTAAAAATGCATTAACTGGATAATTAATCTGCCGCATTCTTGTATAGTTAAAGAAGATTTGCTACAGCCAATAAAAGTGTGCAGGAAGAGCGGCTTTTGAGCAGATAAGCCAATGAGCTGTCACGATAAGGCTCTAAGCTTTACGAGAACCATGAAGCTTTGTTGACTTAGACTCGACACGGGGGCAGCGTGTGTGTGTGAGAGAGAGAAGTTTGCACACCTTTTGCGGACTTGGCACTGTCTGTCTGGGCTAGACTGGGGCACTCACTCGATGTACTTACCTCTGCCGAAAAGTCTGCTAGCATGCATGAAGGAATTTGGAAGTTTCTATATTTGAGTTTGCGGTTACGAGCTGATTAAAATCCTTTAGATCCTCACGCCTGCCCTTCCTAGCCGTGGTCTGTTAACAATTGACTTGCGCGCCCAACACCTCATCGGTGCGGAAAGGGAATGGGAGGTGGGTAGATGGGGAAGAGAGTCTGGCTGACAGCAACACAACCGTGTATACTGCATAGTCAGAGGAGAAAGGTGACTGCAGGCCAGAGGGGCTGTTGTTTGGTAGGTCGAGACAAGAGTCTCAGGTTATAGGCGGGGAGACGAGGTAGAAAGACGGGAGAGAAAAGCATAGGGAATGAAACGGAGAGCTGAAGGGGATCAGTACGCCCGTGGGGGGGGGGTTATAGATTTGCCAACGCGTACTTTTGAGCCTAGGTATAGACTCAGAAACTTGTGGTGTATTTTATGTACAGATAATTCCATGCATCATATTTCCCGACAATATTTATCGAGAAAAAGGCTTTTGAAAAGTATTATTACCACCAGCGAGATTTTCTCAATAGTTCTCTGCTTTAGCTGTACACCTTAAAACTGTGTTGGAAAACAATCAGACCCGTTTAAACTGTATCAGCTCTGAGCACACACGGCTTATCTTGCGTAGCCCGTGGCTTGCTCAAATATTTGATTTCAAGCCGACTGCAGACAGATTCTTAGAAGTGCTGGAGAGATGATCGAAAATTACCAGCCAAGTTTGCTAGCTAGCTAATTAATTAATTATTAGTAATTTTATAACTAAAGCTGTGTTAAGTGCCTGTGAAAAGTAAGGCTTGCCTGTCCAGCAGCGGGTGGCAAATTAAATGACTAAATATCGAATTCACGTAACTGCTTAATTTAAACAATATTGAGCACGCAGACTCACTTTTGCATGCGCACAGCTGACTGGCACTGCTGCATTCGAGCAGCTCAGACGAGGCCATGAGAGCTGGTTTTTCTGAGCTCTAGTTATTAACAGAGGATTAAGGAAGATTAGATTGAATTAACCCTCCAGTCGTCAGGCAGATTTTCCTGAAGCGCCTCAGAAAGCAATTGTGTGTGAGCAATGCAGAGCTCTTTTTGTAGACCAGATGGAGCTAAAGGTTGGACAGAGACTTCTCTCTCTCTCTCTTTAAAGCAGTCCATTGTGAGCCACTGTGCTGAAAAGTAGCCAAGCGCTCAGCTCAGCGGGGAGTCCCCTAGCGCCCAGCATCATCCCATGAAAAACTTCATCATCATCATCAGCAGCATCATTATCGCGCCATAAAGACTGCAAAAAAGGCTCAAAGCCATACAGCTGCTCCCTCATCATTCCCTCCTCATAAAGCGGAGCGGCATTGCTATTTATCCAATGCGTTGCGCAGAGCACTGTGGGAGCAATGAGCACAATAGGTAACTGCCACGGCTGTCCGTATAACAGTCTTGTTATACCTGTCATAACTGCAATCAAAATTCATGGCCCCTGGACGGCAAACCGCAACAAGTCCCATTTCTTAAGTCGCTTGACTTCATAATCAATAATCTTCATGTCTCCCAAATCTCAAATTTTCATTAAGATATAAAGATAGGGGGCAACGAAGATTGGAGGATATGAAGATTGGAGGATATGAAGATGGGGACATATGAAGATTGGGGATACATGAAGATTGGGGATATATATATATATATGAATGAAGATTGGGATATGAAGATTGGGGATATACATGTATGAAATGAAGATTGGGATATGAAGATTGGGGATATGAAGATTGGGGATGTATGAAGATTGGGGATATGAAGATTGGGATATGAAGATTGGGGATATGAAGATTGGGGATGTATGAAGATTGGGGATACATGAAGATTGGGGATATACATGTATGAATATTGGGATATGAAGATTAGGATATGAAGATTGGGGATAAGAAGATTGAGGACATAAAGATTAGGGATATGAGGATCAGGAAATATGAAGATTAAGAGTTATGAAATCCGAGTGCAATTAGATAGTGTAAAACGACCCCTTCCGCAAAAACACTTCTCTCATTCAGTTAATTTGGCAATAGTTAAGTTATGCAGGGCCGGTGTCCCACTATTAATTGCGAGGCGCAAGGGGTGACGAGAGTACAAGAGATCTTGTCTGAGCAGCTATATTATATTAAAAAGTAATGCCCAACTAATTAGCAATTAATTGGATTTCAGTCTGCCTATCCAACTAGAATAAAACTTTGCATTCGCATCGCAATTCAAAGCGATAGTTAGCAAAACTGCCTTGAAGGTCGAACCATAGCAGTGTTAAAAATAGAAGTCGTAAATAGAATCACTTCGTTAATTTAGCCTGTTAGTCTTTCGAAATACAGTATAAGAATAATGTAGCCATATATACAGATTTTTTGCTGCAATTGTGTAAAGCTGAAGCCGCGTACATGTAGCTTTGTAGTAGCGCGAATCTGTCTATGTGGTTATTATACCTTTTGTATGAAATATGATTGTTGTCGGATTTCTATTAATTTTTTGTCTATGGCACTTTCACTTTGAAAGGGCAGTAAAAATAACCAATCGTCTATGGTAATTGGAAAGAACAGTACGCTCGTAAAGGCGACTAGCTTATACTGTCATAAATTACACTCAGCAACATTGAAGAGTTTCCACCCTCGCGCCAGCCGTGTATATTTAGAGTTTCAAAACTGGTTTTTGTTGCCAGGCTTGTGCCATATACGATTGATGATTTCGTCAACACGCACTTGTGTCATTGATGCTTCATGTGGTGGCGTGGGGAACAGCGTCTTCCGAGACGACAACGCCCCACCGCATCGCGCAGCCACTGTGGCGCATCTGAAGGAGCTGCTGCACCTGCGAACCTTGCGCTGGCCGTCCCGATCACCGGACATTAATCCCATACAGCACGTTTGGGGTTACCTGAAGCGCTCGATTCGGCGCGACAATCCGCCGCAAAACGTTGCCCAACTGCACGAATCACTGTCTACTGCATGGCAACAACTACGGCAAGACTTTCTGCGATGCCTGGTTCTGGGGATGCCCCGGAGAGTGAGCGCTCTGCTGCACGCACGTGGCTGCTGTACGCGTTACTGACCCTGTTCTGAGCAAGTTGTCACCCATGCTTTGTTTCTTTGTTGTTCCTTTGCTTCGTTCGAATCCGGATTATATATTTGTCTATGGCTCAAACCATGAATATCTCCACCCACCAAAATGTTGACCCTTCGCGCGCTAGGGTGGAAACTTTTCAATGTTGCTGAGTGTAATTCTCTGGTGGATTTTAAGCTTTCATTCGAAATACCAATAGAAAAAGGAGCTATGATTCGCGACAAAAATAATCCTGGTGGAGAAATATGTGGACTCTCCACGGACGAGTTGGCTTTTGTCAGCCGAGAGTCGAGCAATCGCTTTGTTCTGGAGATTAACGATTTGGATGCTTCGTCCAGTACCGAAGTGCTGCCTGAGCTGACTAGCGAAGACCTGCAAATGCTGGACCGGAATTGAGAATGAATCTGTACCGAAATCGACAGAGACTCAACGAAAACTTCACGTGGCAAGGTTCCGCCAGTTTCTGAATGAGAAGGGGCTCTGCCAGAAGTTTGAGCGTGTACTGGCTTTTCTCTTCGTCTCTTCGAAAACAGGGTGGAACACGCTACGCGCCAAAGTCTCTCATCTGTTTTCGTGCGGCCATTCAACGGCACGTGGAATCCCCGTCCGTCAATTGCCAGGTGAACATCATTACCGAAGAATCATTCAAGCATTGCAACGGAGTTCTTGTCTCCACGTCGTTGTCATGCTTCGATTCTCGATTTTTATAGCCAAATTCATTCGTAATTTTCCGGCAACAATCGAAAACAGCCGGCAAACAATTGAATTATTGTCGAAAGGCTTACTGCCGAAAACCATAGACAGACGGGTACAATAGTAAATACATGTAGAAGTTGTAAATAGAATCATTTTGTTAATTTAGCCTGCTAGTCCGAAACAAGAATAATGATATACTATGCCCTCGGCCTTCGGGAACCATAGTCATAGACAAATCTTTCTATTGCGTCGTAGAGAATCTTATATTGGAAAAAGGTGGTTACCACGTGCAAGAAGTTCGGGTTGGACCATGGATCTTATATAGACTAGATAGGCCACTCTCCATTCAGCTAATGCATAGAAAATGACACCCAAAATTGACTCGGGGGGACGAAAAAAATGTTCGCTTGCACTGCTGAAAACTAATCGTCAGTAGTCTATGGACATGGACGAAGAAATATATTGAATCGCAAATAAATGATGCAGCTAAAATTTTTAGCAGAGTATACGCTAGCTGCTTTCCCTTGCTTTGTTGTTTCTGCCGTTTGTGTACCCGGTCTTAAAGAGAAGTCTTACGCTGACACAGCAAAATAAAAAGGCAATCTAATGCTCGTTTCAGCTACTGACAAATATGCGCACCAACTACTGAAAACTAGCTGAAATCACTACTTCTTAGAAAGCTTCCCATAGACTCAATGGTTTGGCTGGGTGCCACTAAATGGCCTATCTAATGTACGAGCTATATAGGATCTATGCGCTGGACACTTGTCGGTCGTGAAAAGCTATGCGCAAGTGCGAGACGCTCATTGGCCCAACTTAATGAAGAGGCTTCTAGTTTGCCTTTAAAGCGAATGTTCAGTCCTTGGCTAGAAAACCAGAAAAAAAGCCAGCCTGATCTCAAACTGAATTATCCACAGAGTCAAAGTGAGTAACACATTGGCTGTATATTTGCTTCATTAGGAATCGAAATGCTATGCCTCAACTAAGGTCAGGCATCAGCAGCAGAGACAGCAGGCCAATCTCCAATCTGGTCTCGCACAGTCTTCAACTCCAAACAGTCGCTGAAGGCAGGCAGCGACACCAGACAGCGCATCTGGCTGACGAAATGCTCCGGCAGGCTGTCCGCAGACCGCGAGCCGAGCAAGCAACTCCACAGCAGATTGATCAATCGCCGGCAGAGGACCAACTGACGCGAGTCAGCAGTGCCACAGGCGACAGAAGACAGCCAGACGGTTAGCTGGTGCCGGTTCACTAAACTGACAGCAGCAGGTCGAAGGCTGGCCAGTCGGCACAGCAGCTGCAGTGTCAGACACTTGGCGGTGCCATCCAACGCCGGATAGACAGCCAACAGTGTTTTGACAGCGAAGCTTCTCTCCAGCAGCCTGTAGTCTTCCAGGTCGCGCACGCCCTGAGCGAACAGGTTCAGCAGCCACTGACGCTCGACCCGATGATCAACGTGATCGGACATTAGGAAGCGCCACAGCTCCGGAGCGGCGTTCAGCTGCACCGAGGAGCGGGCGGTGAGGAATTTCCACAGCAGGCTGTACATCCTCTGCTGCGGTCGGAGCATTGTCTCCGCGCAGCGGGCCAGGAACAGACCAATGAGGTAAGGCAAGCGTCGGGTGGCCGATGTCAAAGTGTATCGGACCACGTCAATCAGGTAGCGAGTCTGATCCCGTTCAGGGAATCGTTGAGCTTGTTGGCCGGAGCAGGCGGAGTGCAGGTTGGCCAGCACGGTTAGCGCTAGCAGTCGGACTCGTTCTGAATGGCTTGACAGAGCCGCAATGGCCAGGGCCAGGCAGTGGTGTCGCACAGCCGCACTGGCTTCAAGACCCGATGGCAACAGGCGGCACAGTAGAGGCAGCAGCCAGCAGGGGTCGTACAGGCCCGGCTTGGATGGCTCGGCGAACGGCTTCGGGTGGCTCAGCCAGGGCCGGTCCAGCGGAAAGTGCAGAGCCGTGTACAGAATGCGCCTGGGAGCGGCGGTGAGTGTGCGGGTTATGAGCATAAGCAGTGCGATTCTATTGGACTCAGGATCTCAGGCTGAAGCACACACTGAGATTCTAATGGACTCAGGGAGTCTCAGACTGAGAGACACGGTGAGATTCTAATGGACTCAGGGAGTCTCAGACTGAGAGACACAGTGAGATTCTAATGGACTCAGGGAGTCTCAGACTGAGAGACACGGTGAGATTCTAATGGACTCAGGGAGTCTCAGACTGAGAGACACGGTGAGATTCTAATGGACTCAGGGAGTCTCAGACTGAGAGACACGGTGAGATTCTAATGGACTCAGGGAGTCTCAGACTGAGAGACACGGTGAGATTCTAATGGACTCAGGGAGTCTCAGACTGAGACACAGGGAGACTCTAATGGACTCAGGGAGTCTCAGTGTGAGACACAGTGAAATTCTAATGGATTCAGGGAGTCTCAGACTGAGACACAGGGAGACTCTAATGGACTCAGGGAGTCTCAGACAGAGACACAGTGAGACTCTAATGGACTCAGGGAGTCTCAGGCTGAGAGACAGTGCGATTCTAATGGACTCAGAGAATCTCAGACTGAGACACAGGGAGATTCTAATGAATTGAATCTGCGAAGAATTTATAGACTAAAAATGACAAATAAGTTTAATACTACTAACAGTCCAATCGATCAGTAGTCAGATTAGTACATAAAAGAGCAGCAAAAACACACACCTGGGCTCCAGCTGTGCCAAAATGCCAGCCGGTGGCGGACAGGCGAACAGCCGACTACTCAAATCCGGTTGAAATCTTCGACATTCGGCCAGGCGACCGGCCCAGCAGCACTGGCTGAGGTCGGCTGGCAGGGAGCGCCGCAGGCGGTGCACAACGGACACAATGAGCTGATCTCGGCGAGACAGGCTAGCGACATAGTGTAGCATCAACGGACCAGCCAGTCGGATGGCCAGTTCAGCTGGCGGAGGCGTCGGCGATGACATTCGAAGGGTGAGACGGCACAGCATGGTCAGAACAGCGTCGAGAAGGCGAGGACAGGCATTAGCGACATCAGACTCGGTGGTGGAATCTTCTGTTGACAATAAAATTTGACGAATAACTGGATTGTCCAGCGCCAGTTTCAGGACAGCGGCAGCTGCATTGCCGTCGGAATCTTCATCAGCTCCGATGCAGATAGCGTCGATAATGGGACAAGCCACAGCTGCTGGTTCCGTCTGCAGCGACTTCCGACAAAATCGAAGCCACGAATCCACCGACAAGGCAGACTGTCCGTCTCTGCCAGCTATCCGAGCCGCTGCCGCCTGCCGACGCTCGGAAATGTCGGCGAGGTCACACGAGCAAGCCGGCAACTCTTCGGCAAGTCTCTCCTCTTCGTCGGCCTCGTCCGCAGCGGCGGGACCTCCGTGATCGACTCTGACGGACGTCAGCGATGCTTTGGAAGCTTCACCGCCAGCTGCTCCATCGCTGGACGCGCCAACGACCGCCTTAGCAACCAGAGCTTCAGCTTCGTCACTATGACCGGAGCCCGCATCGGCTAGCTCCGTTGCCTTGGTAACCAGACCGAGCGGATCGCCTGACAAGCTCACGACCTCTGCAACAATTGTCGATTTATCTTCGTCGCCAGCGCCGTCGCCCCCGCCGGCTACCCGACGCCAGACGCGCATGGCGAAGGCCAGCCGACGCGCCAGAATTCGTCGGATTCGTCGACACCGAGAGCGGACGGTGGCGGTGGCGTCTTTGGTGACGTCACCATCGGCGCCGTCCGCCAGCGCCAGACCGGCGGCCAGGTGCTCCAACACGCCGCCAGCCGGCACCAGCAGACCCTTCAACAAAGTTGCGGCGGCGTCCTTATCAACAGACGACAATAGCTGAGCGGCGTCCTTGACAACAACGGCCAGAGCTATTCTTGCCGCTTCGCCGTCGCCGTCCTCCTCTGCGTCGCCAGCGTCGCCATCGTCGACTCCCCAGACGGCGGCGAGGCAGTCAGCGGCGGCCAGCCAGCCGGGCGTCGGTCGAGGCGGCAGCAGCGGCGCCAGCACCTCAGTTGTCAGGCGGGCCGTCAGCTCCGGGCAGCGCCGAGCAATTCCGGCGGCCAGCCGTCGGCACCGACCATTCGACACGATCCTCCTCGCCAGACAGCCGAGCAGCAGGTGGCACAGCAGGGGATTTTCGCCTCGCCGGAACAGAATGCCGTCGCGTCGGGACGTGCCCAGCCGGCGCAGCAGTCGGTGCGCCGACTCGCGTACGGCGAGCGCGGACTCGCCAAGGCCTTCGCTATCGTCTTCCTCGTCGACCGGCATCGCAAGATCCTCCTCGCCAGCAGTTCGATGCCTCACTGATGACACAGTGGGAGTCGTGTAAGTCAACAGCTTGGCCAGGCTGCTGAGCTGTCGGCGGCCAAACAGTCGGGCTTTCTGAGTCTTGCTGACCCCGAAGCCTGGAGACATCAGCCTGTCCGACAGGGCCGGCAGCAGCAGCAGCAGAGTTGACGGCTTGTCTGCCTCAAGTCGGTCCAGCAGGAGGCTGGCAAAGTCAGCGGCTCGGTCGAGAAAAGCGCGGACAATGGGACCGCCGGAGCCGCCTGCGGGTGGGTATTGGGGATTGTAGGATGGGTATTGGGGATGGGTATTCAGGATTGTTGGATGGGTATTCGGGATTGTTGGATGGGTATTCAGGATTGTTATATGGGCATTGGGGATCGCAGGATGGGACCTTATACCTAAAGGTGGGGTTCCTTGAATGGGAAAAGCCAAGATGATGCGTGCAACATTCCAGACTCCCAGTGCTCCGCTTTCCCAGAGTCCAGCTCTCACCGCCAGCCAATAGGAACGCCACGCCCAGCTGAACGCAGCAGTGCCGGATGTCCTCGGAGTCGGCGGGATTCCGCCTCCTAGCCAGGGTCTGCCAACGCTTGGCACCGAAATCGATGGAGTGCAGCAAAGTCCTGGCCGAGCTGGCATCGCACGAAGCCATGGCTGCCAGACAGCGCAGGGCCGACTTGACCACCCCGGCACTGTTGGCGGGATCCAACGCTCTGTAGACGCTGCCAAGATGATCATTAACCAGCGATTCAACCAGCGCCTGGCATCGCTGATTCGCTGTGGCACTTCTGCTGGCCAGAGCGGCCAGACAGTGGGTGGCAACAGCGAACACCAGGCGCAGCTCCTGAGGCCTTCGATGCCCATCCTCGCTGGCCAGATGCTGCAGCAGCTGGGCCGGTTCAGCGTCGGTTAAATCAACAAGATCTTCGATTTCGTTGCCATCCGAAGTGTCACGGGATTCGAGCTCCGCAACCAGGCTCGATAGGCGATCGAAATCGCCTACTAATTCGGTCCAAGAGTACTTCATGCAGTGTGTTGACAATATAGACTCATTGCAGCTGTGTGTCAGTTTATCTATCTGTCCATCTATCCATCCATCCATCCATATATCTATCTATCTATCTGTCTATCTATCTATCTATCTATCTATCTATCTATCTATCTATCTATCTATCTGTCTGTCTGTCTGTCTGTCTGTCTGTCTGTCTGTCTGTCTGTCTGTCTGTCTGTCGGTCTGTCTGTCTGTCTGTCGGTCTGTCGATCTGTCTGTCTTGCACCTAACAAATACTCTGTCTTCGTACCCAAACTAACATAGTATATAATATTTAGGGCTAGATAAGCTAAATAGATCTATATATATCGCAGTGTCGTGTGCGGTGGCCATAAACTTACAATTATCAAGATAAACTGTTAATTGGAAAAAGAAGAGCGAAGCAAGGCTGACAAAGTCAACTGTATTGTTTATTTGACTGCCAAGAGTTATTTTTACATATTACTCCTAGATGCATTCTAAAAGCTTATATAATTTAGCATTTAAGTAACACTTTTCCGCTAAATATTATACAGGACTGAAAACACAAAACAAAGATTTATAAGTTCACCAATCAGTTATGAGTATTTTTTCAGTGCTGAGTAACAGTAAATATTTGATGAGCTTGGCACAGCTGGTTTATATAGGCAAATAAGTAGAAAAATGATATTGATTTTACGAGGAAATGCAAATACAAACTCGTAACATGCATTCTGTCCTTAAAATTCGAACTGCTAATTTTTATGGAAACTTAACAACCATAGCTCAGCCAGGAGGACCCGGCATTGCATTTTTACACCAAACCCACCCAGTTGTACCCCTCTTCATTCTTTCTACGCCGGCTCTCCGTGTTCCAAATGCCCGTTAAAGCACTGAGAATCCACTGCTACTGGATGGATAGTTATTTCTGGGGAAGTTGAGAGCACTGCTGATTCGGTTTCTGCACGACCCTCATCCGGGATTACAAGCGTGGTAGAGGTGCGTGGTGGAGTCTTCCATATGTCAACGCATGAGACCTCAGAAAGCGGTGCTTAGCGAAATATCCAATAGCAAAGGAACTATGGTACCGAATACATGCTTATGTTTGCCAATTGAAGTAAACAGCTTTCAAGTGATTTAAAACGCAAGCTAAACTTATTAGACCTATTAGCTGATCGCAGAACGGACCTACTTGTGGTCAAGCCACCTCTGTCGCGCATGTGCGCCTACGACGGACATGTGATAAGACAGCTGGGGGTTCTGGGTTGCCTGGTGGAGAACGGCGGCAGCAAAAGCAAATTCAGGACTGCCGAGCTGCCCGTCATTGACTGTCAACAAGAGTTCGGGTTGCTCGGCCGGAATTTGCTGACTCCCGCACCAGTGCTCTATGCTAATTATGCAGAACCAGTGGCCAGTAACAGGCATGAGAGCTTGTTGTGAATTTCTGGTGCCACAGGAGAAATCCGCCATCGTGCTAGAGTGAGACCAATCTTCCAGCCTCTTCTAAAAGCTAGGGAACTGCTTTTAGCGCTGAAGCATTTTGTTAAGAAGGAGTTGGATCTGGTGGAAAATGCCGGAATCGAAGAGAAAGTGACGTCTTCTAAATGGGGCAGTCTAATTATCGTAGCGGTGAAGTCTGACGGAGCATCTGTAAGAATCTGTGGGGACTATTAAGCAGTTAATCGATTCGTGCAGCACCAGACTTACCTTACCCCATCAATAGCCTTCTGTAAGATAGCCAACAAAAAGCTATTCTACCGGCTTGATCTGTCGGATGCTAGGTACATGCGAGAAGATACACCTGAAGATAAACTCCCCAGAAAACTGCTGCGGTAAAATCTCAACAAATGTGCTCAACTGAATGCATACCCGCCGGATGAGGACCTTTGAGCTGAGTAACTGCCACAACTGCTGCATTTTACACCCTACATGGCCTAGGTGGCATAAACCAATATCAATATAATTAACACATGAAGACAAACATTGAACAAAAAGTTAAGCTCGCATACCATCGGTGTAATTTATGAATACAAGAAACTGTTTCAGATTACGAGCGTAAATTTTAGCCACACATTTACCAGCTGGCAGCGGCAGTTCAGATTAGGGAAACATAAACAGAGACTGAGAGACACCAAATTTTATTATGCAGACAATAAAAACGCTTAGATTTAAAAAAGTTTAAAGAAGTATACCATGAATGCTGACTACATTTTCAATGCGTGATAAAATGAGTGAAAAAAACAAAAACTTTTAATACAAAGCAACAAGAGCTGTTAAACGATGGTAAGCAACTTAAAAATGCTTGATGCACAGTAGAGACCAAGACGACGGTCAAGTTGAATATTTGCTACAAATTGCGCTGCTCGGAGTGCTTTGTCAGACCGCTGCCTTCATTGAACTTCTTGCTGCACTCCTTGGACTCAAATGGCTTTTCTTCTGTGCAGTTTTGAGTGTGTAGTGCGGTTGCTGCTGTCACTGAATCTCTTGCCACACACCTTGCACTCAAACGGCTTTTCTCCTGTGTGCACTCTAGAATGTTTAATGAGGCTGTTGCTGTAACTGAATCTCTTGCCGCACACCTTGCACTCAAACGGCTTTTCACCTGTGTGCAACCTGGAGTGCCTTGTGAAGCTGCTGACGTCACTAAATCTCTTGCCGCAAACCTTGCACTCAAATGGCTTTTCTCCGGTATGCAACCTGGAGTGTCTTGTGAAGCTGCTGACGTCACTGAATCTCTTGCCGCACACCTTGCACTCAAATGGCTTTTCTCTTGTGTGCACCTTGGAGTGTGTAGTAAGGTGGCTGCTGACGCTGAATCTCTTGCCGCACACCTCGCACTCAAACGGCCTTTCACCAGTGTGAGACCGCATATGTACGTGAAGATGAGATGAGAAGGACTTCCGACACCGCTTGCACTTGTGCGGTTTCGCCTTTCTGTGCACTGCACTCATGTGAGCTTTGAGGTTGCTTTTTCTCGAGAACTTCTTCTGGCAAGTGTCGCACTGGAACGGCCTCTGGACACCCTCAGCTCGACAGTGCCGTGTTGCAGCACTCTTTGTAGCTCGGGTATTCCCGACTGACTCGCACTCGTAACGCTTCGTCACTGCACGACTGCCGTCTGCACACGGCTGCATCACTGACTCATTGCGAGACGCGACCTGCTCGACCGCCGCCGCTCTGACAGCTTCTGAGTTGGTCGCAGCCGCCTCCTCTGGCTCCGAGTCGCAGCCCATTTCGTGTGACCGCACATGACGCAAGTACTGCGCCACTGCCGCTCGGGTGCGGCAGAACCGCCTGGGACAAAAGGGGCAGGCGACAGAGCCCCGGCGCATCTCTGAGAAACTGTGGGGCTGCGATCCGTGCTGAGATGCCGATGCTCGAAGCCCGTCTGTTCCTGAACTGCAATGGAGAGCGGTAGAGAATTCGTCACTTTGTAGTCGGGGTTGGAATGACACTCAAGTATGGTCATGGATAAACTTAATGAGCCTAGCTTTAGTATCAAACGTTGGGGCTGCCAAGGTAATATTATTTTCTTTGAGGATGAGTATACTTTGGGTGTTCAGTATAGATACAAAAGTGAAAGCAAAAATGTGTTCCATAGAGGTATTTGAGATGAATTTGAATGCACAGAGCTATTTTAGAATATAAAATAAAATTGAACAACTTTGTACAGGACTTATAGGGTAGAGGTACACTTTCTTGGACAGACAATTAGAATTTACAATTTTCCAAATACATCTCAGTGCTTTTGGATGGACAAAAAGTGCCTAAAAATTAATCAAGAAAAATCTACATGTGTATGACAAAGTGCTTTGAGTACCCTCAGGGCTGCAGCAGCTGAACATACCAACTTTGTGTCTAAAACACAGGTATGACACAGGATGACACAAAAACAGGATGGTGCAATGTGGTACTATAATGCTTTAAGTTTAGTTAATTAATTCAGATTTTTGTTATAGTAGATTAAGCAGACTTTTTTGCACTGGAGTTCTTTTATGGCTGGATTTACCAGATGGATCTCAAAGTCCATCAGATAATAATGTAAGTGCAAAAAAGCTTAGCCCTGCTAAAAATATGAGAAATTTAAATCAGTCACTCAGTTACTAATTAGAGAACTCAGTCACCCAGAGAAGCCTGGGTCAAAAATAATGTCATTCTAATTTTTTGCATTGTTTTTTGTAGAATCGGTGCTACTACGAGTACAATGGCTGATATATAATCTTTTGCTACGACTTTGCCTCTTGTCAGCTTGCATGGGAATGTACTATATTCCATATTCTACTTATCTATTTCAGCTATTGTGCAAAATTTGTCATTGTCTAGCAATTTAAAGTTTATTATTTACATTTTTAAGCAGAATGCATTACTACTAACAATGCATCGTTTGTACGAGCGCTGTCCGGAAAGTTCTTACAATTCTAATCCCAGAGCAAAAACAGTAGCAGCTGCAAGCGCAACTTTGGTGTCATTTTAAAGCGGCATATCTCTTCTTTCCTATGAGTTTAGTTGCGTATATTTTAGTCAGTTTTCATTCAAAAGCTGGGTGAAAAACCATTGCAATGCCATCGATAGTCTTACAGTAAATTAAAAAATATAAAAAGCTATGCTTTCTCCTCAACGAAACGAATTGTAGTCGTTCATCATCATCCTTGGAATCTGCAGCCTGTCAGCCATCTCTCGAACTGTGAAATGATTGTCATCCTCTAAAATATCGCGTGTTCGGTCAGCCAAGTCTTCGCACCCAGGATGGCATGGACGACCTGCTCTTTGTGGATCAGCGACATCGGTACGTCCTGACTCGAACTCCTCTACCCAGCGGTAGACGGTACGCCGGCTCACTGCATGTGACCCACGAATTGATGTCGAATGAGAATGGATCTCTGCACGTCTTTCCGATGCTCCAAAGCGTGAATATTCCGCGCCTTTGGCCTTCTTTCGATTGCACACTCGTGATGGTGTCAATGATCACAAAAATCAAAACACTTCACTAAGCACAATTTCGCAAGGTGCAAAACAGTGAGATTTGCTTACAAGTGACGGAGTGTCTAAGATAGCTCGTACTCAACACAAGGCGTGAACGGTAAGAGAAGAATGCATTGTACATTAGAGCCGTTGTGTGTACGCTCGTAGACACTGTGCTGCAAAGAAGATCCATAAAAAACTAAGTTATGTACTTCACCTTTTACTGTAAGACTATCAGTGGCATTGCAATGGTTTTTTCACACCTAACTTTTGAATGCAATGACCAATCTAGCTCGTACAAGCACTGAATTCATTGGAAAGAAGAATCTGTCGCTTTAAAATTTCAAAACTTAAACTTTCCGGACATCCCTCGTATATTTCTATCTATCTATCTATCTTAGCTTACCGCGCCCATTGGCTTTCCAGCTGCCTTAATCGTTTCCGGTGATCTTGTGTGCGTGCATTCAGCTTGATTGGCTGCGGCAAGTAAGCTCGAAAGAGCTCGCTTCGCTCGCTCTTTCTCGCTATCTACTATCTATTGCCAGGACCTGCACCGGAGCGGTTACGAAAATTAGATTTCTCGGTAGTTGCGCGCACTCTTTTGCACTACTTGAGTAGTCTGATTTTCGAACGGCATGGCTGGTTCCAGCAGGTAGTTCCTCTGGATAAAAGCGCTTACCGCGCCCATTGGCTTTCCAGCTGCCTTAATCGTTTCCGGTGATCTTGTGTGCGTGCATTCAGCTTGATTGGCTGCGGCAAGTAAGCTCGAAAGAGCTCGCTTCGCTCGCTCTTTCTCGCTATCTATCTATCTATGCATCTATCAATCCATGTAAAATTGATCTACTACAGTTATATCATAATGCGGTGTGTGGTGGCCATAAACTTAAAATTATTAAGACAAACTGTTAATTGGAAAAAGAACAGCGAAGCAAGGCTGACAAAGTCAATTGTATTGTGTATTTGACTGCCAAGGGTCATTTTTACTTATTACTCGTAAATGCATTCTAAAAGCTTAAATAATTCAGCATTTAAATAACACTTTTACGCGAAACATTATACAGGATTTATAACACAAAACAAAGATTTATAAGTTCACCCATGAGTTATGAGTATGTTTTCAGTACTGAGCATTGTAAGAGTCAATATTTGCTGAGTTTGCCACAAAAACTATAAACATTTTGAAACAGCAGAAACTAAAACTAGTAAAGAAGCAAAGTTAATTGCAGAGCTGCAATTGATTAAGAAAAATGCGTGCTGCCACTAACTGGTCATTTGATTAGCTTCCGCAGCCATTACTTCAGAAATAATCAACAAAAATCTTTAACACGAAACGACAAAACGCTTAGCACATAGTGGAGATCAAGACCGGTGGTCCACTTCTGCAATCATGGAGCGTCAGGCTGAATTTTCGCTACACAATGTAATGCTCGGAGTGCCATTTCAGATGCCTGCCTCGACTGCTGCTCTTCCCGTACACCTTGATCAAATCAATTTTTTTATTTATGCACCCTGGAGTGTCTAGTGAGGTTGCTACGGCGACTGAATCTCTTAAAGCACACCTTACACTCAAACGAATTTTCTCCAGTGTGCACTCTAAAGTGCGTATTGAGATGTCCGCATTGACTGAATCTCTTGCCGCACACCTTGCACTCAAATGGCTTTTCTCCTGAGTGCACCCTGGAGTGCCTAGTGAGGCTGCTCCTGTCACTAAATCTCTTCGCGCAACCGTTGCACTGAAACGGCTTTTCTCCTGTGTGCACTACAGAGTGCGTAGTGAGATGGCTGCCTTGAATGAATCTCTTGCCGCACACCTTGCACTCAAACGGCTTTTCTCCGGTGTGCACGGTGGAGTGCTTAGTGAAAAAAAACACTGAAATACGCAAAGACGGAGATATGAGAGAATAAATTTTGTACGATAGCTTTAAGACATTTTGATGAAGAAACATTTGTCAAAATAACTCTGAGTTTTTATATGAGAGCTAGCATTTTCTACGTTTCTGAAATTTCTACGTGCTCACAGTTTGCACATATCGTTGCCAAGCTTCAGAAGCTTTCAAACGAATCCAAATGGAGTTGAAAGTAATAGTGAACACGAGACCAGTAGTGTCGAGTGTCCGACCACTACTGTTTTCGCTTGATCCACCTGAAATTACCTGTGTTTGATAAAACTATTGTGGTAGCTTCGGAGCTCTTCGATGATGCTGTGAAGCGTTTTCGGAGTGGTGACTTTTATCCCTAAGTTGCAATAAGTAAGGACTGCTATTCCGTATGATTTCTGACAGACGTTGTCTGAGCTTGGACGCCAGAACACCAGAGTGCAGTGTAGCAACTGAAGCAGGACATCATATCGAGACACTTACTGACTCCGTATGATCCAACTGAAGACTGAAAACAAATAAAAACAATGCAAACTGGAGATCAAATGGACTAAGTTTTACACGGAGACGAGCAGATCAAATGACGTTTTCAGTCGATTGCGATTACGTGAAGATGTACTGGAGTCGTATCGACGATTGCAGAGTAGACTGCGCTGCACTGAGAATCTACTGGTACTGGATCATCGGATAGTCATCATTGGGGAAGCTGCGAGCACTGGTGATGCGGAAATGGCTCGACCCTCATCTAGTAATACAGAAGTATTACTTCTGTATACAGAATACAGATAGAGAAGTGCGTAGCGGAGAGTTCCACATGTCAACGCATAGGACCTTCTCAGAAAGCATGCTTAGAGCAATGGCCAATAGCAAAGGAACCATGGTGCCATAAGACATATTTGTGATGATTCTGTGACATTGACACACTGGCTGCCGTCAGAGTACAGTAAACGTTCTGAAATCTGGGCATGCCGGAAGTAATTATCATTGACAATGGACCTCATTCTTTGCTAAAGAGACAGCATGTTGGCTGAAGTACTACCTCTGAAATCACAGCCATACCGCACTGCTTCTTAAGCAACAGTCCGATCCCTCTAGTAGAGAGAGGAAGCCTTACAAGAAGCTGTGACTGAACAGCTACGGCAAGTATAAGATCACCAAGTTCGAGATTTGATGATGCATCGTGACCAAATCAGAGACAGCTCAGCAAGCGCAAGACAACAATTTCAGAGACAACAATGCAAATAAGCCATTAAAAACGAAAGTTCGGAGCGCAAATACACAGTGCGGACAAGGTACCACCGGACAGGTATTGATTGTTTCGAACGGCTTTCAACACCGCCATGAACAGGTAGTGACTGAGCAGACAGTAAAACTACAGAACATACACCTGAAGATGAACTTCCCAGAAAACTTCTGCAGCTGAAAAACTCAACCAACTTTGCTCAACTGACTGAATACTCGCAAAATAAGGACTTTTGAGCTAAGGAACTGCCGCAACTGCTGCATTTTACACCTTACATGACCTAGGTAACAGAAATAAATATCAAAACAATCAATACTCCAAGACAAACACAAAAACAAACAATAAAGCTCATATGCAATCAGTGTAATTAATTAATACAACGAAAAAGTTTCAGAATAAATTTTAGCCACGAACTTACCAACTTACCCGCTTTCAGCTGCATTTCAGACAGGGTTTCACAAAAGTAAAGACATCGAACAATAAGTAAGCATACTATGAGTGCAGACTACTTTTACAAAACGTAGTTAGAAAAGTGGAAAATAACAACTAAAAAAGAACGGCTGCAAATCGAGGTTGAAAAAAACAAAATCAATAAACTTAGTGCCTTGTCAGTCTGCTGCCTCGATTGAATCTCCTGCCGCACACTTAGCACTCAAATGGCTTTTCTCCTGTATGCACTGTGAAGTGCCTAGTGAAGTTGCTGCGGTAACTGAATCTCTTGCTACACACCTTGCACTCAAATGGCTTTTCTCCTGTATGCACCCTGGAGTGCCTAGTGAGGCTGCTGCTGTCACTAAATCTCTTCGCGCAACCGTTGCACTGAAACGGCTTTTCTCCTGTGTGCACTATAAAGTGCGTAGTGAGATGGCTGCCTTGAATGAATCTCTTGCAGCACACCTTGCACTCAAATGGCTTTTCTCCTGTGTGCAGCCTTGAGTGCGTAGTAAGATGGCTGCCTTGACTGAATCTCTTGCCGCACACCTTGCACTCAAACGGCCTTTCACCAGTGTGAGACCGCATATGCACGTGAAGATGAGATGACGTTGAGAAAAACTGCCCACACCGCTTGCACTTGTGCGGTTTCGCCTTTCTGTGCACTGCACTAATGTGAGCGTTGAGTTCGCTCTCTCTGGAGAACTTCTTCTGGCAAGTGTCGCACTGGAACGGCCTGTGGACACCCTGAGCTCGATGGTGCCGTGCCATCATCGTTGACTTATTGCGAGATGCGACCTGCTCGACCGTCGCCGCTCTGACAGCTGAGTTGGTCGCAGCCGCCTCCTCTGGCTCCGAGTCACAGCCCATTCCGTGTGACCGCACATGACGCAAGTACCGCGCCACAGCCACTCGAGTGCGGCAGAACCGCCTGGGACAAAAGGGGCAGGCGACAGAGCCCCGGCGCATCTTTGAGAAACTGTGGGGCTGCGATCCGTGTTGAGATGCCGATGCTCGAACCCCGTCTCTGCCTGAGCAGCAATGCGGAGGGGCAGAGATTTCGTCACTTGTAATACGGGTTTGAAAGACATGTAAATGAACTGCACAATACTATCTGATATCTAAAACATAAATACGATAGCTAGGTCATATTGACAAATAAGTGAACAACTTTATTCATTTTATGAAATTTATGCAAATAACATGCATTCTTTCCTTGAAATTCGAACGGCCAATTTTTTTTGAGGCGTAACCGAGTGGGTGTATTGTGCCTAAACGTCTTTGGTGCACCGACGATAATCCATGGAACTCAGCACCGTAGACCCGGCATTGCACTCTTACCCAGACCTGCTGTGTCTACATAAAAACCCACCCAGTTGTACCCCTTCTCACTTTTTCTGCCTCGTTCTTCTACAATACATTCCAAAACTAAGTACAAAAAAGCGCTGCTGCTTAAAAAAATAACTTAAGGCTGGCCTGGACTGAAGGAAAGTTCGAAGCATGGATCCAGCGTTTTGAAGCTGTTTACAGAAGATTTTGTGTGAAGGACGAGAAATTCGACTGAAGCAGTGCTCAAGACTGAATATCCGCATGACAGCTTAAAACACGAAGCGTTTTAAGGAAGGAAAGGAAATTCGCTTCAAATATAGCCAAGAAATCACTGGGTTGACCTTAAACTGAACGGCAAAGACGTTGCAACGATGGTGGATTCTGGAGCATCCGAGACCTGCATTCTCCAGAGTCGGGCTCAACAGCTGTAACTACTCAGGGGTGATAAAAATTGTCGATTAAATCTTATCAGGAAAAAGATCTACCAGTATGTCGCACTGCGATTGATCGATGGCAGACCGAGGATGAAAGCTGAGTGCTCACATTTAGTAAATGTCGTTGCCAAGCTTCAATGGCCTTCAAGTGAATCCAATTGAAGTTGGAAGTAATAGAGAACACGAGATCAGTAGTGTCGAGGGACTGACCATTACCGTTTTCGCTTAATTATAGACGTTAAGGAGAGATTAAAAGAATTCGAAAGGCGAGAGAGTATTGAAAGAGAACTATGCAACGACCTGTGTTTGCTAGCACTATTGTGGTAGTTCCGAGAAGTTTCTGGAGTTCTTTGATGATGCTTCGGGGTGTACTCAGAGTGGTAGTGTTCATCCCTCAACTGGCCATAAGACTGCTATCCAGTATCATTTGCCGAAGGACGTTGTCTGGGCTTGGACAATAGAAGACCAGAGTGCAGAAGCTACTGAGCGGGGCGTCATATCGAGATACTGACTCCGTATGATCAAACTGAAGAGCTGATCCTGACAACTGATGCAAAGAATGTGGGTCTCAAAGAAACCCACACCTGCGGAGTTGCGGTATAGCCAACTTGAGCGAGAGGCTCATGGATTGCTGTAGTAGTTACGATAAAAATTAAAGATTTGAATCAATTTACGCTTGTAAATTAGATTTAAATCGATTTCCGATCTACTGAAGTTTCACAATCATAACAGTTTACAAGCAGTTTCGATTCAAGACTGGAGCTCGAAGATCAGCTAAAGCGTCACACGGAGACGAGAAGATTAAAAAGTCGTTTTCGGTCGATTGCGATCATGTGAAGAGGTATTACAGTCGTATCGATATCGAGTAGACTGCGCTGCACTGAGAATCTACTGCTACTGGATCATCGGATAGTCATTGCTGGGGAAGCCGTGAGCACTGGCAATGTGGTTATCTGCACGACCCTCATTCGGGATTACAAGCAATCAATGCAAATGGCGCGTCATTATAATTTCCTTGCCAAATATCGAAGCCGAGATAGAGAAGTGCGTAGCGGAGAGTTCCGAATTTCAACGCACGAGACCTCAGAAAGCGATGCTTAAAGTCATGGCCAATAGCAAAGAAACCATAGTGCCGAATGCATGCTGACTTATTTGTGATGAATAAATCTGACACTAACGCACTGGCTGCCGACAGAAAATCGCAAAGAACGTTTTGAAATTTGTGCATCCTGGAAGTACTTGTTAGTGACAATGAACCTCATTCGTTACTAAAGAGACAGCAAGTACTACCTCTTAAATCTGAGATACCACATTGCTTCTTAGGTTACAGTCCGATCCCTCCAAAAAAGAGTGGAGAGAAGGAGCCCTACAAGAAGCTGTGACTGAACTACGGCGAGTACAAGATCTCCAAGGTCGAGATCTGATGATGCATTGTGACCATATCAGAGACAGCTCAGCGAGCGCAAGAAAACTATTTCGGAGACAACAATGAAAACATGCCATTAAGAGCAAATGTGTTCTGAGCGCAAATACCCAGTACGGACAAGGGGACCACCAGACAGGTATTGACTGTTTTGTCCGGCTTCGTATACCGCCATGAGCAGGTAGCGACTGAGCAGCCAGTAAGAGTGCAGACAGTAGACATGAAGATGAACTTCCCAGAAAACTACGGCAGCTGAAAAACTCTGAAAAACAAATTGCTCAGTTGACAGAATGCTGAGCATCTGCCACAACAACTCCTGCGTTTTACACCTTGCATGGCCTAAATCAGTATCAAAAAATCAACACACTAATACACATTAAAAAGAAATAATAAATGATCAGCTCACAATGCAATCAGTGTAATTTATAAATACAAGGGAAAAAAGTTGCACTTACAAGTTTGCAGCTGCATTCCAGATTAGGGAAATATAAACACAGAATCTGAAAGTCGTAAAGCTACCAAAATCCTTAATGCACGCACAAATAACGATTCATATCGTTACACGAAACACAGGAGTTTGCAAAAGACATGAAACAATAAGTAATCTAAGCGTGCAGTTTGGTACGGCTGGGGCCCGCTGACATTGGGCCTCATGGTCTCCGGCGCCACCCGGCAGATCCAAATCCTCAGTGGACGGGGTGGACTGGCGGCGCATGTTGGATCCGCGCAGCCGGCCTCTGCGATTCCGTTCACGACGCCTCTCAATCCGACGCCGAACGCTCCGCTTGCCCCGTCTCACTTTGGTGCTGACTTTTGCAGCCGCAGCCGGGGGGCGCGGCTCACCGAGCCGACCGAGGAGAGCGCAGTCTGATGCAGGTGCTGCTGCTGCGTCACCAGGAGGCGTCAGCATTATACTTGCACATCAGTGTAAATATAAGCTGAGCCCTCCCAGCGTGACCCTGCGACAGCGCCGCCTGAAGCTGGCGGGCCACGTCATTCGCGCCGAGTCCTACTGCCCGGAGCCGCTGCAGGAGGTCTTGCTGTACACGCAGCAGGGCCCGTTCCGGCGGGGGCAGGCGCGGACCCGGAGGTTCGTCGACTGTCTGACAGAAGACGCCAGGGCGCCTGATCAGATCAATGGCGCTACCTTCATCAGAGACTGCGCAGCTAAGCGTGCTTTTTGACAATGTCCCCCCCTTTCCTGACCACTTGTGGCCGGTGGCCATTGTATTTATTGTATTGTATTGTAATAAGTAAGTTTACTACGAGTGCTGACTAATTTTGAAGTGAAAAAAAGTGGAAAAGTATGCCAGCAACTAGAGGTTAGAAGCAACAAGAGCAACAAATTAAAATTCAACAAAGATCATTAATATGAAACGAAAAGGTCTGCTAAACAAAAGTAAGCAACTTGATGAAACGCTTGGCGCACAAAAAGGACCAAGACGGCTGTTGAATAAAAGCAGCGAAGTTGAATATTCGCTATACATTGTGCTGCTCGAAGTGCTTTGTCAGGACGCTGCCTTGGTTGAAACTCTTGATACACTCCTTGGATTCAACTGGCTTTTCTTCTGTGTGTAGTTTTGAGTGTTTAGAGAGGTTGCTGCGGTCACTGAACCTCTTGCCGCACACTTTGCAAACAAACGGCTTTTCTCTTGTGTGCATCCTTGAATGCTTAATGAGGCTGCTGCTGTCACTGAATCTCTTGCCGCACACCTTGCACTCAAACGGCTTTTCTCCTGTGTGCAGCCTTAAGTGCTTAGTGAGGCTGCTGCTGTCACTGAATCTCTTGCCGCACACTTTGCACTCAAATGGCTTTTCTCCTGTGTGCACTCTAGAATGTTTAGTGAGGCTGTAGCTGACGCTGAATCTCTTTCCGCACATCTTACACTCAAACGGCCTCTCTCCAGTGTGAGACCGGATGTGCACGTGTAGATGAGTTACATCTAAGAAGGACTTCCCACACCATTTGCACTTGTGCGGTTTTTCGTTCCTGTGCACTCCACTAATGTGAGCTTTGAGGTGGCTCTTGCTAAAGAACTTCCTCTGGCAAGTGTCGCACTGGAACGGCCTCTGGACACCCTGAGCTCGACAGTGCCGTGTTGCAGCACTCTTTGTAGCTTGGGTCTTCCCGACTGACTCGCACTCCTGACGCTTCGTCACTGCACGACTGCCGTCTGCACACGGCTGCATCGCTGACTCATTGCGAGACGCGACCTGCTCGACCGCCGCTGCTCTGACAGCTTCTGAGTTGGTCGCAGCCGCCTCCTCTGGCTCCGAGTCGCAGCCCATTCCGTGTGACCGCACATGACGCAAGTACTGCGCCACTGCCGCTCGGGTGCGGCAGAACCGCCTGGGACAAAAGGGGCAGGCGACACAGCCCCGGCGCATCTCTGAGAAACTGTGGGGCTGCGATCCGTGCTGAGATGCCGATTCTCGAAGCCCGTCTCTTGCCTGAGCAGCAATGTGGAGGGGTAAATAATTCGTTATTCTATAATCCGACTTTGAATGGTATTGCAATCGCTGTGTAAAATCTGATTTAATCCACTTTTAGACAGAAAAAAAGTAGACAAAGATTTGTGAGAATAAATTTATTTGTTGCACGCTTTAACAACTTTCTATAATGAATTCTGTGTTTCTGGCCAGAAACAATTTGACAATAAAAAGTTTGCCTGAGCTGAGACAGAAGTGCGTAGCGGAGAGTCTCATTTGTCAAGGCATGAGACCTTCTCAGATAGCGGTACTTAAAGCAATGGCCAATAGCAAAAGAGCAATGCATGCTGATCTTGGCCAATTAGAATCCAAATACCTTAGGGTGATTTAAAACGAAAACACAGGACTTATCTGTGATGAATGAATTTGTGACATCGACGCAGCGGCTGTGGCCAAAGTTTCGGGAAGTACCGGTATGTTTTAAAATTTTGGCACCCCGGAAAGGGCCGGAAAGACTCTTTACTGACAATGGACGTCATTCGTTGCTAGAGACAGTAGGTTGGTCGATACAGCACTGATCTTAAGATACAGCCCGATACCTCCAATAAAGAGTGGAGAGAATGAGCCATACACAAGAAACTGTGATTAAACAGCCACGGCGAGTCCAAGATCACCAAGGACAAGATCTGGTGATTCATCGTGACCACCTCAGAGACAGCGCAGTCAGCGAGGGACAACCATCTCGGAAACAACGAGCAGCCAAGTCATTAGGAGCAAAAGTTCTGAGCGCAAATACCCAGTGTGGACAAGACCACCAGACAGGTATTGATTGCTTTGTCCGGCTTTGAATACCGCTATGAACAGGTACTGACAGAGCAGCCAGTAAGAGTGCAGAAGGTACACCTGAAGATGAACTCCCCAGAAAACTGCTACAGCTGAAACGCTTAACAAACTTGAGCAACTGACTGAATGCCTGCTGGTTGAGACCCTGAGAGCTTAGCAACTGCCACAACAACAGCAGAATTTTACAACTTACATGGCCTAGGTGACATTCAATATCAAAATAACCAACGCATGAAGACAAGCATTAAAACGAACAATAAATGAAGTTTGCATGCCAAGGACGTAATTAAAAATTACGAGTACAAGGAAAAAAGCTCAAGAAGAAATTTTAGCCACGCATTCAACAGCCTAGATCTGCAATTCAAACTGGGGAAACATCAAAAGACTCCGAAAGTCACTAAATTCCTTCATGCTGACAATATTAACGCTTGATGTTAAAAGGTGAAAAGACATGGAACAATAATTAAGTATACTACGCGTGCTGACGACTTGGACAATACGTAATACGATGGATGGAAAACAACAACTAGAATAGTATGGCAGAAACAAGTGTTTGGAAGCAACAATACCTGTTGCCTCCAACGATTGTGAGCAACTTAAAACGCTTGACGCACAGTATAGGCCAAGACTGGCAGTAAATTTGAATATTCGCTATACATTGTGCTGCTCGGAGTGCCTTGTCAAAGTGCTGCCTCGATTGAATCTTTGGCCACACACACTGCGCTTAGATGGCTTTTCACCGGTGTGCACCCTGGAGTGCCTAGTGAGGTGGCTGTCTCGATTAAACCTCTTGCCGCACACCTTGCACTCAAACGGTTTTTCTCCTGTGTGCAGACTTGAGTGCCTACTGAGGTGGCTGCTTCGATTAAATCTCCTGCCGCACACCTTGCACTCAAACGGCTTTTCTCCTGTGTGCACCCTAGAGTGTGCAGTGAGGCCGCTGCTAAATCTGAACCTCTTGCCGCACACCTTGCACTCAAACGGCATTTCTCCTGTGTGCAGCCTAGAGTGCCTACTGAGATGGCTGCCTCGATTAACTCTCTTGCCGCACACCTTGCACTCAAACGGCTTTTCTCCTGTGTGCAGACTTGAGTGCCTAGTGAGGTGGCTGCTTCGATTAAATCTCTTGCCGCACACCTTGCACTCAAACGGTCTCTCACCAGTGTGAGAACGGATGTGCACATAAAGATGAGATAACCTTGAGAAAAAATTCCCACACCGCTTGCACTTGTGCGGTTTCGCCTTCATGTGCACTGCACTAATGTGAGCCTTGAGGTGGCTTTTTTTGGAGAACTTCTTCTGGCAAGTGTCGCACTGGATCGGCCTATGGACACCCTGAGCTCGATGGTGCCGTGTTGCAGCACTCTTTGTAGCTTGGGTCTTCCCGACTGACTCGCACTCCTGACGCTTCGTCACTGCACGACTGCCGTCTGCACACGGCTGCATCGCTGACTCATTGCGAGACGCGACCTGCTCGACCGATGCCGCTCTGACAGCTTCTGAGTTGGTCGCAGCCGCCTCCTCTGGCTCCGAGTCGAAGCCCATTCCGTGTGACCGCACATGACGCAAGTACTGCGCCACTGCCGCTCGGGTGCGGCAGAACCGCCTGGGACAAAAGGGGCAGGCGACAGAGCGACGGGGCATCTCTGAGAAACTGTGGGGCTGCGATCCGTGCTGAGATGCCGATGCTCGAATTGCCCGTCTCTGCCTGAGCTGCAATACGGAGTGGTAAATAATTCGTTACTTTGTAATCTACTCCACTTTTAGACCGAAAATGATGAAAGACGTAGACGGATGTGTGAGAATAAATTTAAATTTAGTGCCGCGTTCTTACAACTTTTTTCCATAATGAACACTGTACTTCTGGCCATAAAGTAGCCAGAAACAATTTTTGACAATGAAAAGTTTTAAACTAGCTAGCGATGTTGTTGGGCATCTGAAGTGTTTTTTCTTGGAAGATGTGAAATATTGAGACGGTGAAAGCGAGTCCCAAGACCGCTGACCGACGTCTGGATACTGAGCAAAGGGCATAAATGCCTCTGAGAAATATTTTCCACGAAAATGATATTGCAATTTTAAAGTTAATTTCCCTGCAGAAAAATAAGAGAAAGAAGGAACTGCTTGAAACACAAGTAGAGTAAACTTATACTCTAAAATGTGAGCTAATAATCAAAGAACTGTAATGAGGGTATTTTATTAAATGTGTAATGGCAGAGGGAAAGAGATCAGAGGGAGGGAGTGTAGTGCGCTTGTGCGCGGATTACAAAGTGGTCTCATGGACCATATATTTGAGTTAATATATAGGCACTGCGACGTGCGGCTACAACGTTGTGCAATGGTTAGGGGGGGGGGGCAGAGCTAGCGCACGTTGGTCGAGAGAACTCAGGCTAGAGTCGCATACAAGCCTACAGGCATAGAGGGGCGTACACTACAGGGAGGGAGGGATCAGAGGGAATGAGATTGTCATATTTAATGGCAAGCATATTAATGTGCTACACCGGTATAAGCAGACAGAACATTCTTTCATGTGCTTCCATCTTCATTAGTGCAGTGAAGGCAGACAGACAGGAGAGGTGCAGCGTGCTCAAAGACGGCAATTCTCAATCTAAACAATCCAACTCAAACGGTCAGAGATTTGGCTTACAACCAACCAGTTAGCTGTGCTCAGTCTCAAGAAACTGAAGTCTTCAACTGAATGATAAAGATGTGAGCTGTAAGCAGCACTAGCAAGTTGGCAGCCTTGAAAATCTGCATTGAAGCGGCAGCACAGCTGAAGCACCGCATGGCTGGCAAAATGCCTTGCGGAGAAGCTCAGTGCGGGAAACACCTCAATGCGAGCCTCAGCAGAAAACTGCTGTAGCTGAAACACTCAACCAACTTGATCAGCTGATTGAATATCCGCTGGCTGAGGCCCTGAGAGCTGAGCAACTGTGAATGACAAAAGCTGCTTTGGACACCTTAATTGGTCTACTACGTAAAGTCAATAGCAAAACAATCAACACATAAAGACAAACATTTAAACAAAAAATACTTAAAGTTTGCATTAGTGACCCGCTCTACGGCGAGCTACATAGCCAGCGGAGGGGGGGGGGCTAGGCTAAGTACAGAGCACTCTAAACAGGCGCACAAAGGCAGGGGGTGGCTGATCACTAAAGCTGATTCGCACAAGTTGCAAGCACCTATGCAAACCAATGCAATAACAACAGTGTAATTTATAAATACAGGGGAAAAGGTTGTGATTACATTTTAGCCATGCCAGTTGTGTAACAAACAAATTCCATCAGACAGAAAATACTCGTATTAACGCCTCATTACACAAAATATAAACAAGATAAATATTATTAAAAAACAAAACAAAAACAACACCCGATATAATAATCAGCATTAAAAAGTTAAAATTAGTCCAGCGGTGAAGTACACTCATAGAAGCCGTGACTGACTGGTGATTGAATGTTGTCGCTATCTGGTATTTGAGAGCTGTTACTACTGTCATTAAGTGCTGTCACTAACTGGTCTTTGGAGTAGCTGCCATCTGTACTACTATAAAAGAATTAAACAAGGATCATGAATACGAAACGACAAGAGATTTTAAACGATAGTGAGCAACTTAAAAACACTTGGCCTACAGTAAGCAACAAGACCGGTGATCCACTTCTGCAGCAACGGAACTCGAAGTTAAATATATTCTGTTCAGAGAGCCTTTTCTGCTGGCTGCCATGGATTTAGCTGTTTGAAGCCGTCTGCAGAAGATTTGGCGTGCAGGACGAGAAAGCCGACGGATTGACAAACAAGAACCATATTTTAGGCCTCATGGGGAAAGCCACGTGTGACAAAAAATTACGGATCTTGGTCGATCAGAAGCCAGATAAAAATGAGAACTGAAGGATGAAACCAAAAAGATTGTAATCTTGCAGAAAAACCTGTTGTGGCGGAGCGCTACAAATTTAACGTATTGAATCAAGACGAGTACGAGCCAGCGGTAGATTTTGAGAACCGACTGAGAGTTCAAGCCTACAGCTTTTAATTTGGATACTATCTGAAAGCTCTGAGAGTTCGGTTCGTAGCAGGACGGTGCAATGCGTCGGTTTGGTAAAGGTGGAAGCAGCTGGAAGCAGTAAATTCAACGAAGGGCAGAATGCGACATCAAAGCAGTGCTCAAGATTGAAGCCGCATGCAAACTTAAAGACCATTTGTCTGGGATGGAAGGGCAAAATTCTTTTCAAACAAAAGACCAAGAAATCACTGGGTTGACCTTAAACTGAATGGTAAAGACGTTGCAACGATGGTGGATTCTGGAGCATCGGTGACCTGCATTGCCCAAAGTCTGGCTTAATATACTATGACCACTCTGGAGAGATACATTGTCGATTGAAGCTTATAAGGGACAAGAGCTACCAGTATGTTTTACTGCGAATGATCAATTGCATACCGAGGATAAAAGTTAAGTGTTCAGAGTTAGCAAACGCCGTTGCTAAGCTTCAGTGGCTTTTAAGCGAATCGAAGTGCAGTTAGAAGTAATAGAGAACACGAGACCAGTAGTGTTGAGGGTCCGACCACTCCCTGTTTGGCTTGTACCAGTCGCTGAGGAGAGGTTAAAAGAATTTAAAAGCAAAAAAAGTATTTAAAAAGTACTATGCAACGAACTTTTGTAGTAGTTCCGAAAACTTCGGAGGTCTTCGATGATGCTTCCGGTCGTTCTCAGAGTGTGGTGTCCATCCCTTAAGTGGCCATAAAGACTGTTATCCTGTATGATTTGCCGAATGACGGTGAAGCAAGTGAAGCAGGACATCATATCGAGACACTTGCTGACTCCGTATTATCCAACTTAAGAACTGTACCAGAGTCGTATCGACGACTGCAGAGTAGACTGCGCTGCACGGAGAATCTACTGCTACTGGATCATTGGATTGCATGGTGATTCCTGGGGAAGCTTTGAGCACTGGTGATGCGGATTCTGAACGATCCTCATTCGGGATTACAAGCAATCAACGCACGGGCGCGGCATTAAATTGTATTTGCTGGTCAAATATCGAAGCTGAGATAGAGAAGTGCGTAGCGGAGAGTTCCATATGTTAACGTATGAGACCTTCTCAGAAAGCGGTGCTAAGAGCAATTGCCAATAGCAAAGGAACCATGGTGCCGAATGCATGCTGATCTGGGCTAATTAGAAGCAAACAACCTTCTAGTGATTTAAAACGAAAACACAGGACTTCTCTGTGATGAATGATCCTGTGGCATTGACAAAGCGGCTGTGGCCAGAGTTCTGGGAAGACTGTTTTAAAGTTTAAGCATCCCGGAATTACGGTACTTGTTATTGACAATGGACCTCATTCGTTGCTAGAGACAGTAGGCTGGTTAAAGTACTACTTCTTAAATAGCTGCGATACAGCACTGATCTTAGGATACCTCCAATAAAGAGTGAAGAGAAGGAGCCCAACAAGAAGCTGTGACTCAACAAGTAGGGCGAGTCCAAGATCACCAAGTTCGAGATTTGATTATGCATCGTGACCATCTCAGAGACGGAGCTCAGCGAAAGAGGGACAACCATCTCGGAGACAACGAGCGAACAAGCCATTAAAAACAAAAGTTCTGAGCGGATATACCCAGTGCAGACACATGGGACCACCGGACGGGTATTGATGCTTTGATCGGCTTCGAATACCGCCATGAGCAGGTAGCGACCGAGCAGCCAGTAACAGTGCAGAAGGTACACCTGAAGATGAACTCCCCAGAAAACTGCTACAGCTGAAACACTTAACAAACGTGAGCAAATGACTGAATGCCCGATGGCTGAGGCCCTTAGAGCTGAGCAAATTCCACAACAACTGCAGAATCTTACAATTTACAGGGCCTAAATCAATATCAAAATAATGATCGCATCAAGACAAGCATTAAAACAAACAATAAATGAAGTTTGCATGCCATCGGCGTAATTTATAAATACAAGGGAAAAAGTTTGAGACGAAATCTTAGCCACGCATTTAACAGCCTACATCTGTATTTCAGACTGGGCAAACAAAAACTCTAAACGCTTGTTGTTAAAAAAAAGTGTAAGAAGACATGCAACAATAATTAGGATACTAGGAGTGCTGACTACTTGGACAATATGTAGTACGATGAGTGGAAAACATCAAATACGCAGACCTTACACAAAAAATGCCTTTTCTCCAGCATGCAGCCTACTTGAGTGCCTAGCGAGGTGGCTGCCTCGATTAAATCTCTTGCCGCACATCTCGCACTCAAATGGCTTTTCTCCGGTGTGAGACCAGATGTGCACGTGTAGATGAGACGCCTTTGCGAAGGACTTTCCACACCACTTGCACTCGTGCGGTTTCTTCTTCCAGTGCACTGCACTAATGTGAGCTTTGAGTTCGCTTTTTCTGGAGAACTTCTTCTGGCAAGTGTCGCACTGGATCGGCCTTAGGACACCCTCAGCTCGACGGTGCCGTGTTGCAGCACTCTTTGTAGCTCGGGTCTTCTCGACTGACTCGCAGTCGTGACGCTTCGTCACTGCACGACTGCCGTCTGCACACGGCTGCATCGCTGACTCATTGCGAGACGCGACCTGCTCGACCGCCGCCGCTCTGACGCTTTTTCTGGAGAACTTCTTCTGGCAAGTGTCGCACTGGATCGGCCTTAGGACACCCTCAGCTCGACGGTGCCGTGTTGCAGCACTGTAGCTCGGGTCTTCTCGACTGACTCGCAGTCCGCACTTGCCGTGTGCATCGCTGACACGATGCTCGACCGCACAGCTTCTGAGTTGGTCGCAGCCGCCTCCTCTGGCTCCGAGTCGCAGCCCATTCCGTGTGACCGCACATGACGCAAGTACTGCGCCACTGCCGCTCGGGTGCGGCAGAACCGCCTGGGACAAAAGGGGCAGGCGACAGAGCGACGGGGCATCTCTGAGAAACTGTGGGGCTGCGATCCGTGCTGAGATGCCGATGCTCGAATTGCTCGTCTCTGCCTGAGCTGCCATGCGGAGCGGTAGAGACTTTTGGGACATGAAAAGTAATATTATTTACTTTAAGGATGAGGATAATTGAGCGTTCAGTAAAGAGACAAAAGAGAAGCTGTAAAGAAAATAATTAATGAGACTAAATGATTAGAGCTAAGTTGAATAGTAAGACAGAAGGAGCAGTAAGTAGGCGCAGGGTCTAAACCAGTGTATTTATAAAACTAACTTAAGGAGGGGGGTTGAGCCTAGAATAATAAAGAGAGGGGTGGAGTTCGCGACTAAAGAGAGAGGCAAGAATGGAGAGCCAATCAGAAGGCAGCAAGGAAGAGAGAGATAAGAATAACAAGATTGAGCTAGACAGAGAGAAAACAGAGTAAACAGAGACAAGTGAAGGTGAACTAAAGAAATGACTAGGAAAGTTGCGACAAAAGCTAAAATGTGTTCTACAGAGATATTTTAGCTAAATTTGAGGTACATTTGGGTCTACAGAGATACTTAAGATTGAGAATTTTAAGCTGGCAACTTTACCTGTTGCTTTGTAGTTTTGCAGTTATCGTTTATTTGTTTCTTAGCTTACTTAGCTTAGCCTTGCCTTTTCCACATAAGCCAAGCATTCTTTTTAGATGTACAGTATGGAAGCTCCCACTAGGCCATAGGCCAAAGTCTGCTGTGGCTAATTCAATAAAATATTATCTAGCTAAACAAAATAACTCGACCCACAGCATTACCCAAGACTTTGAGTTGCTAATGACAAGATCTCAAAAAATGAAAAGTGGAATAGATGCTTAACTGCCTCACTTCTTATTTGCTCATCAAATCCAAGAAGCAGTTATAGATTTTGTTTTGTATTGAAATCCATATACTAAAAATGGTATGTATGTTTGTGATCAATTATAGAAAAAACAGCTCAACTAAATTTTTGCCTACTTGCTAACTAAATAAATAATATAAAATTGGTTTTTTGATTTTCTAAAAAGTGAACCCAAAGTAATGAAAAAAAAAATTAATGGGAGAAAGAGAGACTATAGCAACATTTCATATGACAAACTTAAGGAGGGGGGTTGAGCCTAGAACTATTTACTGAACTATTTACAGTTTTAAAAAACTCTACAGAAAAAAAGGTTTACCATGTAAATACCAATTTTAAGTCTTGAAAATGTCTGGCTGCAACATGGTACTATAATGCTTTAAGTTTAGTAAATGAATGAGGCAGCCCTTTTTGCTCTAGGGTACTTTTATTGATGCATTCAATCCATCAAGAAACTGCAAATTTAAATGCCAAAAGGTTAAACCCCTAGTCAAAAAAGATATAGCATAGTCACTTAGAGAACTTAGTCATTTAGAATCATAGTCAGTCCAGTTTTTTATTGTTTTTTGCACTACAAAAATGTAGGGCACTTTCTCTCTTTTCAGCTTGCATAAAAATGTATTGTGTCTGCTTTTATATTTCATTGATCTTTTTTGTTATTGTGCCAAATTTGCTATCATTTCATTGCTATCATAGGCTTGATGCTAGCAGAAAAGGTGGATGCATACAAGCTGATCTTTATTGCTGCCATGCCCAAGCTGCAAGGTCAATATGACTAAGAAACTACATCTAGAAGTCTTTTATAAGACATTCTAAAAGCTAACTGGCTCAATGACTAATATTATATTATATTATAGAAAATTTTCATGCAAATCTAGTTAAATTTGAACCTATTTAATTAATTTTTTAAAACATAGAAACTGAAAATATATCACAAGGTTATTAGCAAATGAGTCCATTTTTATATATTTCTTGTCAAGATTTTTATGGCAAAATAGTGGATTAAATACATAGAAAGCATATTTAGTATAGAAAAAGCACAAAAGGCAAAAAATAATGTAGGTATAGCCATATAAGTTTTATTTTGCTTTGAAAATACTCATATAAATCATTACAACCTTTAAAAAATATTTATAATAGTGCCAAGATTGGCTCTTCATGCTTTGTTATATCATGAAGTATTATTTGGGATTGAATTAGCTACTTTTGTTATTAATCCTAAACCCCATCATGAACATTTATTTAGGACCCTAATTTTTACTCAAACCTATATTATAGATAATTTTGGGTATCTACTGCAAGAAAACATAAAAAATATATTACTAGCATATATGAATGTATATGCCCAAAATATTTAGGTAAAATTGCATACTAAGAAGTAGCCTATCAAATAAAATATATTTGGTGTCTTAATTTATATATTGAAAGGCTCCCAAAAAGAAATGCTTTGGGAAATAATTTTTGCAAAAATAATATATGTAATGTATTAGAATTAGAACCATTATTATTATATTTTATATTTTTATATATATAGTAATATTTCATATATTTATATATAATAGTGATTTTAATACTTTCTAAACTAGAAATAAATTTTCTATTAGATTGTGACAATCTATAGTTCCATAGTCAGGATGATGTACATTATGCCGGAAATTTCTAGTGTACAATTGAAAATTTTACTTTTTGGCATACAATTGGCCTAAAAAAATGAGGCAAAATATATTTGGCATACCTTTTGGTGTGACGCTGTGGCGTAAATACGCCAAGCAGCATACGCCAACTCCAACCTTCACGCTAAAGTTAATATTAACAATTGTTGGCATAACGCTGTAACCTTAGAATCTTATTATAAAATCATAAAAACCGTAAAACTCGTAAGATGAAAGTTCATAACTATTTGTGATTTATAAAAATTTAAAATTCCACACAAACTAATTGTGTTAATTTTCTAAAAAAACTTCTAAAAAAAGAAAAATTGATTTTTGTTGGCATTATCTGTAAGCCAATTTACTTTAAAGGAAAACCGCACATTTGTTAAATTTTTATTGTTAAAAAATGTGTAACATGCAAAAAAGGTCATTTATTGTTGTAAAGCCTAGAAAACCTGGCGTAAGTTCCTAGGACCTAGGCGTATGTTTCAGTATGAAGTGGCATAGATTTTTTTAGGGGACTTTTTATTCCAGCATATACCATGACATGATCTTGACTATGGCTATAGTCTTGAATATACAATATACAAATGAATGTTTTTTGGCCTATATGCTATATACTAGAATCAAATAGATTTTTTCCTCATTTGATATCTTTTTAAATACAATGAGAAATTCTAATTATTATTAAATACAGCCAATAGACCAATGGAGATTGTGACTATCAGAGTATCAGTGAATATAGCCTATAAATCAATGGAGATATGGTTGTCAATGATTGGTTATAAATTGGTTGTTGCTACAGTTGTCAAGAGGTTATGGTTTAAAGTTATAAGATAAAAGTTATTGAAAAGGCAATAGTTATATTTTCAGCCTAATGGTGATATCTTTAATAGGATTCACCTTTAGCCTGGGTTTTTTTTCGCCAGAGACAAGGTGCGAAATCACACCTTGTGCCAAATTTCAAGGTACAATTTTAAGGCTCAGAGTGCAATTTCTCTTGAGTCTTGTTTCAGACAACTGGGAATGTATATTTTAATATCTTACATAAGGCTATAGCCATAGGCTATATCGCCTATATGACTTAATAGGATTTAAAGAGTTATTTTGTTTCATATTTTAAGGCAATGCATGAAAAATAGCTTAAGCATGGTTAAGCCTTTCAAGAAAAATGGTTGTAAGACTGCACCTAAACTGCACTTACTTTTTTAATTTCAGGGTGCGATTTTAAAATTTAGGGTGCATACGCACACTCTGCACACAAAAAAACCCTGACTTTAGCATTAAATTGTATTATAAGCTTTGCTAGTTTATATTTACTTGTGCCTTTAAACATGCAACTTTAAGTAATTTACCACTATATTCAAAACTCTGGATTACAAACTTTGTATATGCTCTAACTTCAAAGTGCATTCCATGTGCAACAAATTAATATTGCTGTTATTTTTTTCTATATAAAGAAATTAGTCAATAGTTTTTTTTGGCTACAACCTATATTCCAACTAGTCTTTAAAACTATACAACTATATGTAAGCTATGTATCTACAAAGTTTATAAGAAAGTTTACAAGAAAGACATGTACAAAAATGATACTAAAGGGTGGCATAAGAAGCTAAATGCCATAAGCATAGTAGCCACTTTGAATTAAACTTGCTAGTATAGGGTCTTACTATTGCATGAAAAGGCCTAGATAGTTACAATTGAATTTTAGCTTATTGCTAAAGGTGCCTAGCAAAGATGACAAAGACCAAATTATTATAGAATAGAACAGCAATACCAATACTTCTAGGGAAAATATATTTAAGAATAGAATACCAAAGGGTTATTAGATATATATAACCTATTGATATTGATAATTGATGTATCAATATTGATATTGATATACACTGATACCAAACAAATTCAATATAAGGTCTTATGAATATGACTCTTATGTACCAAAAAACAAAGGAAAGGAGATTGTAATGAAATTTAGACTAGGCTTATATAAGAGAGTTGAGACCAATAGAAGTCTAATATTCAAATATAATGAAAATAATAGGCCTAGATCTAAAAATTTTATAGGGCCTAAGCAATCATATATATTATGTGCATACATTAGCATGCCATGACATACACACTGCATAGCAATTGCATAGTGCATGCTAATGCTGACAAATACAGATTTGCTGACAGATACAGATCTGACAAATATAGGCTAGGCCTATATATACTAAATATTTATAAACATAGGGCCTAGCTAGAGTAAATATACACATTAGGCTATGGGGATAGGCAATAGCATATACTACCTGGTCTGTTCCTGTTTTTAAAACTAAAAAGTTAAAAGTTATAAATATAACTTATAAACCTACTTCGCCAAATGAATCTGTTTGTAAAAGTAAAATCAACAATATGATATTCAAAGTCATTCTATCGTTGGCTTTTTCACTAGCTGCTCGCTCAGAATCAGAACACCGAACACCGTGAACATGTTGATGTTAGCCCTGCCCAGCCAGCTCACCCTATAGACTACTGCTTAGACGGGAGCGGAGCGTAACACAACGGCCGTTCACACGGAAGCGTAGCGAACTTTGTGCTACGCTGTCAGACGGTCTAATATGTACGCTTAGCACGTTATTAATTTTAAATGAACGCATTGTAATTCACGTTATAACAAAAAGAAATAAAGTTTACTGACAAAGTAGTAGTAGTAGAAGTAGTTAGTTTGGCTCAGGCAAGAAGCCTGTTTGGCTTTCTCAGTAGTTTGACTGTCTGTAAGTAGTTTGCTCATTTAAATTGCATAAAAAATTTGAAATAAAACAATGCATTTCTACATAATACGACGTTAGACTTAGAGTACGCTTCTTGGTATCATGGATATATCAAGGACGACTTAAGTAGAAGGACTGGAAACCTCGTTTCTTAGAAAAGTTTTGAAGGCACTTTTTCCCGTAAAAATACACTACGGAGATAGGAAGTTTTCATTTTTTCAGCACAAAAATTGTTATTGCGTTTGATAGGAGGCAGATCCAGTGTTCATCTTTTGATATGTTGTGCCTTTTTTATTGTTCTATCGATATTTATAAAGCTTTTTGTTCAGAAAATAGGATTCTATGTCAATTTTTTATTCTACGTATATTTCCTGTATCAAAAAATCACAAAAATGCATGACACAGCTCCAATATTTGGTTTTATGAGCCTATTTTATCATCTCTGTTACAAATATTTGCTACACAGTCGGGTAAGAATGATAAAAAAGACTCATGAAGCTAAAGAGCCGAGCCGTGGCATTCTAATGTATTTCAAGCACAAGACACGCGAAAATATACGTAGAATAAAAAATTAACATAGAATCCTAATTTTCTGAACGAAAAGCTTTATAAATATCGATAGAGCAATAAAAAAGGCACAACATATCAAAAGATGAACACTGGATCTGCCTCCTATCAAACGCAATAACAATTTTTGTGCTGAAAAAATGAAAACTTCCTATCTCCGTAGTGTATTTTTACGGGAAAAAGTGCCTTTAAAACTTTTCTAAGAAACGAGGTTTCCCGTCCTTCTACTTAAGTCGTCCTTGGGATATATATTAAAATATCATGAATTCATGAATATAGTATTGCCCATGATATGATCCTGTTTAGCGAAGCTAGAGACTTCTAAGTTCAAACAGCAAACCTATCCAGAATGCTTTATGATTTTCAGCTCAGGGAAGAATCGTCACAGTTAATTACTTCATCGTAGAGAAATTTCGGACTTGGCTAAACTATTGACGCTTTTGATTGGCACCGCTGTATATACAGCCTGAACCAAATCGTTATTGCCGTTTAAAACAGTGTCATTAATGGGTTTCAGCCCATTTTAGCAAAAGACCACTTCGGCGAACGATATATAATTTATTAACTTTGAATTCGAATGTTAGAGGTGCTTAACATGTGCTCAAAATTACTACAGCGTTAATTGTTTTGTTGTACTTTCTTCGGCACAGAATAACAGTGCGTTCTCAGACCCAGTTCTCAGTTCTCAGACCCCTCAGTTCCATTCATATTGTTTCTTTTTTCCAGAATCATGGTTTGTAAGATTCTATAGGACATAATTACTTTAGATATTGATTTTTGTATCATTTGTTCACTTGACTTAGACGCGAGTATACTCATACCCGTAGTTTAAGAATATTAGGAATGCTGTACAGCGAAAATTTGTACATACATGTACGCAAACTTTCAGTATTTACTTAACATACTGGACATGTACAAGCAGCTGTACGTATTTCACGACCATTTTATTATATTCGTAGAGGTATAAAACGGACTTAGAATTTTTTTCTAAACGAAAAGCTTTATGAATATCTAATAAAACATAGTCGCAAAATGCCGTTAGCGGTGGCGAAGGAGCAGATTGACTGGCGGTCAGGTCAGTGTTGCGCAAGCCGTAGAATGCTGCTTCCATCCCGTGATGAGACAGAAAGGGGAGCGCCATAAGTTTCCGGCTGGTGAACAAGGTCACTTGCAGAGACGATAGCAGCCAAGCAATCCGGCTGCGTCTGAATAATCTATTCAACAAGCGGTCATTACAAGTGTACTTTAAGTCTGTGCAGTGCTCATCATCAATTTTAGCCGACACCCGAAGCTATTGCAGCTGTTCAGGCAATGGACAGAAATTGACTCACTCTGTGCAGTCACTGGCTTGTAGTTTTCTGCAATCAAAGTTGGTGAGAGTCGAGTGATGTAAATAAGCATTAGTAACGAATGCATTTTTCCTACTCCGAGGTGACTGCATGCGCACGATTTGTTGCAAAACTCACCGATCCGATAGACGGTGTGTGTCGCCCTCTTGATCGCTGGGCGTTGATGTCAGGTCAGGATGGAGTTTATTAAGAAACTCCATCCGATGGCGCCAACGATATCCAAAGTGGTGGCGCCATCGATATCCAAAGTGGCGCCAACGATATCCAAAGTGGCGCCATCGGGCCTTCCAGCACTCCGGAATCGCCGAGTGCAGTTAAGCAGAGTTGACCAAGGTTAGTACCACTAAGTTCCTTAAATCACAAAATTGCTAAATTTAGTTTTAGCCTCTGGGAGTTTTCTCGCCAGATGGAAATGTCTAAAACGCCATGTTAAGGCCAACGAAGTAACAGCCAGAACTTGCAGACAGCCATGCGTTGCTGAGAGAGGTTCGTGCAAGTCTTGACAATGAATATCGAAGTGGGTTGAAAATGAACCGACTGAACTGGCTCTGCTGAGCACGCTGCAGTTCTACTAATAAAAATGTAATTTTTATTCCTCAAATCCCACAGCCTTGAATCGCACACCCTTAACTCCCACACCCTCAAATCCCACACCCAATCCCACACCCTTAAATCTCTCACATCTTCAAATCCCACATCCTTAAATCCCAACCCATTAAATCCCACACCTTAACTCTGACATCCTCAAATCCCACACCCTTAAATCCCACGCCCTTAACTCTTAAATCCTCAAATCCCACACCCTCAAATCCCACACCATTAAATCCCACGCCCTTAACTCTTAAATCCTAAAATCCCACACCCTTAAATCCCACACTTTAACTCTCACATCTTCAAATCCCACACCCTTAAATCCCAACCCATTAAATCCCACACCTTAACTCTGACATCCTCAAATCCCACACCCTTAAATCCCACGCCCTTAACTCTTAAATCCTCAAATCCCACACCCTCAAATCCCACACCCTTAAATCCCACGCCCTTAACTCTTAAATCCTCAAATCCCACACCCTTAAATCCCACACCCTTAAATCCCACACCCTTAAATCTCACACCTTAACTCTCACATCCTCAAATCCCACACCCTCAAATCCCACACCATTAAATCCCACGCCCTTAACTCTTAAATCCTAAAATCCCACACCCTTAAATCCCACACCTTAACTCTCACATCCTCAAATCCCACACCCTGAAATCTCACGCACTTAAATCCCACACCTTAAGCCTCACATCCTCAAATTCCACACCCTCAAATCCCACACTCTTAAATCCCATACCCCTAAATCTCACATCCTCAAATCCCACATCCTTAACTCCCATATCCTCAAATGCCACATCCTTAAATCCCACACCCTGAACTCCCTGATCCTTAAATCCCAGATGCTTGAATCCACAATCAAAGTTTAAGACTCAATACGAGTCTTAAATTCTTCGGACCTGCCAGAATAATCAAATCAAATAAATTAGTGGAGTTACAAATGAACCATATCGATAGGGGATTGCGCTGTCATTTGCGAGCCGCCCTCCAGTCGAACAGGCGATAATAAAAAATGCAGAGTTAATAAATAATTACCAGTCGAGTTTATTTCATAATTGCTGCTCAGGCAATTAATAGTAAAACAACAGTGCCTAATTATTACGTAACAAATGTCATTCCAGCTGAGCATTACAGAATGGCGTACTGACTGTACACCAGCTCCCGCACCCGGAAGTAGTCCTCGCTGCAGGCCCCTTCAATCAGCAGCCGCCCGGCCTCGGTCCGCTTCACCGCCACCCTGCCGTTGACCACCAGCACTCCGCCCTGGAACTCGGCGGTCATGCCGATCTCCTGCAGTCGCTGCTTCACGCCGTGCAGCTTGGGCTCGCCGATGAACACAGTCTTGTGGTCTGGCGGCCTGCCGGACTTCCACGGCACCAGAGTCGGCTGCTCGGTCGGACCCTCCAGATGGATGCTGGCGTCAACCCAGGCCAGCTCGTATTCGCCTAGCGGGAAGAATGTCAGGCTGGAGATCAGCGAGTCCTTCACCCGGGCCTGGTAGATGTGCGCCTCCTTGGTGACGTCAACTGTTTCGCCATTGGCTGGCGTGTGGATCCGCTCCGGCGCCAGGCCCATGTTGGTGCGGCAGAACTCCGCCAGGTGGTCGGTGGCATCCCGGCTGCCCAGCACCAGCACAGTCTCGCGCGGCTTCAACGTCGACACAATCTTCTTGACCGCGTCGCCGTCTGATCGACCTTCGAAGTCGATGAAAGCGACCGTGCACCGAATGTCGACGTCGACTTGTTCGACCAGGCATTTTGAGGGCGGCTCGGCGTCTCTGGCGGCCCGCTTCTCGGCGGCGGCCTTTGCGGCGGCTGCGGCGGCCGCTGCGGCTGCCAGGGCGGCCGTGTTGCGGCCCCGACCGCCGTCGGGCAAGTCGGCAACTGCGGACGGCGCGAACAGGGCGTTGAACACGTTGGGGTCCACCGGCTCGCCGTAGTCGTCGAAAGTCGGCCTGCAATGGATGTTAATGGGATTTCAATAAGTAAGGATATGGGATTTGAGGATCTGGGATTCGAAGAGCTGGGATTTGAGGATCTGGGATTTAAAGATGTGGGATTTAAGAATATGGGATTTGAGGATCTGGGATTTGAGGATCTGGGATTTGAGGATCTGGGAATTGAGAATCTGGGATTTAAGGATCTGAGATTTAAGGATCTGGGATTTGACGATGTAGGATTTGAGGATCTGGGATTGGAGGATGTGGGATTTGAGGATTTTGGATTTGAGAATCTAGAATTGAGGAGCTGGGATTTGAGGATCTGGAATTTGAGAATCTGGAAACTGAGGATCTGGGATTTGAGGGTGTGGGATTCGAGGATCTGAATCATTTACCTGAACTCAACAAGAGGATAGACGAGTTGCTGCTGCTGTTGATGCAGATGATGCAGCTGATGCAGCTGCCTCTGCTGATGCTGGGCGGCCCGCTTGGCAGCGCTCGGGTTCGGCAGGATGTCGTGCGGCGATGCCGCGGTGAGCAGATTCGAACTCAGGCTCGATCCGGCGCCCGCGCCCCCGCCAGCAGCGCCAGCAGCGCTGCTCAGGCCGCCGACACCGCCGACGCTGCCGTTCATCGGGTCGTCCTTGTCGACGTCTTCGTCGTCGCTGGATTCGTCGTCAAGGTCGTCGGCGGGGTCGCCGGTGGCGCCAGGTGCTGCTGAGGAGGCGGCGGCGGCGGCATGAGGGCGCTTGGTTCGCTGCAGGGCCTCCAGCTCGGCGCCCTCGAGGCGCACCTTCCGTTTGACTTCAATTTGCACCTGAGAGGAGTGCGGCTTATCTGATATCGGATTCTGCAGCATTGAATTCAGGTCCTTCATCCTTTGATGGGCCGCTCCTTATCTTCCCCTAATCCTTTGATGGGCCGCTCTTAATCCCCATCTAATCCTTTGATGGGCCGCTCCTTATCTTCCCCTAATCCTTTGATGGGCCGCTCCTTATCTTCCCCTAATCCTTTGATGGGCCGCTCTTAATCCCCATCTAATCCTTTGATGGGCCGCTCTTAATCCCCATCTAATCCTTTGATGGGCCGCTCTTAATCCCCATCAAATCCTTTGATGGGCCGCTCTTAATCCCCATCTAATCCTTTGATGGGCCGCTCCTTATCTTCCCCTAATCCTTTGATGGGCCGCTCTTAATCCCCATCTAATCCTTTGATGGGCCGCTCTTAATCCTCATCTTATCCTTTGATGGGTCGCTGTTAATCCCCATCTAATCCTTTGATGGGCCGCTCTTAATCCCCATCTAATCCTTTGATGGGCCGCTCTTAATCCTCATCTTATCCTTTGATGGGTCGCTGTTAATTCCCATCTAATCCTTTGATGGGCCGCTCTTAATCCCCATCTAATCCTTTGATGGGCCGCTCTTAATCCCATTCGAATCATTCGAAGGACTCACATGCCGCACATTCCGATTATCGATGAGGTGTCGGGCGAGGCTGCCTGGCGGGCTGCGCTGAGTCAGGATGATGGCGTTGTTCTCGGCGCCAGCCCACTGCTGGAACAGCTGCCTGGTGAAGCCCCAGTCCAGGTCGGCCTGGGAGGCCAGGACCACTCGGGGCTCGCGCACTCGGGCCAGGTCCTGCGGTTTTGGAATTTGCGTTGGCTAGATTAGCAATCCACCTCTAATGCCTAATCAATATTGAATAGATTAGCAATCCATCTGTAATCCAGCATATCCAAACTGACTAGATTAGCAATCCACCTCTAATCCAGCATATCCAAAATGACTAGATTAGCAATCCACCTCTGATCCAGCATATCCAAACTGACTAGATTAGCAATCCACCTCTAATCCAGCATATCCAAACTGACTAGACTAGCAATCCACCTCTAATCCACTATATCCAAACTAACTAGATTAGCAATCCACCTCTAATCCACTATATCCAAACTAACTAGATTAGCAATCCACCTCTAATCCAGCATATCCAAAATGACTAGATTAGCAATCCACCTCTAATCCAGCATATCCAAAATGACTAGATTAGCAATCCACCTCTGATCCAGCATATCCAAACTGCCTAGATTAGCAATCCACCTCTGATCCAGCGTATCCAAAATGACTAGATTAGCAATCCACCTCTGATCCAGCATATCCAAACTGACTAGATTAGCAATCCACCTCTAATCAGCATATCCAAACTGACTAGATTAGCAATCCATCTCTAATCCACCATATTCAATCTGACAAGATTAGCAATAGCAATCCACCTCTGATCCAGCATATCCAAACTGACTAGATTAGCAATTCACCTCTAATCCAGCATATCCAAAATGACTAGATTAGCAATCCACCTCTGATCCAGCATATCCAAACTGACTAGATTAGCAATCCACCTCTAATCCAGCATATCCAAACTGACTAGACTAGCAATCCACCTCTAATCCACTATATCCAAACTGACTAGATTAGCAATCCACCTCTGATCCACTATATCCAAACTAACTAGATTAGCAATCCACCTCTAATCCAGCATATCCAAACTGACTAGATTAGCAATCCACCTCTAATCCACTATATCCAAACTAACTAGATTAGCAATCCACCTCTGATCCAGCATATCCAAACTGACTAGATTAGCAATCCACCTCTAATCCAGCATATCCAAAATGACTAGATTAGCAATCCACCTCTAATCCAGCATATCCAAACTGCCTAGATTAGCAATCCACCTCTGATCCAGCGTATCCAAAATGACTTGATTAGCAATCCACCTCTGATCCAGCGTATCCAAAATGACTAGATTAGCAATCCACCTCTGATCCAGCATATCCAAACTGACTAGATTAGCAATCCACCTCTAATCCAGCATATCCAAACTGACTAGATTAGCAATCCATCTCTAATTCACCATATTCAATCTGACTAGATTAGCAATAGCAATCCACCTCTGATCCAGCATATCCAAACTGACTAGATTAGCAATCCACCTCTAATCCACCATATCCAAAATGACTAGATTAGCAATCCACCTCTAATCCACTATATCCAAACTAACTAGATTAGCAATCCACCTCTAATCCACTATATCCAAACTAACTAGATTAGCAATCCACCTCTAATCCACTATATCCAGACTAACTAGATTAGCAATCCACCTCTAATCCACTATATCCAAACTAACTAGATTAGCAATCCACCTCTAATCAGCATATCCAAACTGACTAGATTAGCAATCCACCTCTAATCCAGCATATCCAAACTGACTAGATTAGCAATCCACCTCTAATCCAGCATATCCAAACTAACTAGATTAGCAATCCACCTCTGATCCAGCATATCCAAACTGACTAGATTAGCAATCCACCTCTAATCCACTATATCCAAACTGACTAGATTAGCAATCCAGCATATCCAAACTAACTAGATTAGCAATCCACCTCTAATCCAGCATATCCAAACTGACTAGATCAGCAATCCAGACTCTCACCTGCAGGCTGTGACAAACGTGCAGATACCGAAAATTAAACGGATTATCTCTGCTAAGCTCGAACTGCTTGGTAACCCGATCGCTCATCCACTCAACCTGAGACTTGGCATGCTCAACAACATTATGAGCAACGCAATTCAACAGCGCCAGACTGTAGGCCATCAAGCCGGATTGCTGATTCTGCCACAGCTGCTCCAGCAGGTGAGTCAGCTCCAGGCATCGTCCCGCAGTGTCGGTAGCAATCAGCACGTTGCCGCCATCCCGCAGGGTGCCAAGAATCGATGTCATCAGCTGTTCATCTCTGGCGCGTCGTCGGCGCTGGTTGTACAGCATGTTGGCGCAGTCGGTGATGAGCAGCGATGGTCGGAATGTCAAATCAAAGCTGGCTCCGTTCAGGTGCCGCTCCTTCTTGTGGTTGTAGCCCAGGGCGTACACAATCTCCTCCTCGCCGTCCACTATCTTCCACAATGTGGCGCCCAGACTGTGCCCGGCAGGCAGCGGCGTGATGGCGATGCCGTGACCTTTGCCCTCGAAGGTGACCGTCTGCTGGTACTTCAACTGATGCACCCGGTCGAATGCGGCGTCGATATCGTCAAGGCTGAACAAGTTGAACTCTTCCACGGTGGCATGCGAGGCGTGCAGGTCGTACAGCATCATCTGGCCCATGCGGCGCACCGGGACGGTGGAGTAGATTGGGCAGGTCAGGCCGCACCTGCCTACCAGGTAGGGCAGAGCGCCGATGTAGAACGGATCCGAGTGGCTCAACAGCACGGCATCGATCTCCTTAGTAACTGGCTTCAATTGCTCAACATAGTCAGCCTTGAAGCTGGAGTCCCAGCCGCAGTCCAGCAGCAGTTTAAACTCATCGATTTGCAACAGGAAACAGGGCGGAGTCTCCGACTGGGCGCCCGAGAAGGCGCGCAGCTTCACTATACAGGTTGCCATGGTGACCGGTCAGGCTGGACAACCTCTTAATAAGCATGCAATTTATCCAGTTGCACCGCGGATGCGTAGAATTGAGAATTATTTTCACACTCCGGCTACTAAAGTAGACTGGTACCTGCACCTTCCATGGGTCCTAGCTGCCCCCCAGGGAGCCTACCCGCCCCCAGGGATCTTACCTGCCTAATGGATCCTACACCACTCCCGGTGGATCCTAACCCCCTCCCGATGGATCCTACACCACCCCCGATGGATCCTACACCACCCCCGATGGATCCTACACCACCCCCGATGGATCCTACACCACCCCCGATGGATTCTACACCACCCCCGATGGATCCTACACCACCCCCAATGGATTCTACACCACCCCCGATGGATCCTACACCACCCCCAGGGATCCTACCCGCCACCAGGGATCCTACCCGGCCCCAGGGAGCCTACCCGGCCCCAGGGAGCCTAACCCGCCCCCAGGGATTCTACCCGCCCCCAGGGAGCCTACCCGCCTCCAGGGATTCTACCCGCCCCCAGGGAGCCTACCCGGCCCCAGGGAGCCTACCGGCCCCCAGGGAACCTCCTACCTGCCCCAGGGATCCTACCCGCCCCCAGGGAGCCTACACGTCCCCAAGGGATCCTACCCGCCCCCAGGGAGCCGACACGTCCCCAGGGATCCTACCCGCCCCCAGGGAGCCGACACGTCCCCAGGGATCCTACCCGCCCCCAGGGAGCCGACACGTCCCCAGGGATCCTACCGGCCCCCAGGGAGCCGACACGTCCCCCAGGGATCCTACCGGCCCCCAGGGATCCTCCTACCCGCCCCCAGGGAGCAACCGGCCCCCAGGGATTCTACCCGCCCCCAGGGAGCCTACCCGCCCCCAGGGATTCTACCCGCCCCCAGGGAGCCTACCCGCCCCCAGGGAGCCTACACGTCCCCCAGGGAGCCTACACGTCCCCCAGGGAGCCTACACGTCCCCCAGGGAGCCTACACGTCCCCCAGGGAGCCTACACGTCCCCCAGGGAGCCTACACGTCCCCCAGGGAGCCTACACGTCCCCCAGGGAGCCTACCCGCCCCCAGGGATTCTACATTACCCGCCCCCAGGGATTCTACATTACCCGCCCCCAGGGAGCCTACCCGGCCCCAGGGAGCCTACCGGCCCCCAGGGAACCTCCTACCTGCCCCAGGGATCCTACCCGCCCCCAGGGAGCCTACATGTCCCCCAGGGATCCTACCGGCCCCCAGGGAGCCTACCCCTCCACTTTCTGTTTCTTTTATATCGAAAATAAACAACGAAATGAATATGCAGCAGTAATGCATAACCACCGCATTATATTTTCATAAATAAAGTTAGGAATAAAGAAAAGTATATAGATTTCAAGAAATTTCACAGATAACGCTTAATAAAAAGCTATTTTTCAGTTGACAGCTTGTTGCGAAGGATAAAAGGCATTGTCCAGAAAAACATAAATGGTTTAGAAATGCTTGAAAATAGTGGACTAGACTAGAATAGATGGCAGTATAAAAAAAGAAGACGACGCAAGAAATTTACAGCAATCGTTTTTTCCGGACGGATAATGACAAAAAAGGTTATCATTTTCAGTTGCCAGCAGAGTTAATTGCACTGAGAGAAGCCACAAAAGAACCATTTGGTTTGCAGGTTGGCGCCCTCTCCAGAGCACACGGACTTGAATAGGCTCGGGTTGTCCTGACGAATAGATATCAAATTTATATTGTTTGTGTTGCTAGATTGGTCCGTTGGTAAAACTGCTAGCACGCTACTGTTAGTAGAATATCAGTAGTACTAAATGAGTACAAAAATAGGCTTTTAGTTTCTTAACTAAATTTTAATATTAGCACTACTACTACTACTACTACTACTACTACTACTACTACTACTACTACTACTACTACTACTACTACTACTACTACTACTACTACTACTACTACTACTACTACTACTACTACTACTACTACTACTACTACTACTACTACTACTACTACTACTACTACGATTGCTACTGAAAATATCTAAATCTTACCTCGAGAACGCTGTCCAGCTCAGCTAAGCGACAAGAGCAGCCCTGCGACGCCAGGTAGTTCTGAATGTAAGCCAGGCTGGCTCCCATAGGGTGTGCGTGCAGGAATATGCCAATCAGGCTGGCCAGGCGGGTCTGCTTAGCAACCACTGCCAATTGCCGCTGCTCGCCGGAGCTGGGCGAGTCGCAACGACGCTGTCGTTTAGAATGAACAGCGTCAGTTGGACCCGTCGATTCTGTTTGAGCGGCCGTGTCGGTCACTGCCGGCGATCTGGCGACAGTTGAAGACGCGGGCATTGACTGGGTGGCAGAAGCTGCTACGGTGGTCGTGGCAGCGGCAGCAGCGGCGGCGGCAGCGGAGCCACGAAAGTCGGCGTCTTGCTCCGTGTCCGAGTCTAAATCCATTTCGTCCTCTTCTCGCTGCGACAGGTACTGCGACTGCTCGCGCTCGTACGTGCCCTGGATGGGTATCCGGTGCGTGGGGGGGGGCTGGGAGGGTTGGCGCGGACAGAAAGACAGGCAGACAGACAGACAGACAGACAGACAGACAGACAGACAGACAGACAGACAGACAGACAGACAGACACACAGACAGACAGACAGACAGACAGACAGACAGACAGACAGACAGACACAGACAGACAGACAGACAGACAGACACACAGACACATAGACAGACAGACAGACAGACAGACAGACAGACAGACACACAGACAGACAGACAGACAGACACACAGACAGACACACAGACACACAGACACACAGACAGACAGACAGACAGACAGACAGACAGACACACAGACAGACAGACAGACAGACAGACAGACAGACAGACAGACAGACAGACAGACAGACAGACAGACAGACAGACAGACAGACAGACAGACACAGACAGACAGACAGACAGACAGACAGACAGACAGACAGACAGACAGACACACAGACCTTGATCTCAGCTAGCCAGGTGAGCAAGTTCTTTCGTTGCGGTTTGCTAAACAAATCCAGGTGCCGCTGCTTGCTGGCCTGCTCCAGCAACAGCCGGATCTGGTTCACTGCGGGCCGGAATTGCAATTATAGAATATAATACTATAAGTAATATCGCACTAGAGTTAACAATTTCACATCGCCAGGCACTCACTCAGCTTGAGCACAATGTCCAGACGAATCCGATGCAGCTGCACAGCATCCTGCAGCTCAGCAGCCAGCCTGGCCTTCTCCTGGAGCAGCCGACGCACGTGGCCGTAGGCGGTCTGCAGCATGGTGTGGAACAGGACCGCGCGGTCGCGGTGCAGGTCGCCCTGGTCCAGCCAGACGCTGAGACAGGCGCAGGCTTCCGCCACAGAGTCCCAGGTGTTGCGGCGAAATAGCTCCGATATGTAGGCTACGGCCTCGCCCTGGGACTGCAGGGATGTTGAAGATATGGGATCATCACTGCTTTGGGATCTGGGATTTGGGATTCGAGTTCTAGAATTCGGGGTTGTTAGTTTGGGATCTGAGATTGTTGATTTGGGATCTGGGATAGTTGAGTTGGGATCTGTAATTGTTGGTTTGGGATCTGGGATTGTTGGTTTGGGATCTGAGATTGTTGATTTGGGATCTGTAATTGTTGGTTTGGGGTCTGGGATTGTTAGTTTGGGATCTGAGATTGTTGATTTGGGATCTGGGATTGTTAGTTTGGGATCTGTAATTGTTGTTTTGGGATCTGTAATTGTTGTTTTGGGATCTGGGATTGTTAGTTTGGGATCTGGGATTGTTGGTTTGGGATCTGGGATTGTTGGTTTGGTATCTGGGATTGTTGGTTTGGGATCTGGGATTGTTGGTTTGGGATATGGGATTGTTGAGTTGGGATCTGGGATTTGTTGAGTTGGGATCTAGGATTGTTGGTTTGGGATCTCGGATTGTTGGTTTGGGATCTCGGATTGTTGAGTTGGGATCTGGGATTGTTGAGTTGGGATCTGGGATTGTTGGTTTGGGATCTCGGATTGTTGGTTTGGGATCTGGGATTGTTGAGTTGGGATCTGGGATTTGTTGAGTTGGGATTTGGGATTGTTGTGTAGGGTTGCGTTTGGTTTGGGCCGTCGGGGGTGGGGGCTGCTCTATTGGTATATGAACTTGCATCTCACTTTATTCTCTGTGCATGCCCGCCTCCCCAGTTGGGTGAGTCACTTTAATCGATCTATCATCGCTGACTATTTAATCGCTCCTAAATTATCGTGCATCAAAATATACGTCGTAAATTTACTCTAAATTATCGCCTCTTACAGTTGGTTTGGGATCTGGGATTGTTGAGTTGGGATCTGGGATTTGTTGAGTTAGGATCTAGGATTGTTGAGTTGGGATCTGGGCGGCTTGTTGAGTTGGGAATTCAATCACAGATGCTGTGCTCAAGTTACTCAATAGACCAACCAACCTCAAACGATGAGAACAGCCTTGGCTGAGCCTTCTGAGTTCCGACGCTGCTCCCAATGCCGCCGCCTGTGAACGCCCGGTGCCGCAGGCGCAGCTCGAATTCTGCTTCATCGTCCGCATTCTCAGCGAAGTCCACGTGCAGCCGGCCGGAGCAGTCAGCCGCCGCCGCCGGCTCACCGTCAGCAACACCGGCATCGCAGCTGCCGGGCTCGCGTGCGACCGTCAGGCGGCACCCGGACAGGCCGAGCGCCGAGTCCACGGAGGATTCGTCGGCGAACCTGACGTGAGCGAACCGGCGCTTGTCGGGCCGCACCTGCAGCACGGGGCCGCACAGGCGGAACAGCTCGGCTAGGAGGGACTCCGTGCGGCTCGGGTCCGCGGCCAAGCAGCGGGGCAGGCCGCCGCAGAAGACGGTCTTGCAGCCGGCCGGCCGGGCTCGGTAGGTGGCGGCAGGCGCGGTGCCATTAGCTGGCGCCAGCAGCGCCCAGTCGCGGCCCTGCAGGACGGTGGCGCCGATGGCGTCTGCGTTCGGCGGCGACACAAATCTGGTGGGCGTCGGCTGCGACTGGGATGGGGGCGGACGAGGGGGCGGACGAGGGGGCGGATTTGCGGCGGTGGGCGGCGGGCATGGGATGAGCGGATTCGGCGGCTGCAGTAGGAACGGGTAATGCGGTGGCGGATACTGTAGGGGCGGGTAGCACGGGGGCGGATTTGTTAGGGGCGGATTTGTAGGGGGCGGATTCGTTACGGTCGGATTTGCAGGGGGCGGATTTGTAGGGGGCGTATTTGTAGGAGGCGGATTCGTAGGGGGCGGATTTGACGGCTGGACAGCGGATGCTGAGTATGATGATGAGGCTGATTCTGTGCCGGGCGGAGGCGGCGTAGGAGACAAAGACTTCGCGAGGCGGTGTACAATCTCGGACATGACTGAAGCAAATATGGTGATGATTATTTATGAATTATGGATCCAGGTTAATAGAAAGGTTTTCTCTTATTGATAAACAGACCCATTAATCCCTAGGCACAAATCCATAAAAATTTCTGAACAGGTTATGAATGCTGTTCATCATCAGTTATGAATGCTCCCCTAATCTTGCGCATTCTCCATGGGACAAGTTCTCATGAACTCAATGTGGGGGAATTTCTAATCCCACTCATAATGGGGGAATTTCTCATCCCTCTCAAAGTAGGAGAATTTCTCATCCCTCTCAAAATAGGAGAATTTCTCATACCTCTCATAATGGGGGAATTTCTCATACCTCTCATAATGGGGGAATTTCTCATACCTCTCATAATGGGGGAATTTCTCATACCTCTCATAATGGGGGAATTTCTCACCCCTCTCATAATGGGGGGAATTTCTCATCCCTCTAATAATGGGGGGAATTTCTTTTTTCTCTCATAATGGGGGAGTTTCTCATCTCTCAATTTCGCATTTTTCAATTTTTAACAAGAGAATGTCCCTAAATCCAAGACTAAAGTTTCAAAAAGAACTGAATAGAATTTAATCTTAGTATTAGGCCAAATTAATTGAACAGTAAGAAACAGTAATTAGGAATTAGTTATCCAAGAAGACAATTTTACTATGAAGTAGTAATATATGATTCAGTAGTTTTCATTGCGCACATATGAATCCGTAAGAACATTAATTCAGTAGAAATATATAAGCTCTGTATATTATATTAAAGCACTGGCAATAAAAGCCGGAACAGAAGCTTAAAAAAGAAGAATATACATATTTATAAATCTGAAGTTTAGATATAATTTAGTATAATGGAACTGGACTAAATCGCATCGTTCCGCTAGTCACAAGGAGCTTTAATAACAAGAAAATACACAAATCAAAATGGAATGCTTCAATCATCGGTCTAATGAACTTCTTCAAAGCAGATTTTCAAGCAGGCACAATGGTTCTTAATGTTAGGATGACAAAACAAACAAATTTGCAATGAAGCAAGACTGTCCCCGTTTCTACATGTAAAAGCTACCAGATTCTTAAAGAAACTAACCTTGTTTCCAAAAATGACCTCTGGTAAAAACTACCAACTTCTCAAAACCATGAAATTCTACTAGTTACTAAATTCTTAAGAGTACAAACTTTTCAAAACTAACAAATTCTTAAAACTACTGAATTCTCAAAACTACTGAATTTTCAAAGCTATCGAATTCTCAAAAACTATCGAATTCTCAAAACTACCGTATTCTCAAAACCACCTTATTCTCAAAACCACCTTATTCTCGAAACTACCAACTTCTCAAAACTACTGAATTCTCAAAACTACTGAATTCTCAAAACTACCGAATTCTCAAAGCTACTGAATTCTCAAAACTACTGAATTCTCAAAACTACCGAATTCTCAAAGCTACCGAATTCTCAAAGCTACCGAATTCTGAAAACTACTGAATTCTCAAAGCTACCGAATTCTCAAAAAACTACCGAATTCTCAAAACTACTGAATTCTCAAAGCTACCGAATTCTCAAAGCTACCGAATTCTCAAAACTACCGAATTCTCAAAGCTACCAAATTCTCAAAACTACTGAATTCTCAAAGCTACTGAATTCTCAAAGCTACTGAATTCCCAAAACTACCAGATTCTCAATTTAACCAATTTTTTAAAGCTACCGACTTCACAAACTACTAGCAAATTTGTCAAAACTGCTACTATTTCCAAAACTGGCAGATTCTGAACGAGTCCCAGCAAACTCCTATACAGCTAGCTAAGCTAAATAAGCGCCAGCCAAGTCAGTGCAGGCTAACGGAGCCGAACCAATCGGATTTCGGAGCCGCCGCAGCGACGGGCCTGCCAGAGCGATTCACGGCATCGCGCAGATCTTCAAGCTGATTAGCCAGACTGCGAACTAGGCTAGCCGTCTCTGACAGCTGCTCCTTCAGCTGGCGCAGCTCAGACTGCTGCTGCTGCTGCAGATCAGACTTGCTGCCATCGGCTCCAACTGATGAAGAAGCAGCTGCGGCTGCGGCGGCTGCGGCGGCTACAGCTGCACCGCCAGAATCGTCAGCAGCCTGACCGTCCAATCCCAGTGCCAGAGTTCGCATCCGGGGAAACCAGTCCAGATTCCTGGCGCGCATCATCTGACTGACGTAGGACTCGGGACCAGTGAACTCAGTGTGATCCTTCACCCGAACCAGAATGACAAAGTACAGGTAGTGCCACAGATTGTGGTCCCGCTGCACATGCTGCTCAAAGCTGACTTCGCGATTTTCAAAACTGCTCCGATTCAGGCCGCAGATGAAGCAGGAGTTGCGCAGAATCTCTTCCTTCTCCTGTTTCTCCTGACGCAAATCGGCGAACGTGTCGATGATAACACCAAAGATGAGGTTGAGCACTATGATGATGACAATGAAGTAGAAGCACAGGTCGTACAGAACGCGCAGCAGGAAGCGACTCTCCGTCATGCTGGGCTTGCGCAGCAGATCCCCAATGCCGCCTCCGTTTCTCAAGCCCTCATTCAGAGTGGTCACTATGCACATAATTAGCGAGTCGCAGTGCCGCTCCTTGCCGCCGCTGCCTTCCGACTCCGGCTGCTGCTTCTGCGACTCAACTGTCTTAGCCGATTCGGTTGACGACAACAACAGCAAGGTCGAGATATTCTTGGCTAAGCTGTCAGACGCGGAGCTATTAGACGCGTTCACCTGCTGGCTGTCGAGTTTAGACCCGGCCAGGCCCTGGATGAGATTGTCGCCAAAGCTCAGCTTATTCAAGCCTTTCAAAGTGGCTGCGGCCATGTTGAAAGCGGAAGCCGCAGCGGCGGCCGCGGAAGCATCGGAGGCTGCAGCAGCGGCAGCATCATCAGGCGCTCCGGAAGACGTGGAGACATCTGCTGCAGCTTCTAAAGCATCAACTTCAACCAGGAAATCGTCTTGAAAGAATAAATAGCCAACAATAGAGAACAGGTAGATGAGAATCACGGCTAGAAGAGCTGTGAGCAGTATGGATTTGCCATTCTTAGTGACAGATCGAATCACATTCAGCAGCATCTCCTCCCTGTAGACCAGGTCCAACAGTAGCACACTGTACAGAAATGGGTGCAGACAGAGCCCGCCTAAACAGATCAACAGGTAGGCAACATGGTAGAGAAACTCCCCATCGAGTAGAAGATCTCGCACAGGCCGGTTGAACAGGCCGCGGTTGCCGCACAAAGACACGATAAAGACTAGCTTATTGACAATGTCCAGACAGCCCAGTAGTTGCAACACTGGCCCAACACTGAAGTAGAATATCAGGCGCATTATGACGCAGAGAGCGAAAGCTCTCAGACAGGCGGGCCGAGGCCACACAAGCAGCACGGCCAGGCTAAGGAAGACGCTTAGCCAGCTAAGGCCTGACAGGCTGCCAACGTTGCTAACGCCGCTATTAGGGCCGAACGGATACCACACGGCTATGAGCAGGTTCATGAGCACAATCAAGTGGAATGACACCGAGCTCCACAGCTGCATCTGGCAGCTGGCTCGGTACAGCAGCGGCTGCCGGCGGAGCTTCCTCTGCCAGACCATCTCTTCGTGTAGCTGATCGATTCGGCCAACCAGATCGGCCACCTGCGGTTAGTTGCCATAGCAACGGGAATTTGTATTATCAGGAAACAATTCTAGTATGTGTGTGCTCAGGCCCTCTTATCAGTGCGGGGTGCGTGCTCAGGCCCTCTTATCAGTGCGGGGTGCGTGCTCAGGCCCTCTTATCAGTGCGGGGTGCGTGCTCAGGCCCTCTTATCAGTGCGGGGTGCGTGCTCAGGCCCTCTTATCAGTGCGGGGTGCGTGCTCAGGCCCTCTTATCAGTGCGGGGTGTGTGCTCAGGCCCTCTTATCAGTGCGGGGTGCGTGCTCAGGCCCTCTTATCAGTGCGGGGTGCGTGCTCAGACCCTCTTATCAGTGTGGGGTGCGTGCGCTCAGGCCCTCTCTACCACAGAAGGGGCTTCAGATCGCGGACTGACAAACCTTAGATCCTTGCTCGTCCCGTTCAGCCGTGTGAAACACTCGCCACTTGGTGTCCTCGGTGAGGTACTCGCAAATCTCCGGTATTGGGAAGACAATCTTCTCCAAGGATCTGTCGGCGCGAACAATTTCAATCTGGGCCGTGTGCCTGGCGTAGTAATCTAACGCCTGGTCTGTGAAGCTGTCGCCGCTGCAACCGCCAGGCCTCAGTAACTCGGCCAGTTCACGATTGTGGCTAGCCAGCTGGTGGGCCAGGATGTAGATATTGTGCCCGACCTCGCGCGGGTTCATAATCTCGTCAGCTAGGTCGCTGCGGATCTGCGCGGGACCAATAAAGCGAGAGAGAGGTAATCAACGGTGAAAGTTGTTGTGCATCAAGTCATCCGCTCATTCCTTTGGCTGTGTTTTGCTTCATCTTTAGAAATTTCTGTATCTGATAGAAAAATTTGTGGCCATTTGCTTGACAAATGTAAACTTGGCAGTTGCACAGCAGCTGCAGCAGGATTGGGAGGTGTTGCTACGTCTACCCTACAGTCCAGACATTTTTCCCCTTGCAATTGTTGTCCATTTTTATCCCTAACCAAATTTTTGATCAACAAAAAGTCGTCCAAAGAGACTTCTTGCGTTTGAAGAAAGAAAGGATTCTCGTCCTGCTTCCTTGGATTCTCGTCCAAGAAAGGATTCTTGTCCGTATTAGTCATGCTTTCTTGCTATGACTAATACGCTCGTAATTATAGGTCGTACGAAAGCGCAAAAACTTTCTGGCTGACCTGGTACCATTTCGCTGTCTGTCTGACTTGGTACCTTGTAGTATTATTGTTTGCTTCCATATTCCATTTCCATTGCGCTAATTCTACATCAAAAACGGCGATGATGCGCTTTGATTTACGTATCTTTGACGTACGTAGGCATATTGCATGTAATTAAGCCTAGTAAATCTACCGCAATCGCACTTCAATCTACAAGAAGTGTTAAGAAAAACCACTAATGTGATTAACAGTGGCGCAAATTTTGCCTCTGTCATAGGCGATAAAAATAGATTCATGTGTATATATACACTCGAGCTTTTGTGAAAGGCAAATCCAAAACCCATAACGTTTCTGTTTCCTAGCATACAGTTAGTAACGAATCGAGATGCAGGTCGCAAGTGAGGATGAGATCCGTAAGCCTTGCAGAATAGGCCAAGTAAAGACTTTCGCCGAATTGCCAGAAAGCGAGTTTACTGAGCTGATCAATCAAGGTACACCTGTGTTACTGCTTAGCACTCGAGACTCTGATCCCAAATGTACAAAGATTGGTGAGCAGCTAACTAACCAATTCAAATTTGACCACCAGCATGCTGATTCGATGGACAGCTACGAACAAAAAGTCGCAAAATTCTTACTTGACGCGGAGACTCCGAACTCAAGCGAAGTGGCAATTGTCCATGAGATCGAAACAACAGTCAACTGTCAACAGCCGGTACTCGGTGGTGAGATTGTGACCGAGTCCGACCTCTACAGACCGCTGTATCGCCGGAAGAACGCAAAATCAACTAAACTGTACGTGTTCCACTTGCAGTGCCCGACAGAGTGCGAAGACGAGGTCAGCTTCAACAAGACTGGTCTAAGCGATAAAAAGTCAACGTTGGAAAATAGCGAGTTTCACAGTTTTGTCGTCGGCAAGAGTGGCGCCAACTGGCAAGAAGTGCTGCGAGCATTTCACAGTCTGGACACTGTTGAAGATTTGGCTAACCAAATCTCTAAGCATTGTTGCAGTCTCCGGTCTCGGAAGATGACAGGATTGCCCAAAGCGGAATCACCGTCAACAGTCGCTTGTGAACTTGTTGATCAACCTCCATCAATTCCAACTGTGCCGGAGGCTGCGCAGCAAGACGCATTGAATCTGCTCCAGTCGCTGCACACCAAACCATCCAGCGAGTGCGCCGAACCGAACGTATTCGTTTCAATCGTTATTGGCAAATATGCCAATTCAAAAGCCAATCGAGTCGGCTTTGAAAAAGACAAGGAGTACTTTTTGGAAATTGCGCAACAACTCGGCTGCTCGACTGACAATGTGCACACTCTGTGCCCAGCTAATGACTACGCGACAGCGGATGAAATTAAAGATTTTCTAAGAAACATCGCCCAGGACTATAAGAGTAAGTCAGTATTGCCTCGCTGCGTATTCTTGGCCGTCTCAGCCCACGGCAACAGAGCTGGTATTCGCGACTCTGACGATAATGAAGTCTCGGTAGAAGAATTGATGAAGGATCTAGCAAGTCTTGGCGGCTTCGTCCTGCTGCTCTATCAAGCATGTCGTGGATCGCGCTTTCACCCGATTCATCGTCAATCTGACCAGTTCTATACATTGCCGTTGGTTTTCAGTCTGGGCTTTGAGAATCCGAAAACCCTCGGCTGCAGTTTGCCGGCGCTAATTCCCAGATCCGCCGCCATCTTTGCTAGCATGGCGAACTACGCAGCCTATAGGAATGAGGTCAAAGGCGGCTGGCTGCCCAGGGCTCTGCTGGACGTCAGCCGCCGCTCTGAATCTGTCAGTGTCAGACAGTTGGCCCAATTGGTGCAAGCAAGGATTTGTGAAATGTCCGACAATGGCGCAATAAGATGCAGACAAGGTGGCTCAGTGTACGAGACCAGCATCCAGATTCAGTTTAGCGCTAACGAAGGCTGTGAGGACTTTGTCATCGAGACTGGCTTAGCAACAGGAGCTCAGCTATTTTAATTTCGGCTTTCTGCTGATGCTATAAACAAAACGACTTAATGGTGCTTAATCTGCCATTTTTGTACTGTACTAGCAATTCGCACGTGTTCTTGCGCAAAATCTCGTCACTTTGTATTCTATATATTCTGAACAGCATCTTCGTACAATAAACGCAGAGAGCCTAACGTGTACATACACACTCAGTTCTACCCAGTTCTAAAATTAAACCAGAGGGAAACCCGCCGGTTTTTTGGCTTTCGTCATGCTTTGTTTAATTAGACATAAATAGGTACGTAACTACGTAAACAGGCAAAATAATCTGTGCTAGTCACTCTCAGGATTAACCCTAATCTACTTTACGCCTTCAATAAACTACAACATACCTGCACTATGGATAAACTATCAATCTACCCTATTCCCAGGATAAACTACCAATCTACCCTACCCAATGGATAAACTACCAATATATCCTACCCCAATGGATAAACTACCAATATATCCTACCCAATTGGATAAACTACAAATCTATCCTATTGATAAACTACCAATGGATAAACTACCAATCTATCCCACCCCAATGGATAAACTACTAATCTACCCCACCCCAATGGATAAACCACCAATCTATCCCACCCCAATGGATAAACTACCATTCTACCTTACCCAAATGGATAAACTACTAATCTATCCCACCCAAATGGAAAACTACTAATCTACCCCACCCCAATGGAAAACTACTAATCTACCCCACCCCAATGGATGAACTACCAATTTATCCCACCCAAATGGATAAACTACCAATCTATCCCACCCCAATGGATAAACTACTAATCTATCCCACCCCAATGGATAAACTACCAATCTATCCCACCCCAATGGATAAACTACTAATCTATCCTACCCCAATGGATAAACTACTAATCTACCCCACCCCAATGGAAAACTACTAATCTATCCCACCCCAATGGATAAACTACTAATCTATCCCACCCCAATGGATAAACTACCAATCTATCCCACCCCAATGGATAAACTACTAATCTATCCTACCCCAATGGATAAACTACTAATCTACCCCACCCCAATGGAAAACTACTAATCTATCCCACCCCAATGGATAAACTACTAATCTACCCTACCCAATGGATAAACTACCAATATATCCTACCCCAATGGATAAACTACCAATATATCCTACCCAATTGGATAAACTACAAATCTATCCTACCCCATGGATAAACTACTAATCTACCCCACCCCAATGGATAAACCACCAATCTACCCCACCCCAATGGATAAACCACTAATCTACCCCACCCCAATGGATAAACTACTAATCTATCCTACCCCAATGGATAAACTACTAATCTATCCCACCCCAATGGATAAACTACTAATCTACCCCACCCCAATGGAAAACTACTAATCTACCCCACCCCAATGGATAAACTACTAATCTATCCTACCCCAATGGATAAACTACCCATCTATCCTACCCCAATGGATAAACTACCCATCTACCCTACCCCAATGGATAAACCACCGATCTATCCTACTCTAATAGATAAACTAGCAATCTATCCCACCCAAATGAATAAACTACTAATCTACCCCACCCCAATGGATAAACTACCAATCTATCCCACCCCAATGGATAAACTACCAATCTATCCCACCCCAATGGATAAACTACCAATCTATCCCACCCCAATGGATAAACTACCAATCTATCCTACCCCAATGGATAAACTACCAATCTATCCCACCCCAATGGATAAACTACTAATCTATCCTACCCCAATGGATAAACTACCAATCTATCCCACCCCAATGGATAAACTACTAATCTACCCCACCCCAATGGATAAACTACCAATCTATCCCACCCCAATGGATAAACTACCAATCTATCCCACCCCAATGGATAAACTACTAATCTATCCTACCCCAATGGATAAACTACCAATCTATCCTACCCCAATGGATAAACTACTAATCTATCCCACCCCAATGGATAAACTACCAATCTATCCTACCCCAATGGATAAACTACTAATCTATCCTACCCCAATGGATAAACTACCAATCTATCCCACCCCAATGGATAAACTACTAATCTATCCTACCCCAATGGATAAACTACCAATCTATCCCACCCCAATGGATAAACTACTAATCTATCCTACCCCAATGGATAAACTACCAATCTATCCCACCCCAATGGATAAACTACCAATCTATCCCACCCCAATGGATAAACTACCAATCTATCCCACCCCAATGGATAAACTACTAATCTATCCTACCCCAATGGATAAACTACCAATCTATCCTACCCCAATGGATAAACTACCAATCTACCCTACCCCAATGGATAAACCACCGATCTATCCTACTCTAATAGATAAACTACCAATCTACCTTACCCAAATGAATAAACTACTAATCTACCCCACCCCAATGGATAAACTACCAATCTACCCTACCCAATGGATAAACTACCAATGTATCCTACCTTATTGAAAAATATCTGTACTAATCTACCCTACCCCATGTATAAACTACTAATCTAGTCGCCCTATAAACTACCAACCTACCCTCAGTAATAAACGACTCACCTCTTGCTGCTGCTGCTGCTGAGCCTTGCTATCCAAGAAGGAATCCTCATAGTAAGCAGACTTGGCAATGTCAACCAGCTGTTTAACCGGCGCCATGGTGAACATGATTCTCTCGGCAGTTTCGCTATCGTATCGGGACTCCATCACGGCCAGCAGAGTTTTGGAAGCATTATTCTTCAATTCCAACACCAGATCCATGCGCTGCTCGCTCAATGGCGAGATGTCGTTGAGAATGAGGGCGATGATGATATCGATGCCGTTGCTCTCGTGAAATGCTATGCTAGACTGGTTCCACTGGCAGGGACCCTGGCAGTACTCTGTCAGGCTGATCAATGCCTGATTAACCAGGCCCACATTGGACTCATTGATGTAGAGGCCCAGCAGGCCCAGGCCGCCTGTAGTTGAGCCGCAGATGCAGTCGAGAAACTGCAAAGTCTGGCACACCAAATTGTAGTTGGTCTTGCCGCCCTGCGAATGCGGTAATGGGACTAATCAAATATAAAATGACTAATCTAGCGGCAAACACGGGACTAATCTAGCGACAAACACGGGACTAATCTAACGACATACACGGAACTAATCTAGAGACAGACACGGGACTAATCTTGATCAAAAAGCAGGACTGTCTAGTGATGCAAACGGGACTAATCTAGATTATAAAGCGGGACTGTCTAGCGATACACATGGAACTAATCTAGATCATAAAGCGGGACTGTCTAGTGATGCACACGGGACTAATCTAGATAAAAAATCGGGACTGTCTAGTGATACACACGGGACTAATCTAGGTCATAAAGCGGGACTATCTAGTGATGCAAACGGGACTAATCTAGATTATGAAGCGGAACTATCTAGTGATGCACACGGGACTAATCACAGACAACAAACCTGAGAGCGCAGGAAGTTCTGCATGTCCAAATTGTGATTCTCGCACAGCAGCTGCAGCAGTCGCAGAATCGGCTGCACCAGCGCCATCTCGGGACTGTCCGAGCTGTCCTGCCCGGCGCCAGAACCGCCGCCTCCGCCCGCGCCACCGTTGCCGCTGACGCCGCCGCCGCCGCCGCTTCCGTCTCGATGATCGCCAGCAGAAGCGGCGCCGTCGGCACCATTATCGGCGCCAGTCGACAGCAGATCGGACAGAGTGGTCTCCCTATCGTCTTCATTTTTAATCTTGTGCTTAATAAAGTGCATCGCTTTGGAGGTGGCCAAGGCGGCGTCGTCAAGTTCGGTTTTGAATTCTGGGCTGAGTTCAGTCAGCAGGCGCTGGCGATGATGCTCAGCGTCTGGATCGTCGGAGGAGGCGGCGAAGGCGGCTGCCCCGGACCGGTCGTCCGGTCTGGCAGGTTTGGAGACGTCGCTAGAGGCAGCAGACGAAGCCAAACTGCTGCTGCTAATGCGAACGCAGGCCATGGCCTTGCTGAGCAGGTCGTGAAACAATTTGACAAATTTCTCAGACCGGTCCTCCTCTCTCAGCCTAGCCAGCACCGAGGCCTGGACGCTGGCGTTGCCGCCTTCCAACAGGGCGATGCCCAGTTCAACGGCTTCGAGAAAGATTCGCTGGTTAGGGCGCTTGATGATGATGTCCACGACTAAGTTGGAGGCGCCTTCGGTGTCCAGGAAGGCCTGTGGGTTTGCCATTGTGGGGGAGTAGGGTGGATTGGTAGTTTATTCATAGGAGTAGAGTAGATTGGTAGTTTATTCATAGGAGTAGAGTAGATTGGTAGTTTATTCATAGGGGTAGGGTGGATTGGTAGTTTATTCATAGGGGTAGGGTAAATTGGTAGTTTATCCATGGGGGTAGGGTAGATTGGTAGTTTATCCATGGGAGTAGGGTAGATTGGTAGTTTATCCATGGAGTATGGTAGATTGGTAGTTTATTCATAGGGTAGGGTAGATTGGTAGTTTATCCATGGAGTATGGTAGATTGGTAGTTTATCTATTGGAGTAGGGTAGATTGGTAGTTTTTCCATTGGAGTAGGGTAGATTGGTAGTTTATCCATGGGGTAGGGTAGATTGATAGTTTATCCATTGGGTAGGTTAGTTAGTAGTCATCTAAGATTTAATTTGAGCATGAGGCTCTGTATGCGTGATTATCCAGCTAACCTGAACGTCACTTAGCGACATGCTGGCTCTGGAACGAAGCATGCTTCTCTGCTGCTGCTGCTGTTGCCGTTGTTGCAGCTGCTGCTGCTGTGAGGCAGAGCCAGTAGTGACAGTCTGACCGGAGGCTGCGGCTGCCGCATCCGCCGGCCGATTAACTCTGTGCACCTCCCTATTAGAGAAATATCTAACTAGCAAATTTCGCCGAAGCATTTCGCCTTTCTCGCTATAGTTAGCATTCATGAGCATCATCTCGCGCAACGTCTGCATCACTTTGATGCACAGATTCTCCTCCTTGTCTTCCAGAAGCGGCTCCGTGTGCTTAATTAGCCGGGATATGAAGCCGCCGCGCTCGCAGTTCTTGCGGACCTCCGAGTCAGGTGCGAACAGCAGCTCAGGATTGTGCAGCACGTCGACTAGCACGGAGAACTCGGCTTTGACCAGAGGCTTGAGCTGCTGCTCCAACAGCTGCACTACCGACTGCCATTTGGACACAATCACTCTGGTGCGATCTCGGTTAGTCTGCTCAGCTGAGCGCTGCATCATGCCGATTGCTGAGCTCTTCTTGCGCGATCGCAGCCACGTCTGCGCCTGGGACGAATCCGAGGGAGGAGTCTGTTTGTCTGCTTTTTTGACTGTGGTATATGGTTATACATGTGTGAATTGTCGGATTGTTGTTGTGAATTGTCGGAATGTTGTTGTGAAGTGTCGGAATGTTGTTGTGAAGTGTCGGATTGTTGTTGTGAAGTGTCGGATGGTTGTTGTGAAGTGTCGGAATGTTGTTGTGAAGTGTCGGATTGTTGTTGTGAATTGTCGGATTGTTGTTGTGAATTGTCGGAATGTTGTTGTGAAGTGTCGGAATGTTGTTGTGAAGTGTCGGATTGTTGTTGTGAAGTGTCGGATTGTTGTTGTGAAGTGTCGGAATGTTGTTGTGAAGTGTCGGATTGTTGTTGTGAAGTGTCGGATTGTTGTTGTGAAGTGTCGGAATGTTGTTGTGAAGTGTCGGATTGTTGTTGTGAAGTGTCGGAATGTTGTTGTGAAGTGTCGGATTATTGTTGTGAAGTGTCGGAATGTTGTTGTGAAGTGTCGGATTGTTGTTGTGAAGTGTCGGAATGTTGTTGTGAAGTGTCAGGTTGTTGTTGTGAAGTGTCGGAATGTTGTTGTGAAGTGTCGGGTTGTTGTTGTGAAGTGTCGGGTTGTTGTTGTGAAGTGTCGGGTTGTTGTTGTGAAGTGTCGGAATGTTGTTGTGAAGTGTCGGAATGTTGTTGTGAAGTGTCGGAATGTTTCTGCGAAGTGTCGGAATGCTGTTTTTTAGGTCTCGGAATGTTGTTGTGAAGTGTCAGGTTGTTGTTGTGAAGTGTCGGATTGTTGTTGTGAAATGTCGATTGTTGTTGTGAAGTGTCGGAATGTTGTTGTGAAGTGTCGGAATGTTTCTGCGAAGTGTCGGAATGCTGTTTCTTAGGTCTCGGAATGTTGTTGTGAAGTGTCAGTTGTTGTTGTGAAGTGTCGGATTGTTGTTGTGAAGTGTCGGAATGTTGTTGTGAAGTGTCGGAATGTTGTTGTGAAGTGTCGGAATGTTGTTGTGAAGTGTCGGAATGTTGTTGTGAAATGTCGGAATGTTGTTGTGAAATGTCGGAATGTTGTAGTGAAGTGTCGGAATGTTGTTGTGAAGTGTCGGAATGTTTCTGCGAAGTGTCGGAATGCTGTTTTTTAGGTCTCGGAATGTTGTTGTGAAGTGTCAGGTTGTTGTTGTGAAGTGTCGGATTGTTGTTGTGAAATGTCGATTGTTGTTGTGAAGTGTCGGAATGTTGTTGTGAAGTGTCGGAATGTTGTTGTGAAATGTCGATTGATGTTGTGAAGTGTCGGATTGTTGTTGTGAAATGTCGGAATGTTGTTGTGAAGTGTCGGAATGTTGTTGTGAAGTGTCGGATTGTTGTCGTGAAGTGTCGGAATGTTTTTGTTGTGAAGTGTCGGAATGTTGTTGTTGCGAAGTGTCGGAATGACGGAATGTTGTTGTGGGGTTGTATAGTGTCTTGAAAATTAGAAATTGCAAAGTAAATTCAAACTGAGAAGTGTCGAAGTATTGTAAAGGTTTTGAAAATGATTTAGAAAAAAAAGTAAATAAATAAACAATCGGCAGCCTTACCTGCTTCAGCACAAGATCAGTCTTCTGCATCAGGGCAGACACCAGAGACTCCAAATCCACGGGAATGGCCACAGCTCGATTCTTGGCGATGTCGAACAGCGCTCGAATGGCTTTCTCAACCCGACGCTGCCTGCCGCCGGACAGCCAGTCGCACTGGGACACCTTGTAAAACGACCATAGCAACCGGACGAAGGTCTCCTGTTTCGATCGCTGCTTCTCAATCGATGAGCTCTGCTCGCTATACGGCGAATTGAAAAACGTTGTCACCACGCTAGTGACAGTCTCCGTGACATAGTGCTCCAGAGCCTTGTCAGCGTGAGCACGATCGTGAGTACTGCTGCAGACCAGAGCCATGTCAACTAGGAAATTGTCAAATAGAGTCCACATATGAGCGCTGGTGTAGATTTCTTTCATCTCGATCTCGGTGTCGATGTAGCAATGGTTTAGAAAGTGCACGTAGGCGTCCTTCACCTGGAGATGATTGGGTTGGATTAGCGAAATTTTGTTTGACATTTAAATACGAGCACATGAACGACAGCCACCGATGGATTAAGGACGCTCACTGATGGATTCAGTACACTCACTGATGGATTAAGGACACTCACTGATGGATTAAGGACACTCACTGATGGATTAAGGACACTCACTGATGGATTCCGACACCCCTGAAGAATAAGCGACACCCCTGAAGGATAAGCGACACCCCTGAAGGATAAGCGACACCCCTGAAGGATAAGCGACACCCCTGAAGGATAAGCGAAATCAAGAAAGGTACACCACCTCTCTTGAAGGATAGCGACGGCAACCTACTAAAAAAACGACACTTCACGGAAGAAAGATTGCGCATTATACCTGGTACTTACCTCCGGACAGCAGAGCTCGTGAGTGACAATCTTAACTAAATCATCCAACGGCAGCAGAGAGTGGCATTTAATCTCGGTGTAGACATTCTTCCCCTCCGTACAGCTGGCCAGCAGGCGAACCAGTTCTATGTGATAGCGCAATGGACCGGACACGTCAGTTCGACTGCGCTCGTTGCACATCAACTTCAGCAGCTCTTCAAATGCCGGACCTTCGTTAAAGAATAGCAGCACTTCGTCACCGACAGACACCAACTCGGACATGACCAGATCCTGCGACCTGCGTATGTACTGACCATCGCACCTGACCAGAGTCTGCAGAAACTGCAAATAAGCCACGTGACGACCTTGCGATTCGATAGCTCGAACAAAATGCTGTATAAGCCGATCGGGCACCTCTAAACAGAGTCGTTTATTGTCGCGAAATATTGCCGTGCAAGTCTCCGCTTCGTTGATGCCGTTAGTAAGAAACGAGTCCAGCTGCTTGTACAGCAGGGCTTGATTAGCCGGGTTGTTGTAGCAGAAAGCTTGCAGGAATTTGTGCGCCAGTCTGAACAGCTCCTTCATCCGCAGGTCCACCTAGGGAGCGTCAAAAAATTGAAAATTGATTACACCTGCCCCAATTAGGCCAGATATGCAACCGACAGCTCAGCCGCAGCTATTGCGCGGCGCATCTGAAGGCTTGGTACGGCTGTTCAGTCCATGGACTGGGGGGGGGGGTCGCCACACACCCTCAATTATCCCAGCTAATGCTGGCACCCATTTTACAGCTGGGTGAACTGAAGCAATGCAGAGCTAAGTGGCTTGCTCAAGGGCACAAATTGTTCCGAGTTGGATCAAGAATCGAACCCCCACCTTCAAATCGTGAGTCCGACGCTCTAACCACAAGGCTACAACTTCCTCGGCTACAACTTCCTCCTCAGGGTACGTCAGCTTTTTTGAATGCCTGGCTTCAAACTTGGCGATTGTCTATGGTCAAAACCGACCGTTTTTTACTCCTCAAGTGCCAAGCACGCACTCATACACCCTCATACAATGTATACAGCGTACACTCTATGCCTCGGGGAGGGGAGGGGAGGGGAGTTGGTCCCCGGGGATCGTATGCATTTCTATGCTACATTTCTATGTGGCCTGGTGGTCAACACGCAGAAGACCGTTGTGCTCTGCGTGCCGGACGACATCGAGGCTGCAATATTTTGCCGAGGCGCTGACGGGCAGGCGACCGAACTCCCGCGATGTCAGCAGTTCGTCTACCTCGGCGGTCTGGTTCCAGACGCTCGCGAGGACCTGCGACGCCGCCGCGGGCTTGCCTGGGCTGCCTTTCGTTCTGTGAGGGCAGTCCTGCAGTCCGAGGCCCTACCGGACCGCCAGAGGGCGGCGCTGTTCCAGGCGGTAATCGAGACCGTCCTGCTGTACAACGCCGAGACCTGGACGCTGACAGACTCACTCGAACAGCAAGTCGATGCGGCGCACGCTGGTCTGCTGCGCGCCGCCTTCAACATCGGCGTCGAGCGAGTCACCAACGCGGCACTCTATCGCCGCGCTTGCCTGCCACGTCCAAGTGATCTACTGCGCCGTCGGCGACTCCAGCTCGCAGGCCATCTCATCCGCGCCGAGTCGTACTGCCCACAGCCGGTGCAGGAGGTGCTGCTGCTCACGCTGCAGGCACCCTACCGGCGAGGTCAAGCGCGAACTCGGCGTTATGTCGACTGTCTGCTGGCTGACGCCGGCGCCCCGGACACTGCCGGTGGCGCGGCCTTTGTTCGCGCCCAAGCCATGAAGCGCGCCCTGTGACGCTGACTTTTACCATCATGACAGCGTATTTTGTTGTTTTTGTTGTTGTTGTTGTATGCTACTTCATTGAATGTATACTCGTCTTTTTCAATCAATATACTAATTCTGCGCTGTCTAACTTTCTTCGATAAAAAAATTGAATTCGAATTGGGTCAAATATTAGAAAAAAACGATTTTTTATGCTTTCAATGGGAGCTCCGTTTCTAAATTTAATTGTTCAGTTCAACCATTTAGGCCTCTCCTTGGCCAATGTACAGTGAAGGATGTACATTCGCAATAAAGCTTACGACCCTTCGTTTTATGACCCTTCGCACGGCAGGCTCGCAATTTAGTTGTGGTTTTGATTTTGATTGAATATAATCGTTTACCAACCGGTCTGATAAGACGATCGATGAAAGAGTGGGGGGGGGGGTTGGCGCGGCCTGACTCGCTAGCGCACGAGTTCACGATGTCCTTCACGCACGAGTGAACGTGAAGGAATGCGATGTGCCTTTTTTAGCAACCCCCTAAACTGCTCTTATCATGTTTGTGCTATTTTAAAACACAGAGGGTAGTGCAGTTGCATACGGGGACAGTAGCTAATAGGCTCAATTATAATTCATATATTTGAATGCCCACCATGGGGGGGTGGACTTAATGCGCTAGTAGTTTACTAAACTAATTAGGATACCACTGCATCATCAAACTTACCTTCTTGTCGTACGGAATCTGCAGCAGGTCCATCACAAATTTATTAGCGCCGAGATTTTTCAACAGCCTCTGCTGATGCTTATCGTTAGTAACGCCGCCATCTGGTTGCTTAGCAACGCACACGCTGGCCAGCCGTTGCAAAATCTCCTTCATTATAACATAATTCCGTCTAGAATTATCGTCAATTTCCGGCCCCAGATCCAGATCGATAGCCGATTGGCCCGGCTGCAGCTTAGTCGGCTGCGGCTTCGGCTGAGCTGGCGGGGTGGCAGCCGCGGCCGCTGCGGACGTGCGGTGCGACGTCGTAGAGCCCAGCTCGCTAGCGGCGTCTTCTCGAGCGCTACGACTGCTGCTACCGCCGCCGCCGCCGGAATTCCGACTTTTGTACACCTGTCGACAGAGGGCAATAAGGTAAATTTTTATTTGGGTCAAGCAATACGCGATGGACCATGTACTAATCAGTGTTCTAATGTACTAATAGATCAAGCTAATAGGTCAGCTAATAGGTCAAGCTAATGGACCAAGCTAATGGGTCAAGCTAATAGGTCAGCTAATAGGTCAAGCTAATGGACCAAGCTAATGGGTCAAGCTAATAGATCAAGCTAATAGGTCAAGCTGATAGGTCAAGCTAATGGACCAAGCTAATGGGTCAAGCTAATAGATCAAGCTAATAGGTCAAGCTGATAGGTCAAGCTAATGGACCAAGCTAATGGGTCAAGCTAATAGATCAGGCTAATAGGTCAGCTAATTGGTCAAGCTAATGGACCAAGCTAATGGGTCAAGCTGATAGGTCAATCAATGGTTCAAAAACCCTGGCTCAACCGAAAAACATTATAGGTCAAGCCAATGGGTCAAACCCATGGGTCACATAGAGGAAGATGGGTCAGAGTTACAAGTCAAACTAATGATCAAATACCCAATGGTTGATTCTTTAGCATGCATCGAAATTTGAAAGAAAATCTGCCCCAAAAGCATTTAGCAGTGCTGTTTGGCAAACCAAATTAAAAAATTATACTGTAGTAGACAGCCGGATAAAATTAACCAATGTTGAAAATACGACTATGCAAAAGGAGTCTGTGTCTGATAGTCATTGTGTAATTGCAACAAGCATTCGTTTAACTATATTTTTGATAATTATCATAAAAGATCCGAAAGCGCTGAATTTTGTTACTTTTAGATGTAGTTACTCAATTCTTTAAAAACATCACCTGAAATGCGATGCCTCTAAATTTCAGTTTTGGTTTTTTTCTTTTCTGAAATCGAAAACAGAAAGTAATTCTGTCCGCGTATGCAGCACTCGTAGCGTTTCTCCGTATGCGGGTGCAGCACTGCGGTAGGATCTGGGAGGCTGGCCCAGCAACTGAGGATCTGGGAGGCTGGCCCAGCAACTGAGGATCTGGGAGGCTGGCCTAGCAACTGAGGATCTGGGAGGCTGGCCTAGCAACTGAGGATCTGGGAGGCTGGCCTAGCAACTGAGGATCTGGGAGGCTGGCCTAGCAACTGAGGATCTGGGAGGCTGGCCTAGCAACTGAGGATCTGAGAGGCTGGCCTAGCAACTGAGGATCTGGGAGGGCGGCCCAGCAACTGAGGATCTGGGAGGCTGTCTCAGTGACTGAGGAAATGGGAGGGTAGGGACTGGAATCTGAGGATCTGGGAGGGTAGGAACTGGAATCTGAGGAGCTGGGAGGGCAGAGACTGGAATCTGAGGAGCTGGGAGGGCAGAGACTGGAATCTGAGGAGCTGGGAGGGCAGAGACTGGAATCTGAGGAGCTGGGAGGGCAGAGACTGGAATCTGAGGAGCTGGGAGGGCAGAGACTGGAATCTGAGGAGCTGGGAGGGCAGAGACTAGAATCTAAGAATCGAAATGATTAATCCAATGCAGTTATATAACGATATTAAAGTGGGAGCACAGGTGAACTAATATAGTTCTCAATAAACTCACCCACAGTTCGGACTTCTCAACCAGCATGCGGATCTCATCCAAGTCAGTCCTAATCTGCTTATAGGTGCTGACATCGCTAGCCGAAACCAGCAGTTGGACCTGACGGAAAGCTTGCAGAACCTCCTGACGCTGGCTGAAATGACGGAACAGCAGCTGCAGAGCGCCGCTAACAACCTGAGCATGATTGTGCATGATCAGGTACAGCAGCACCCGAAGGAACAGCCTGCCGCCCTGCCCGTCAAGATCCAGAGCGTGCCCAGAGTCGGAGCCTTCGCAGAACATGTCCTCAGCCTGGGCGGCAATGGCCTCAACGTCGAGATTCTGGCTGGGCGGGTTTCGATAACAGAGGCCGAACCCGTCACTGTCATTGCCGGTGTACAGGGTGTCGAATTCGGACTTGAATACGCTCAACAGGTACGTGATTCGATAGTCTAACCGGACATTGAGAATGTAGTGCAGAATCTCCAGAATTCTCTGCTTAGTCTCCATGACAATGTTCTCCTCTTGTCGGCTGCGATTGATCTGCCGGTTCTCTTCGGTTACAATGGCTTTGGGGCCCTGCGGTTTGGGCGGAATTTGGTCATGGGGTCATTTGGAAATGCGGTCATTTGGTAATGCGGTCATTTGGTCAGTGGGTCATTTGGTCATGGGGTCATTTGATCATGGAGTCATTTGGTCATGGAGTCATTTGGTCATGGGGTCATTTGGTCATGGGGTCATTTGGTCATGGGGTCATTTGGTCATGGGGTCATTTGGTAATGTGGTCATTTGGTAATGGGTCACTTGGTAATGGGTCATTTGGTCAGTGGGTCATTTGGTCAGTGGGTCATTTGGTCATGGTGTCATTTGGTCAGTGGGTCATTTGGTCAGTGGGTCATTTGGTCATGGGGTCATTTGGTCAGTGGGCCATTTGGTCAGTGGGTCATTTGGTGATGGGGTCATTTGGTCATGGGGTCATTTGGTCATGGGGTTATTTGGTCATGGGGTCATTTGGTCATCAGGTCATTTGTTAATGCGGTCATTTGGTCATGAGGTCATTTGGTCATGGGGTAATTGGGGTCATTTTGGGTCATTTGGTCATGGGGTAATTGGGGTCATTCGGTCATGCTCACCTGACCGCGACCCTGATGCTGCTGAGTCTGCTGCTGCTGCGGTCCATTAGCAGTCTCAGCTCCGCTAGTCTCTTTCTTGCCAGCAGCTGAGGCTGCAGACTTGGCCCCAATAGGTATGCAATCCAGAATAGCCAGCAGCATCTTAAACAGTCTGAGCAGATCTTGAAACGGATAGAATCCAAAGTACACAAGGTTCCTAGCCAGGCTGACAATTTCGTAGGTGAGGCTATTCTGTCCGGTGTCGTGCGATGACCAGCCGCTATCCGCAATGTCCTTCAGGTAGCGCTCAACGTAGGCCAGGGTCTTGGCGAACCGGGGCTTGATGCTCTCGCGCAGGGGGTTCTCCATCTGGTTGCCAAGGGGGTATGCGAGTTCGATACTTTACTGGATCTGAGATGAATGGCGATTTCTAGTGGGGAATTGAGGGCGAGTTCTAGTGGGGCATTGAGAGCGATTTCTAATGGGGAATTGAGAGCGATTTCTTATGGGGTATTGAGGGCGATTTCTTATGGGGTATTGAGGGCGATTTCTTATGGGGTATTGAGGGCGATTTCTTATGGGGTATTGAGGGCGATTTCTTATGGGGTATTGAGGGTGATTTCTTATGGGGTATTGAGGGCGATTTCTAATGGGTATTGAGGACGATTTCTAATGGGGAATCGAGGGCGATTTCTAATGGGGCATTAAGGAAGATTTCTAATCGGGAATTGTGGGCGATTCTAATGGGGAATTGAGGGCGATTTCTAATGGGGAATTAGGAACAATTTTAAATGGGGAATTGAGGACGATTTCTAATGGGGAATTAAGTGCAATTTTTATGTGGTATTGAGGCGTTGATTTTCAAGGGGTGATTTCTTAGAAACTTAAAACGCGAGATTAAATTCAATTCTAATGCTAAATTTAAGCAGAATATTCACCTCACTACTCACCTGATCCGTGTGCATCTCCGAGTACTCTGACACAGTGAGCACATTAGGAATTTCGCTCCACAGCCTGGCGTACTTCACCGGTTTAATCTCCTCGTTGGGATCCCGATCAACGTGCAGGTGCAGCATCAGGCGGCAGAAGGAGGCGCGCAAATCGAACGGCAGGCTCTTCATCTTAATGCACTTGTGAATGAGCTCTATGCTCAACTGCGGACTAATGAAATTGATGGCGATGTACTGCCTGGACATGCACATCTTGGAGAACAGGTCCAGCTGGTGTTTGTAGTAGTCTAACAGCTGCATATCCTCCTTGCTGCCGCTGGCCGCGTCCTGGGCGATTTCCTCAATGCTCTTCATCACCTGGGACAGGTTGGATTGAGGGCGATTTCTAAGGTGGTTGAGATTGAGGGCGATTTCTAAGGTGGTTGAGATTGAAGGCGATTTCTAAGGTGGTTGAAATTGAGGGCGATTTCTAAGGTGATTGAGATTGAGGGCGATGTCTAAGGTGGTTGAAATTGAGGGCGATTTCTAAGGTGGTTGAGATTGAGGGCGATTTCTAAGGTGGTTGAGATTGAGGGCGATTTTTTAAGGTGATTGAGATTGAGGGCGATTTCTAAGGTGATTGAGATTGAGGGCGATTTCTAAGGTGGTTGAGATTGAGGGCGATTTCTAAGGTGGTTGAAATTGAGGGCGATTTCTAAGGTGGTTGAGATTGAGGGCGATTTCTAAGGTGATTGAGATTGAGGGCGATGTCTAAGGTGGTTGAAATTGAGGGCGATTTCTAAGGTGGTTGAGATTGAGGGCGATTTCTAAGGTGATTGAGATTGAGGGCGATGTCTAAGGTGGTTGAAATTGAGGGCGATTTCTAAGGTGGTTGAGATTGAGGGCGATTTCTAAGGTGGTTGAGATTGAGGGCGATTTCTAAGGTGATTGAGATTGAGGGCGATGTCTAAGGTGGTTGAAATTGAGGGCGATTTCTAAGGTGGTTGAGATTGAGGGCGATTTCTAAGGTGGTTGAGATTGAGGGCGATTTCTAAGGTGATTGAGATTGAGGGCGATGTCTAAGGTGGTTGAAATTGAGGGCGATTTCTAAGGTGGTTGAGATTGAGGGCGATTTCTAAGGTGATTGAGATTGAGGGCGATGTCTAAGGTGGTTGAAATTGAGGGCGATTTCTAAGGTGGTTGAGATTGAGGGCGATTTCTAAGGTGGTTGAGATTGAGGGCGATTTCTAAGGTGATTGAGATTGAGGGCGATGTCTAAGGTGGTTGCAATTGAGGGCGATTTCTAAGGTGGTTGAGATTGAGGGCGATTTCTAAGGTGGTTGAGATTGAGGGCGATTTCTAAGGTGATTGAGATTGAGGGCGATTTCTAAGGTGATTGAGATTGAGGGCGATTTCTAAGGTGATTGAGATTGAGAGCGATTTCTAAGGTGGTTGAGATTGAGGGCGATTTCTAAGGTGGTTGAGATTGAGGGCGATTTCTAAGGTGATTGAGATTGAGGGCGATGTCTAAGGTGGTTGAGATTGAGGGCGATTTCTAAGGTGATTGAGATTGAGGGCGATGTCTAAGGTGGTTGAAATTGAGGGCGATTTCTAAGGTGGTTGAGATTGAGGGCGATTTCTAAGGTGGTTGAGATTGAGGGCGATTTCTAAGGTGATTGAGATTGAGGGCGATGTCTAAGGTGGTTGAAATTGAGGGCGATTTCTAAGGTGGTTGAGATTGAGGGCGATTTCTAAGGTGGTTGAGATTGAGGGCGATTTCTAAGGTGATTGAGATTGAGGGCGATGTCTAAGGTGGTTGCAATTGAGGGCGATTTCTAAGGTGGTTGAGATTGAGGGCGATTTCTAAGGTGGTTGAGATTGAGGGCGATTTCTAAGGTGATTGAGATTGAGGGCGATTTCTAAGGTGATTGAGATTGAGAGCAATTTCTAAGGTGGTTGAGATTGAGGGCGATGTCTAAGGTAATTGAGATTGATGGCGATTTTTAAGGTGGTTGAGAGCGATTGAGAGCGATTTCTAAGGTGATTGAGGGCAATTTCAAAGGTGATTGAGGGCGATTTCTAAGGTGATTAAGGATTGAGAGGCCAGACACTAACCTGCTCACGTTCGCGACCGCTTCGCGTAGCCTTCTCAAAGGAAAGCATGACCACCATCTTCTCAGTTTTGGTGTCAATATCGCCGCTAACGTCTTCTTCGATCTGTTTCACGAGCTCAGTATTGATGAGGATGTCCTTGTTGGCATCGTTCAGGACGCACTGACAGATGTGCTCCTGATTGGGTAAAATATTGCGGTGTACTTATTGCTCCTACAATATAGAATATTTATCTTACAAATGTACAAATAATCGAATCTAATCTTACTACTACCATTCTAGTGTCGGACTCCCGACTGAAAGGTCGGGGGTTCGATTCTGGACCCACTCAGAGCTATTTGTGTCCTTGAGCAAGACGCTTAACTCTGCGCTGCTTCAGTTCACCCAGCTGTAAAATGGGTGCCAGCATTAGCTGGGGTAAGTGAGGGTATGCGTGGCGACCCCCCAGTCCTTGGACTGAACAGCCGTACGCAGCCTTCAGATGCGCCGCGCAATAGCTGCAGCTGAGCTGCCGGTTGCACATCCGGCTCAATTGGGGCAGGTGTAAAATCAACTATTATTATTACTATTCATCCAATAAATCCATCCTTACTATTGTCTAATCTTTGGTTACAAAATTATGCAAACAATTTGTCCATATCTATTTCCCTTAGCGCCTCACCTGAGTCACAGCGATCGCCTCATTATTGCAGACGCACAGGTCAGCTAAATAATCTAAGAACCGGCTCTCCCTGTTCTCCCTAACCAAAGCCACAAAGGTGTTAATCTCTTGATCGGTGATGTGTTTTTCCAATAGTTTCCTGTTGCTATGCAGCAGTGCTGTGATGGTGTCCTCAGCCAGCACTCCGTAACCAATCTGTTTCTGCATGAATGGAAACTGTTTAGCAATGTACTCTTGATTCTTGCGGTAGGACTCTTGCGACAGTTTGATCAGGTGGTAGCACAGCCGGCACACGTGTCTGTAGGGCTGGTGCTTCGGGTCCAGCAGGTCCGACATCTTCATCACAGCCGGGTGCGCATCCGCAGCCGCTGACGGAGACGGAGACAACTGCTGCTGCTGCGGCTGCGGCTGCGGCTGGAACGGAGCTTTGAGAATTTTGAACACCTCTTTGAGAATGTTCTGCTCCCGGATCAGCTTCTGACGATCGCGGTCGATCTCTTTGCCCATCTCCACCTGCGGTTGGCGATTGGATGGGGCGCTGATATTGTAACTGTTTGCAGACACTAGGACGGACAGACAGACAGACAGACAGACAGACAGACAGACAGACACAGACAGACACACACACAGACAGACACACAGACAGACAGACAGACACACAGACAGACACACAGACAGACAGACACAGACAGACAGACAGACAGACAGACAGACAGACAGACAGACAGACAGACACACAGACAGACAGACAGACAGACAGACAGACAGACAGACAGACAGACAGACAGACACACAGACAGACAGACAGACAGACAGACAGACAGACACAGACAGACACAGATAGACACACACACACACAGACAGACACACAGACAGACAGACAGACAGACAGACACAGACAGACACAGATAGACACACACACACACAGACAGACACACAGACAGACAGACAGACAGACAGACACAGACAGACACAGATAGACACACACACACAGACAGACACACAGACAGACAGACAGACAGACTGACACACAGACACACAGACAGACAGACACAGATAGACACACACACAGACAGACAGACAGACAGACAGACTGACACACAGACACACACAGACAGACAGACATACAGACAGACCATGAGAGGATCGCCGCCATTGTTCTCCTGGCTGGCCAAGAAGAAGATGATGTCGCCAAGCAGGTTGGTGAGGAATTTTCTATCGTTAGGAGCCATACCGCTCTTCTCCAGCTTGCGCACCAGCAGATTCAGGTACCTGGCCGAGTCGGTGGCAAAGTCCAGATCGCGGACCTCCTGGGGCGACACCTGTTAGAATTAATTTAAAAATTACTAAAAAAAACAGCAAAAAGCTAACAACCTTGAGAGCATGAAGCCTCTACTGAAAAGTGCATCTAAAACATGCAAATAAAAAAGCCACCAGAGAAAGCACCAAACGAGACCAACAAGAAAAAAACGAGTTAAAGAGGAAACTTGGTATTGCTAAATGTATGCATATTGAAAAGTGCTAATTATAATGCTTAGGCGCGATAGCTACTACTGACTTTACATATAAAAGTAATGCAAAAGAAACCAATTCGAAAATGCGAAGAAATAAGTATCGATTTTTTTGTTATTCTTACCAGGCTGCGAAAAAGTTCGACTTATTGACTGAAATTAAATCATGTGAATATTATGAAAATCGAACTTTCAGACTAACTGAGAAAGACAACATTGGAATTTCTTCTTGGTATGCACACACAAGCGCGCCAATACTGTACGCAGGCACGCACTCATGCACACGCTCACACAGGGTGTACAGCGGCCCTGACTTTCTAACCATCAGGTATGTACACTCTCTGCGCCCTGGGGGTTGGCCTTCGATTTTTACTCCTTACTGCACTCGCTGTGCCTTGTTTACGGGGGAATCACGTGCTCCGGGTCTCCTGCCTTCTCTAAGGTAGGTGACCCGGTTTCTAAAAATAGATATTGAGTCACGCGGCCCTGTGCACTTTGCATGAGGATCCCTGCCTTCTCTAAGGCGGGAGGTGACCCGGTTTCTAAAAATAGATATTGAGTCACGCGGCCCTGTGCACTTTGCACGAGGATCCCTGCCTTCTCTAAGGCGGGAGGTGACCCTGTTTCTAAAAATAGATATTGAGTCACGCGGCCCTGTGCACTTTGCACGAGGATCCCTGCCTTCTCTAAGGCGGGAGGTAACGTCAGTTTTAAAAATAGAACAGTTTCCGTCAAGGATTCTTCTTTATTTTGTTCTCTAAGCCTCTAAGTCTTCTTTCTGTCTGTCTTAGTCCCAGTTGCCCATTTAAGCTATCTGTAATTGGCCTGTCTAAACTTACTAAACTTAGACGCCTAAGCCTAAAGGAGACTAACACTGCCTTCCCACCACCCACTGAGCCCGGCGGGATCTGCTGACCAGGACCAGGCTACACTGGTGGCAGCGGTGGGATTTCCAGACCTACCAGACCACCCCGAGACAGCCGTCAATGCTACACACACGAGCCCCAAAAAGGAATGTGGTCGCGCACGAAGTTGAAGCAGGGGTCGTGTGGCGCTCAAACGCATTTGTTGGGCTGCGCCCTTCCAGTGCTTGTGTACTCGTACTTTACCTTGTTTCCAGTTTTTCATGCCACCCCGCCCCGTCCCCCGTCTCGCGCCCGGGCCAGGGTTTGTGAGAGGTGTAAGCCTTAACCCTGGCCTAACCCTTTCTGCACCCAGCCCCCGGCCCAACTTCTGTCCAATCTGGGTGCTGACCCTACCCCCCTCCCTCTTTGCCCGCCTCACCCTGGGGCTGCTCGTATTGGCTGGCTGGCTGATAAGCTGGCTGGGCCCCAGGGTTTGGCTCGCCGTCTCCATTCTGCCCCACCCCTTCCCCCTTTTTTGTGTATTATTTAAAGGCTAGCCCTGAGCGGGCTGCGCTCCACGCGCTTCGTTCTTACTGTTTTTTTCGTTCTTCGGCGTACCTCTGCCCTTTGCGTGCCAATAACTGCTTCGTGCCAATAAACGCTTCGTTCTTACTGTTTTTTTTCGTTCTCCGGCGTACCTCTGCCCTTTGCGTGCCAATAACTGCTTCGTGCCAATAAACGCTTCGTCAATTCTAACGCTTCGTTAATAACTCGATACATCAAGAAGAGGTGAGCGCGTGCTTTCTTCTTTCGGGTTGCCGCGTGGGGCCGGATTTGTAGGGACCTGAGACCGGTGAACACTCGCTGATCCCAGGGTGGTCGGTCAGGCGAACTCTCGCCGAACCGAGCGAGACAGGGTAGGAATAGCCGGGGTGAGGGCTGGGACCGGGGTGTCTCAGGCGGGGAGGGCCCGAACCTTGACCCGTCCAGCGGCCATTAGGCCGAGACACAACAAGTGGTGCCGTGACCAGGATTAGCGGTCCTCTCCCCTGCTGTCCTGCCGTGTGTTTAGGGTTGTGTGTGTTGCCTAGTTTATTTGTGTGTTGTTTGCTTCGGTTGTCTCTGTGTTTTTGTAGCCATGGCCAATTTAGACGATCTGATTGACGCCCTGACGGCGCGTCTGCAAAACGAACTTAATGTGGCACAGCGGGTGCCGAGGCCAAATAAGTACGTGCCCACACAGGACTTTGCCCTTTGGATGCAACAATTCACAGGGTATTGTGAGGCGGCTCATATTCTAGGGATCAGCGCAAGCAGGCGCTGCTCAGTCTGCTTGACTTTAATACTGCTTTTAAGGCTGTTGCGAATCTTGAGTTGGCCGATGATTTGCCGTATGATGAGTTTGTTGAGCAGCTAGAAGCTAGGTTTGATGAGAATAGGACTGCTCAAGATTACAAGACCGAGTTCCAGAGTAGGAATCAGAAAGATGGCGAGCCCATTGAAGAATATGCAGACGTGCTCAAGGAGCTTATGAGAAAATCGTACCCAATGCTGCCAGCGGCCCAGCGAGAAGAGTTGGTGAAAGACAGGTTTTTGAAGGGGATTCGGGTGCCAGCCCGGGTGCTGGAGAGCGTGCTGCTGCAAGCGCCAGAGACGCTCCAGGACGCCATTAGGCGGGTGCGTCAAGTGAGGGCATCGTTGGCTCTGATGGAGCCCGAGGGCAAGCGAGCTGTGCACATGGTGGGGGGTCAGGCCGCAGCGGCTGGCAACAGCCAGGAGTCCAGGGCAGCCGCCGAGATAGCAGCTCTGAAAGCGGAAGTGGCTCAGCTAAAAGCAAGCGCTGCAGCGCCCACCGCGTCGATGGCGACGGCAAGGTCTGAGCAGCCAAAAGTAAGCTTGCAGCATCGAGCCCCTGAGCAGAATCAGCAGCAGAGGCAGTGTGGTCGGTGCCTGCAGACAGGGCATACTACGGCTCGGTGCCGTAATGCAGTGGTCTGCCGGGAGTGTGGCCAGTCAGGGCACATGCGCAACCGCTGCTATCGTCGGTGGGACCAGTCGGGTTCGGGAAACGGATTGGGGGCTCGGCCGGGGCACCCGTCCGGGCCCCAGCGTCAGTGAATCAGGGTGCATCGGGGGCCGCGGCCTTGTCCCAGAGTGTGCTGAGTCGGCAGGGACTGGGCTATGTGGATGCACAGTTTAGGTTTGGGCCCCCGATTGCATGTCTGCTTGACAGCGGGGCCACCGTGTCGTTGTTAAGCAACCGTTTCCTGAAGTCTAGAAAAGCTGACATTGATTTATTGCCGAATTTGCCGAATTTTTCCGTTTTCGCTGCCAATGGGGAACCGATTGCAGTACATGGAATGGTGACGATGAAGTTTTCTGTTGGGGACACCGAGTTTGTGCACGAGTTCGCTGTGGTCGAGGAACTGGCTGTGGCATGTATTCTGGGCACTGACTTTTTCGTGAGACACGGGATGGCGATTGACTTTGCTAGGAATTGCTTGCAGACTGCATCCTGTGTGTATCCGTTTCGCTTATCAGCAGATAAGCCGCGTCTTTGCCGTCTGGTGCTGAGTCAGCCTGAGCAGTTCAATGCAGGTCAAGAGAAGGTGGTGCACGTCAGGTTGCAGAGAAGGGTTCCCTCTGGGGTTCAGTTCCTAGGCATTGTGGAGTCTGAGAGGAGAGTGAGTAACGAGCAGATGGTGGCCAGATCGGTACAGATGCCTGACGGGGACGGTCGCTTGGCTGTCAGGGTGTTGAACACGTCAGGATGCAGTCTGTCATTAAGGAAGGGAAGCCGAATTGGTTGGTTCTCCCCAGTGGCGGCCCAGCAGCCAGCTGGGTGGCAGGTGAACTCGGTGGAGAGTGTCCGAGAGGACTGGAACCCCCTCAGCGATGTCAAGGAGTGGGGAGGATGTGGCCTGACGGGCGATGAGAAGCACGAGTTTGAGCGCCTGATGGCTCGGAATCGTGATGTCTTTGCCAGGGATAGCTCGGAGTTGGGAAAGTCACACTTGATGGCGCATGAGATTGACACCGGCAATGCCAAGCCAGTAAGTCAGCCCGCGCGTAGGATTCCACCGCGCTGGAAGGAGGAGATTGATAAGCAGGTTGATGAGTTGTTGCAGCAGGATCGCATCTATCCCTGCTACTCTCCGTGGGCGAGCCCGATCGTGCCGGTTAAAAAGGCCGACGGTAGCTTGAGGTTGTGTCTGGACTATCGGCGCCTTAACGAGGTCACAGTGCCAGATCCTTACCCACCGCCGCGGATGGATGAGACGCTTGATGCGCTAGGTGGGAACTGTGTTTTCTCGACGATGGATCTGGCCGCCGGCTATCATCAGTGCCCGATTGAGCCAAAGGACCAGTTGAAAACGGCGTTCGTGGTACCCAACAGGGGTCAGTTCGCCTGGAAGTGCATGAGTTTTGGCTTGCGCAATGCTCCCGCCACGTTCGCCAGGCTAATGTCTATGGCCCTATCTGAGGTTAACTGGAAGGAGTGCCTGGTGTACTTTGACGATATAGTCGTGTTCGCCAAGTCGGTGGGTCAGCATCTCGAGCGATTGGAACACGTTTTTCGGTGCCTGCGGGATGCCAATGTCAAGCTGAAGCCCGCCAAGTGTGTGTTCCTCGCAGAGCGGGTGAAGTTTCTGGGCCACATCGTTTCTCAGGAGGGGATTGCAACGGACCCGAGCAAGTGCGAGGAGATCCAGAATTGGCCGAGGCCATGTAGCGCCAAGAAGGTGCAAGCGTTCCTGGGTACGTGCGCATACTATCAGTCATTTATCCCGCAGTTTTCGGAGATTGCGGCGCCGCTGTATAGGTTAACCGCAGACGGAGTGAAGTTTCAGTGGGGTAGTGAGGAGGAGAGCTCGTTCCGCAGGCTGAAGCACGCTTTGTGCTCACCGAATGTGATGGCATTCCCGGATTTTTCGCCTGGTGCCGGGGAGTTCATCCTCGACACGGACGCCAGTTCGCGCGTCGGGCTGGGAGCCGTCCTGTCGCAGCGTCAGGCAGATGGCCGTGAGAAGGTGATCGCTTACGGGTCTAGGATGATTCATGCGGCGGAGAAAAATTATTGCACCACCAGGTTAGAGTTGCTTGCCGTCGTGCACTTCGTCAAAAAGTATAGGTACTATTTGTTAGGTAGAAAGTTCACTGTTCGTTCAGACCACAAAGCTTTGCAGTGGCTAGCCAGTCTGAAGGACGTAGAGGGTCAGTGCGCAAGGTGGCTTGAGTCGCTCCAGAACTTCGACTTTGAGATCATTCACAGGCCAGGCAAGGAGCACGGCAACGCTGATTCGCTGTCTCGCAAGTACCGAAAACACGCTGGCCATGAGAGCTGCCCCAGCTGCCAGTTTAGCGAGAATGTGCCAGTAGTGAACGCAGTGTTTGGCAGTGGGCTGTCTTTGAAGGAAGTCCAGCAGGCGCAAGTGGCCGAGAAGAAGCTTGCAGCTGTCCGCTCCTATGCCCTGGACCCGGGTTCGAACCCCAGTGCGCCTAGAGTGATGTCGTGGGAGGAGCGTGTGCTGTGGGCACAACGGCAGCTGATAAGAGTAGAGTCTGATCTGTTGTATTTTCAGAGTCCCGGGAGTGGGTGCCAGAAAAAGATTTTGCTGCCGCCGGCTTTGCTGCCGAAAGTGCTCAGTGAGCTTCATGATGGGGTTGCAGGAGGGCACCTTGGGGTTAGGAAGACACAAGAGAAAGTGAAGGCGAGATACTGGTGGCCGGGGCTGAGTCGTTCCGTGGAAGAATATTGCCGGAGCTGTGTCCACTGTGCGAAGGCGAAGCCTGGGCGCAGCAACCGGGCGCCTCTGCAGCCAATCTGCTCGGAAGGAGCTTTCCAGAGGATCATGAGTGACATTGTCGGGCCGTTGCCCAAGTCCAGAGGTGGCAATCGATTCGTGCTGACAATCCAGGATTCTTTTACTAAGTGGCCGGTGGCTGTGCCCTTGTCCAATCAGCGAGCCCCGACGGTGGCGCGAGCGATTTTTGATCACTGGATTGCGCACTTTGGTTGTCCTGAATTCCTAGTCACCGATAAGGTCACCAATTTCGAGTCGGTTTTGATGAAGCAGTTGTGTCGGTTGCTTGCCGTCAAGAAATGCAGAACGTCCTCCTATCACCCGATGGCTGATGGTCAGGCTGAGAGTTTCAATAAGACATTGAAGTCAATGATCAAGTGCAGGATGAGTGAGTCGGTGGGCGAAGGAGACTGGGAGGATCTGATCCACCCGTCTCTCATGGCGTACCGTAGCAGCGTTCACAGAGGCACGGGGTACAACCCGTACTACATGCTGTACGCCAGGGAGATGCGGCTTCCAGTGGACATCGGAACCTTGCCTGAGTCCATTCCTGCCAGTGCTCCGGCGTATGTTCAGTCATTAGGTAATAGTCTGGCTGAGGCTCATTCGCAGGTGCGGACCAACCTGCAGCAGTATCAGAGGAAACAGAAAGTGCTGTACGACTCAAGGGTGCGAGGCCCGGCCATAGAAGTTGGGGATGCCGTCCTAGAATACTCGCCTGCGCTGCAGGCAGGGGAGGCAGCCAAGTTCCATTGCAATTGGAAAGGGCCGGCGAAGGTGTTAGAGAAGATATCCGATTTGAATTACCGGGTAAAGCACGCCAATAAGGGAAAGAGCAAAATAGTGCATTATAATAATTTGCGAAAAGTACCCGAGCGGCCTGAGCAGTTCAGGTTGATGAATAGGCATACGGCAGTGCAGCGCCGGTCGGCGCATCCGCCTGAGCCGGCAGGGTGCAAACAGGAGCCCGCGGGGCCGGAGACTACAGAGCCGGAACTTGAGGAGGAGGAGGAGGAGTTTTACTCGTACCAGTATGTTGTGCCACCAGTTGCCGTTGGGCCTCGGCATGGGATAGTAGGGCCGGGAACGCCAGTTGCGCCATGCGCACCGGTGGCTCCAGCGGCGCCAGCCGTGTCTCCGCGCAGACTGCGCGAGCGTCGGGGTGTGCCCCCAGCGTATTACGGGAATCCGGTACTGTATCGTTAATTCGCAGTGGGCTCACAAGGCGGTCGTCCTAAATTGATTTTTAATATGCACTTGTATTAATGCCTCCACGCTGTTGTCTATGGTAGAAAGCCTAAAATAACCTAAAATGAAAAAATGATAAAACCCTAAAGCACAAAAAAAATCATAAAATGGAACGCATGAAAAGCACATAAAAAACATTAAATGTATTAAAATTACAAAATATGCTAGGCAAGAAGCGTTCTCAATCGTATTGTAAAATAAACATGTCATGGGATGGGTCAGGCCAGGGTCACAGTTGCTAGTCCGCAAGGCATAGGTAGTGATTGGGTTTAAATGTCATCATTGCAGGAGGACCATGTCGTCGCCAGGGACACCGACTGATTTGTATGGCGTGTTAGGCGTGGGTCGGACTGCTAACTCTGCGGAGATTGAGGCAGCGTGTAGTCGTCTGTACTCAAAGCGGCCCCGCGTCTGTCCTGCCGAGGTAGAATCTCCGGAGTCTCAGCGAGACGTGATGGCGATTTGCGTTTTATCTGACCCAGTTTTTCGGGAAGTGTACGATCGGGAGGGAGAGGCAGCGTGTCAAGGGGTGTTAAAGTACGCCTACTTTTTCAATCCTCCCCCTGGCGTTGAGTTGCCCGAGCAGGTCAAGTTAGCTTTGGCTAGTCTTAAAGGAAGTGTCGCAGGGGAAGCTCCAGTTCACGCGAGGATCCCAGCCGAGTTCTTGGCTCCGGCTGCAGTTGCTGAGTGTAGGCGGCTGAGGGGTGCGCTGTTGGCGCGGTTGAGGGCTGGAGATAGTGATGGAGCTTGCCTAGTGGTTCAGGAGGTGGCGAGGTTTCTTGATGGGGCTGGTGTGAGTGTGCCTGAGCAGTTGTCTAGGTTCTTAGCCGTGTCTGTGTCGTTTCTGTGCAATCAGTATGGGCGGAAGAGAGGTTCTGGTGGTGGTTCCGGGAGGTGTCGGAGGGTCCCACCTTCGGTGCTGCAGGCGGCGTTTGAGTGTGTGTTGTTGGCTGTGCGGGGTTTTGAGCTGTGTGAGTTGGGGGGTCCCTTGTTGGGGAAGCTCCGGGGTCTGTCTCTCTTAGTGGATCCTGGCCTCGCGCGGCGCCCGGAGGAGGGGAGTGACGGGCCACACCGTTCGCAGACTCCGCTGACGGCCCAGCGCGACTTGGTGACCGAAGAGTCAACGGGTGTCGATCCTGAGCCAGTACGACCAGCCGACACGGTCCAGGAGGTCTGTCCCCGGGACGACCCGAATCAGCGCAAGGTGAGCTCGGCTAAGCGGCTCGTCGATGCAAAGGCATACCTAACGAGGCTGGGCCGGTCAATTCAGCCCGAGGACCTTCGTGGCGTGCGTCGATGTGTAGCGGCTGTAAACTCGCCGTACTGTCTGCGTCTAGAATGTCCCGTTGTCCGACCACTGCTGCAAGACCGACGGATCGTGTTCGCCCTGGGCCTGAAGGCCAGTGCTGCACCGTGGTGGCCATCGCTGCGAGACGATGTACGACGATTTCTAGCGGGTAGCTGGCCGCGTGTCGTGGCGGTCGGCGAAGTCGAGCTCAATTGGGACGCTGAGAGGTCGCAGCGCCAGGACCAGTTAACGGCGGCGATGGAGCAGTTCTTGCTTGCCAAGGAGTTTAGCCTGCCGGTTTTGTTCCGAGTTGAAGGCGGCGAACCTGCCTGGGCGGTCGCCCTAGGATTCCTCCGGCAGCCGGAGTTTCAAGCGATGAGCGTCATGCTGGCCGAGGACCTGGACTTGCCGGAGACCGTCGAGGCCGCGCTGGTGAACGAGTGCCACGGGGTCTTCTTCGAGGTGTCCGCTCGGTGCCGAGGATCCCCGCGAGCGGTCCAACGGGCTAAGCGTCTCCCGCGGCAGCGCCTGCTGGTGACATCGGCCGCACCGTTTGGTGGAGACCCCAAGGACCCGACAGCCATCAAGTTCGTGCCGGAAGCCCTAGCGGACAGTGAGTGTGATCACGGCTACTGGACTCGACTGTTTGCGACCAACTGTAGTAGATTTTTTGGCCGATTGTAGAGTAGAATTGCGTTCTTAAGCCCGTT